>JAABNX020000052.1:8198166-8225751 GCA_015163995.2 Mormyrus lacerda | reverse complement strand
ATCCATCCATCCATCCTTTTCTGCCGCTTATCCAGGGTCAGGTCACGGGGGCAGCAGTCTAAGCAGGGAGATCTACAGTTTATTCCAGCATGGAAAATAAAATCTACTCAGTTTACAACACATGCATAAAATACATACACAATATCACCAGTATAATCAATAAATATTTTATTGACATATCTATACAGATTTTAATACTTTTTTCCAAGTATATATTTATGAAAATTGTATAGTGCAAATTAGTAACTCAGATTACTCAAAAACCAGAAACCTTTACTCTATCAAAAAAAGGCAAATCATTGCACATTGTGAAGTTTGCCTGTAAAGAACAAAAAACATAGTCTAAATATGATAATATGATAAATATGTTAACTGAATAAATAGAATATGTGATATTTAAACATCATTGCAAAGACTTTTAAATGCTGTAAGACATTGGCTGACATCACCATATTTCTACAATAGGTGTTTTGCTGTGCTTGAATGAACCATGGTGTCAAAGACCTTTTACTATTCTTTAATTATCCATCGTACTGCGATACCTTTGTGTTCCCACAGACCATTTTTTGGTTAGTCATCTTCATGTCTTATCTTAAACTATTCACAGTTTAGCTTAAAGAGACACCATGTTATTGTAAATCAACATAAATATAGCTAAAGTGGCAAAGTGCTGTCAGGGAATATTATTTTCTGGAAATTGTTTTTGTGGCGTTCATTAACCATTTTGTTCCCTTTCCACCAAATGAATTATTTGAATATTTTGCTATATTGCTCATCTTATTCCCAAGAGACATACAGACAAATATATCTTTATAAATTACTTTACTTTATAAATTACTTGGAATGCATCATAAGGTATGGAGGCCACAGCTTCTTTTTAACCATAGTGACTTTAATCTCTTTCATCCAGTAGCTTATATATATATATATATATATATATATGATGTGCCGCACATTAGTGGAACTACATTGTTGGAGGAACGCTAAAAATACAAATGATTCTAAGGGCTTATGGTAGCAGACATCCTCTCATACTAAGAGTTTTCCTCCTGGCTCTGTGATGCTGCTCCAGTCTCCATTGGAATGAAATAGCAGAGAGATGCATCATGTATGCGATGAGGATAGAGGGGGGGCTGAGAAAAACTCCCCAGGAGCTCGCGCCTGCAGCACGGGGAGGGAGCCATTTGGAGGGGATCCAGAGTCCTAAAGGAGCTGTGGTTTATTGCATATCCACAGAGACCTGAGTAAAGATTCAGGGGCACGTGGGGCAGAAGGGGGTGAGGCAAAGTGAGTGCGGCCTGGCCCATCACATAGGCAGGCACACTGGGGTCCAGGGGATGGGGCCAGCTCAGCGTTTGTCTTTGCCGTTTGTCTTTCATCCTCCTGTTTTGGAACCATACCTGATTTCACAGATTCACAACGGAGAGAAAGAAATTGCTACATTATATCACAAATTTCACATTCAGGCTTATAGCTGCTATGGAGTTTGCTTTTCTAATGTTATCAGTGACTAAAGAGGATATTCATAAGCCGTGTGTGTGGCTCCGAGGGCTAAGCCTCTGCGCCTGTGATCAGAAGGCTGCTGGTTCAAGCCTGCCCTTGGCACATCTGTGGGTGCTTGAGTAAGACCCGTGACCCCCAGCTACATGCATGGGGGCTCTTGTGGCTGCTGTCCTTCATGACCAATCCTGCTCTTATGAAGAGGGAGGCGAGAAGAGAATTTCCCCACAGGGGTCAATAAAAATAGCTCTTATTACTAACAAATAAAATAAAAATAACCCAAGTTACAGTCTGGAGTGTACATAATAATAAGTTTAATAACTTCAGTAACTTCAATATTATCTACATTTTATGTGTTGTATATATGTCAAATAAATTTTTTTCAGAATTTTGTTTGTTATGTACCTTAATAGTGGTCTCGGGTAAATTGAGGACTGAGGCTAACTCGCATCTTCTGGATTTTGACACGTAGTTTTCCTTGCGGTATTCCCCTTCCAGCTGGAATAGCTGTTCTCGAGTAAATGCGGTCCGATGTCTCCGACTCTGATCGGCTCTGTTCCCCTGCGGGCTGATGGGTGACGGTTCTGCCTTCTCTTGCTTGGTCTCTGGATGAACATTTATTTCAAATCTTACCATTACAAGACTTTTAACTTAATGTTTGCGTGTTCGTCGTTTTTAAAATAAGTATGATTTTTAGAAGTTTTTAGAACTACCATTGATCCGTTAACTCTACATGTCTTTAGAATTACTTGATTTTAAACTTCAGGATAGTAATATAGAGTGCCAAATGTTTTTTATTCATATCTACATTTGTTATTACAGTATATTCTAATGAGGTGCTATACAGAACTTCTATCAAACCGTATTATCATAATACATGTACTTAGCATACAGAATATACTTCTCGACTTTTTAAGGTGTTACGTTTCAATTAACCCATCATAAGTTGGAAAGTATGGTACTACTGTAAGAGTGTGATGTCAAAAGTAATTATATATGAATATCAGACAGACGGACAGATAGATAGATAGATAGATAGATACTAGGGTAATACTTGACAGAGCACAAATACTTAGTAATTAATCATTTCCTACTGAAGTGCCAATCATGAACAAATCATGAAATAATAAACAAATATGAGATCAGTTTTTCACTTGTGTTATTCATTGCTTGTTCCTGTCGTAGTTCCCAAAGGTTTACAGAATTAACAGATATAGTAACAAACATAGTAACTGCTTTGGATAAAAGATGCATCATGATTCATTAATGATCTACAAACATCAGATCAACATTTAACGTGTTATTCATGGAATGAAGTAGTTGACAGATTTACTGAATTAGCAGATAAGGTAACAAATACAGTAACTGCTTGAGACAAAACAGAAGTCACGATTCATTATTGATGAATTAACATGAAATCAGTATGTCACTAAAACTTTGCGGTTAATTGTTATATTATAGCTTCAGACTACATTATTTGTGCACCGTCAATAAAGTGTTATCAATATCAGAAAAGGAAAAGTAAATAAATTAGCATACGTTTGTCTTATCGTTAAATCGACCTTAGTACCATATGGCGGTATAAGCACTGTATTTGATGATTACGCTCGCGACAATAGTAAAACTGGATGGGAGAATGTTGCCATCCAGCATCAGACACGTATCACACCATCGCATACCGTTAACGCCGATCAAAATTAAAAGTTTGATGACTACTGAATGTGCATCGTTATCGCACCATAGTAAAGCGAGGAGCATCTATATTATTAGCATCAATATTAGCAATATTATAATGATACATATCAATGCTCAAGTGCGATTACACAACACACCCGCGTGTGGAAAAGCTCCGTACATTACTTCAAGACTGCAGCGGTGCACTTGCCAAGAATTACTAATTACTTAAATACATTATTATTATTATTATTATTATTATTATTATTAGTTTGAAGTATAAGTGTTTGAAGTATGCATGGTAACTAAATGGATACTTACGCATTTTTGACTGGATGACTTTATCCATTAACAATCGCTTTTTATCTATTTGCAGGTCAACAAAGGGCAACGTTACCGGTCTATGGAGCCTATAGCATAGACCTATAGGCTATTCCTCGTTACAATTTATCCAAGTCTATGTAGTTAGGTCGTAAGTCAGAAAACTTCACTTCAGATTTACCTTTACCCATTCTCTCTCTCTCTCTCTACACCTCTTTTATATCTCTCAATCTGTCCCATCTTTCCTAATGACAGAGGCTGTCGTTCCACCACGGCGCCGCCCGGTCTCTTTAAAAAAGGAAGTGTTAAATCGTCTTTGGTCCCAGACTGCTCTTTGTACCTTTGTTGTGGAGAATTAAAATAAATCACCCCTTCCTTGTTGTTAAAGAATATATCCCGGAGATATCAAGTAATACTCATTGTTGTGGAATACTTGATGTATTATATATGTCAGTCATTTGCTGTCTGCAAAGTTCTTCGGAGCCCGTTATTTTAAAAAGAGTTCTTGAAATTTACACAAATAGGCCTACTGCTCATGTAGTTGCCAAAACATCCTGGCAATATTGGATATAGCATTACCACTTTTTGCAATAAAGTGCGAGTTTTTAAAATATATAGGCTGTTTGCTGAGATCCCTAAACTGAACTGAGGCCATACTGAGTTGCAGTTATACCACAGGTTTCGCATACAATGAATCATCTATCCAATGCGTTCGTTTTTCTTCATGATTCCCTCCGCTGTTGGCGATTATCATCTATGTGATTGCGCTGCTGTATTGGCCTTTGATCTTAACTACCCAGGTATAATTGTCTAGGTGGGAGATCTCCATAAAGACTTTGTTGAGATGGCACGCCTGACCATAAACATCCTTAGAGTGGCTTTACAAAAGCAGGGTAGCTGAAGATAATAATAAACCATTCGATGTGGCTGAATTTTGTACTGATTGAAGTCATGTCTAATTAAATCGTGTTTGGAGATAATTCCAACGTATTACGTTTTGTAAAACTCTTAAAAGTGTACTTTTTTACTGCCGGCTGTATGAGCTGTCCATTGCGCGATCAACACATTTATGTTTTAGGAACGAGAAATGTCCGATAATAAAGTAATTTCGCATATCTCAGCCGAGTGTTAATTTGAATTGACAATGATTCGTCACAATGTGCTGCTCAGGGATGCGTTTCCCAATAACGATCGATCTTAGTGAATAAAGTACTTCTTTGTTGCCCACTCCCCACGCTCCACGTGAGAAAAGCACACACTCTCAATAACAGAAACATCGATCCCTACGCATTTCAGTGTTGAAAAATACGTTATGTTACTGTCACATCAGACATATCAAAACAAATAAATAAGATTTATTAAAAAACAAATACAATCAAAACACGCAAAAGGACATAAAATGAAGACCAAAATAACCTATTTCGTAGAAAATATATGCGTATAAATGGGCTCAAAACGTAAAAAATAACAATGGTGAGCAACAATACAAAAAAGAAGCAACGCTTCTCAAAAGAAATGTTAGCACAACTCATTAGGGAGGTGGCCCCAAAACTACATTTTATAAAATAAATACTGCAGTGTTGTGCAGCATAGCAGGCACAGCAAAAACAGCAGGGGGCTCCAGCTCAACTAAACCAAACAAATTGAACAGAAGTACCGAAGCAGCTGGGCTACTTTTATGATACTTCAGCACTTTGGGATGAGACTTAAATTTGTTATACAAATAGCTTGACTCTGAAACAGAATACAACAGGCTGCCATGTCCTGCCCACCATGTCTGCCTGACCCTCCTATCTCTGCCCAGGTGCCAGTCGTCATGTTGGCCCATGGACCAGCGCAATCCTGGGTTTTATCGATTAGTTATATAATCAACATTCCTGCCTCAATATCGCCTGCCATTGTGTCAGTTCCTGCCTCATCTCCTCATCAGTGCCTCATCTCCATGGTCACCTTCATCATCCCCAATGGCCTCCAGGAGGTGCCACACTGTCCCATGAGGTCTCAGCTCCAGATGTTCCCCTCCTTGTCTCCTACTGACATTTTAAACAATGAAAAAAATCACAGTGTCTACATATATGTAACGGGATCGATACAACATTAAAGACACTGGAAAAAAACAGAGCTTAAGGACATTTAAAATTTAATTTAATATAAATTGCGTGAACAATGTATAGTTTTACGTCATTTTCTTCAAATTCATGGAACATTCGCTGTATCTGCTGAGGCTGTGTATTACTTTTTGATTTTCCGAACGACTCCTAAGACCTCACGTATTTGCATGGGTGGCGTTTACGTTTACCATCGGTCGGTAGGTGGCGTATTGCACTTTTCATTTGGTGCCTAATACCCATAATCCCACAGGAGATGACTGCGGAGAACGCGTGCGGTTCTGTCCTTTTCCTAAAAGTCTCCGTGGTGGTAGGTATTGCTTTGCTTTCCGCTTCCCTTGTAAACTGTATTTGTTATAATCAAGCTTCAGGTTGTTATGTGTGGTATAACATTTTAATAATACACAAGATCTTCTGCGCAGTAATTCCTTGCAGTTGTTTTATGGTTTCTAGTATGATTTTTTAAGCCTCACTTGACAAAACCCACCACGTGGTAGGTCACCGATGTGTTGTAAAAGTACAAATGTTATATCGTTTGTTTAATAAGCAGAAAATCTTTGTCCAAAGCTCGTTCGAAGAAATAAATATTGTATTACTGGGGTATTTATCTTTATTATATTCTGAAACTTGATGTTAATGTTACAGATTAGTCTTATATTAATGTGAATTTGCATTAGAACAAGTTTTATATGCGAACGATCTCAGACACTTCGCACAAAAGTAATACGCGTTGTAACCAGCGAAACTTTATTATTTTTTTACATAATAATAGTGGATAAGTACCGTTTTACTGAACGTAAAGCAACCTGAAATTTTAAATATGATAGATGAGTAATTTTGATTAATTGGAAATATGCCAAGTGCGACTGCTAAAATGTAATTTAGTCTAATATCGTTTATAGAATAACTAAAATATTGAATAGTGCTCTTTTTTTAATTTAATTTAATCTCACCAAAACTTTTCAATCGCAATGAGTTATCCCTTATCTTGAATGTAATAAGTGTTTTTGGCCACAGGGCGTCGATGTAGACCACAAAAGCCGCTCAGAAACCAAGGCGCACATTTACGGAGCTTTAAAAATGCAGTTTTCATTCAATTCAATAAGATAAAAATGTTTTAAACTTAAAATGTGATGACTTGTGCTTTTTTATAATGCAAATATACTCAAATGACATACTTTTGTAACGCTCTAATACATTTCAAAAGCCCCTCACAGGTTCCCTCCTTAACCTCCTTCACATTCATTTGAATAGGCTCTCTCTTGTTTTATTTTGGAAGTGTTTGCTTGAAATCCATTGAAACACCCTAACATTTAATTTGTCATATAAAATGTGCAATTTGGTGTATGATATGTGCTGACTTCTCCTAAAAGCAGTTTATTAAAATAAAATTAAAAAGAACATGTACAACATGCTATTATAATCTGTGATTGCCTTTGGCGACAGTTTTTACTACTAAGTAACTGTGATAGGTTCATAGCAGTCAAGGACCAATTTTTAGTACTTATTGCCACGTGAACATCTTGTAAATGACCAAAGAAAACAAAGTTTGCAATGAAAGTCAGCCAGTTGGAACAAAGGAAATTGTTTACAAAAACTGAAAATTAATGTTTATTTATTTAAATAGGTACAAACTGGCGCCAACTCTGAGGATGATCTGAGGTAATAGAAAAGAATAGACATGCAGAGATTTACTCCTGAAGAAGCTGGAGATCTAATATCTCCAGAGGTAGACACCAGCAGCACAGATGCTGAATGGACTCGGACAGGAGACACCTCTGCTGAGACTTCAGAAGAGGAATGTTCGCAGGAGGAGGAAGAAACATATTTGTCTAAGAATGGCCTGGTGAGCTGGAGCTCTGTTGCAGCAGACAAAAATGGTCTAGGCAGGATCTCCGCGGAATATATATTGAAAGCCACGCCAGGGCCAACGAGGCTCTGTGCTTCACTGGCCAGTGATATAGTATCCTCATTTAAAATTTTTCTTCCGGCTACAATGGTTAATATTATAATTGACATGAGCAACCTGGAGGGGACAAGAAGGTTTGGACACGAGTGGAATAAAGTTACAAAACTGGAATTTGAAGCATTCGTGGGACTTCTACTTTTGTCTGGAGTGCTGAAGTCGAGTGGAGAATCCATCGAGAGTCTGTGGAGAGAAGGAACAGGACGAGCAATTTTTCCCACGACAATGTCGAAAAATAGATTCCGTGAGCTGACGTTGATTCTACGGTTTGACGATCGGGAGACGAGATTTTCCAGGAAATCCGTGGACAGACTAGCGCCGATCCGAGAGGTGTGGGACATCTGGGCAAACAATTTGCCACTGATGTATAACCTTGGACATGATATTACAATTGATGAAAGCCTGTTTCCATTCAAAGGTAAGTAATATGTTCTTTATCACTGCTCTGCATGGATCTACATTGTTACAACAGTTTTATAGCTTTTTTCTTTTACAAAAATCATATATTTTATAAATAATTTTGATGTTCCTGATTTATACCTCGGTGTTAAGTGAATTGCTAAGTGACTAATGTTATTGTGTAGTGTATAATTCTCATCTGATTGCTTTTGTGTGACAACAAATATATATTCTCTCGGTGTGCTATTCCAGGGTGCTGTCAATTTCGCCAGTATATTCCCCGAAAACCAGGGAGATACGGGATTAAGTTTTGGGTGGCCTGCGACGCCAAAACGCATTACTGCTGGAAGATCCAACCACACACAGGGAAGCCTGCTGTGGGGGAAAAGGACACGGCTGAGCGGGTTGTGTTAGATTTAATCCAGGGACTTAAGGGTCATAATGTGACCGTGGATAGTTTCTTTACTTCCTTCCACCTGGGTCGGGAGCTACTAAAGAGGCAGATAACCATGATAGGCACTGTGCGGCGCAATCGTCTGGAGCTGCCGCCTGCCCTGCTGGCTTGCAAGGGCAGGCAAATTCATAGCTCCAAATTTGCCTTCGCAAGTAAGACGTCCATTGTGTCGTACATGGCGAAAAAACGTAAGAACGTGCTCCTGATGAGCACGTTCCACAGAAACGTTCAGCTTTCCGATCGGCAGGATAAAAGACCAAATATAATACTCGATTACAACAAAACAAAAGGAGGCGTGGACACAATGGACCAACTTACGACAAAATATACCGTGAGGAGGAAGACGCCACGCTGGCCCCTGGCGATTTTTTATAACATGTTGGACATTGCGGCGCACAATGCCTTCACAATCTGGAGGGAAATCCAGCCCAAGTGGAAGGAAGGAAATAAGCAAAAGCGTAGGCTCTTCCTTCAAGAGCTCGGGGAAGCCCTGGTCAATCCCTTCATAGAGGAGCGACCACGCCACCCCCGGAACTCCGAGGCCGCAGCCATCGTTAGATCTGTGAAGAGAGCTGCGGAAAAAGACACCCCATCCCCCAGCCAGGACACCTGTAGGAAGAGGAGGAGGTGTGTCCATTGCAAGCGACAGGAAGATATAAAGACAAGGCTAGAATGTAAGAGTTGCAGCATGCCAGTGTGCAAACACCATTCCGCTACTGTTTGCCAGGCATGCTATTAACGTGTTAATTAGGAATGTATCATAGTTAGTTGTGTTATGTAAAAGACATTGTTGCTGTGTCGTTATTAATGTTTTTATGAAGTTTTCTGTTTGAATTGTTTTCTGTTTTTTTTTGTTAAATCGGTTACTTTTACAGTCGATTGTTTATATTCATTGTGTACCTTACTAAATACGGAGTAAAACCTCTTGCAGAGAATGTGGGTAAGTACATAATGTGTTTCAGCTTTATAAAAATATTGTTCTTGTTGATTTATGCCGTAATTTATGGGAATGTTCCATGCAAATGAGTGGGCGGGGCAAAGGTCCCACGGTGTCTTACGATTTGCTCCAATATTTTTTATTTTTTTTTACCCCAAAGTGTTAATGTGCAATGGGCACCAGTGTCCCCCAAAAGGTACACAAGGGTTAAGGCTTGTTAAATTTGTTTTTATAAAATACAGACAAAAGTCAGTCAATGACGAAAGATCATGCACCACTCTGATGTTAGTGATGCTATCTAATCATGTTCCTGAGACTGACTTGAGCCCTTTACAAAGCTAAATGTTAATGAGTTACATGTGGCTCGTTCCAGTTAGATCATTACTGTACCTGTTACAGTTTTTCACTGTTATGTCTTGGAAAATGTTGGTCAGAATGCAAATGAGAAATGGGATACAAATGTTCAAACACATGAATAATATAAATGACATTTTCAGACACGGACATTAAAATATACACAAATAAATATAGATAACCGCCTAATTGGTGGGGATAGATCCTGCAGACCGACATGTAAAAGGAATGTGCAATAAATTGTCTTTTCAGAGTTACAAGTCACATCTAGAACTCGGTGTATTCAGGTAAGAACACCTTTATTGCCTTTCACATTTCATATTTGATCCGTCCAGTAATATAGAAACTGCGAGGAATGCGGATTAGATGGGCGGGGGAGGTCACGGGGCTGTCTGTGGGACACAAAGGTGTCATTCCAATAACCCCACTTTATAGTTTCCTCATCATTGGTGCGGTTAGTGAATTTCAGTTAACTTCCCTAGAAAAAAAAAACTCTGGATGCTGACATTCATTGCCGCTTAAGGTATTCGACTTGGCAAAAGTTGAAGTCATTCAGATGACCCTCATTTATTTTGTTTTGTCCATTTTCTTCTAGATGTTGGGTGTTGCAGATTTGTAATGGCTGAATCAGTTTTTTGACTGAACTCGGCAGTTGGAATTAAATGATTAGGCAGTAATGATACAGGGACTGCGATGATTTTCCTCCTGCTGCAGGATTATGGACCCGTCTGAGGATTCTGTCATTCTGACGCTGGAGATGACAAGTAAAGTGTCTTACAGCGACACGCCAAATATGAGGGGGGGGGGGCTACGCATCTTGGCTCCGAGGACCTGGTTGAGAAACACTGATTTAAACCCTTCATGATTTTGTGAGTGTTTTTAATAATCTTAGATCACTGATACAGAATGAAGTGCGATGCAGCAAACCTGACAGTGGAATTTCTTATTTTGGCTCCGTGTTAGCCACAATTAGTATAATGGTTTTTGTAGTGAACAGCTACCTCTAAATTTAGGTTCCAGTAGTGTCAATAAATGTATGTCAGTATGTGCAGTGTTTCACTCTGTGCCGAACTGAAGATAATGTTCCATATGGTGCACAATGAGTATGTGTACCGTTGGGAGTAAACATATAAATAAAATATGCACCAATGAGCCAAAACATTATGATCTTGTGAACCGGATAAGGTTGATTGTTTCATCTCAGACCTCGACGCACCGTTTTTACCAGATGGCCGACATTATTCACTTAATGTGGAAGTGGACGTAGTGTTTAGCTCATCGGTGTATATTCAAACATGCATCCAAGCCGGTCGATGAGGAGAAATCATGCACCACGCTGACATGTGTGATGCAAATAAAATTATTTTCCTGAGACTAACTCTTGGATGGCATAATTTATGATGCTTTCAGTTGCTGAGCTTTAAGATGTAATGAACTTGTGACAACTAGAGTCATTAAAGTCGCTAGATTTTGGGCCTGTTAACTGATGTCAGCTACCATACAATTTGTAGATCACCATTGGGTACATGTAATTTTGTCTGTTATAAATAAAACCTTCCAAATATGTTGTACTCCCAAAATATTACTCGGTAAACCCTGTGATGGTCCAGTGAAGTGGCAAGATATGTCCTTGTTTTGATTCACAGATAGATTTTTGCGCACAAGAAGCAGTACTTGTCTTGTTTTTTGAATATTGCTGGTGTCGTAAAAATACAGACATCAGGACATAGGTGTATGATCTTTTAATATGTAGATGTTGAGTGTTGCATAGGGATATGCCTAATCCAAACTTTCATGTGTACCTGTGCAATCCTTTCTGTCTTTTGCTGTAAGGCTGACTTTATGTTCATTTTTCTTTTTATCTATGCTTTTGCTTCTATAGGTGGTGGTACCTGTGAGAGGCAAAGGGGACTGCATTTTAAACAGCTCAGCTGTTAGGCGCTTTCAGTAAAGGTGAGGACTGAGTGCATGTCTTTATTCATGTGGTGTATTTCTCAGGAACCTTTTCTCAGAGTTCTGTCAAAGATTCAAGGGTTTTATTTGTCATATGCAAGCTGTAACCTGCAGCGAAACGTGAAATGAAAGGTCATCAGCTCCGCCACAATAATTGTGTAAAAAGCAATAAAGACATAAGTTACAATTTAATAAACACGTAATAAATAAGGAACAGAGATGTACTCTGACAAAAATGATACAATGATATAATGTTTGTTCAACCCTTCCACATAGATGGGATTAGGGACGTAGGGTCCCCCTCAGTGTGAGGGGGGGGGGAAAAAACGTGTGAAATATTTTTGGTCCCCCGAGCAAAGTGAGAATGCAAGCACAGCAAAGTGAAAAAATACGAGAATCGTGACACACTGCGAGATGTCACGTGAGTGGCTGCTGTAAACATGCTTGGCATCCCCCAAACCAGCACTGTACATATATTTAATGCATTTATGAGTTACTAAATTTTAGTGTCTCTTCGGGCCTTTGCTTGTCATCTGCGGCTTTTGAAAAACTCATGAATTGTCATTTAATTTCTTATGCTGACCCCATGGGATGGAGTGGTGGCTCTGAGGCTAGGGATCTGTGCCAGCAACTGGAAGGTTGCTGGTTCAAATCCTGTGAATGCCCAGAGTGCCTCCATCTGGCCCTTGAGCAAGGCCCTTAACCTGCAATTGCTTCATTCTGGGTATGACGTTAATCTACACCCAGGCTTATAAGGAGAGGTCCTCCATTTTACAGGGAATAACTTGGGGGTTGGTGGCAGGATTGGCACTCCAGCCAGTGGGAAAAAACCTCACACTGATCCGCCATATGGCTGCACTCAGGTTCTCATCCCTGGGGTGGTTTGCCATGTGGTGGGTGTGGCAACGCACTGTAATCAGTGCACCCTCCTTACCTCTCTCACCCCATGATATATTGAAGCCACGATGGGGGATGTCACAACGCGGAAGGGTGGACTGTACTTTATTTGGACTACGTACTGTATGAGAAAGGAACAAGTATTAAGTTATAACTAACAATTTAAGTAATTTAAGTGATCTAACAGCATGTGGGTAGAAACTCCTCCTGAACCTCTCAGTTCTCGTTGAGAGACTACGGTAGCATTTGCTAGCTCTCAGCCTAATGGAGTGGTGGTTGTTAGGTTGTGTCCCTTTTGCATATACTTTTCCTGCAAGGTCTGAACTAAAAGTCTTGCATGAGGGCAGATAAACCTTGTTGATGTGTTCAGAAGAGCTTTGCAGTCCAGGACAGAGCAATTCTTACAACAATCCTCATAGCTCTCACGGTCTTCATCAGAGGATGAATTAATTTCATCACTGCTGTTGGGAAATAATTGAACTTTTTGCAGAGCTTCTTAGATGAAAAAAGAGCATGCCATTGTGAAAATAGCAAATATAAACGGCCTGATTAGGTGCGTCATTTTGTTATTCTTGGTCAGAGTTTTCACACGAGGCTTATCTCTACCTCTATTGAACTTGTCGTTGGCATATGCATAGCCACGCATGCCTGTGGACAGGTAAGACGTGATAGGGAAATGTGTTAGCTGATCATTTTGATAAATTCATATAAAAGCGGAAGTTTGTGTTTGTCGAGAGCACACTCTAAATAAATTGGCTCAATTAAAAAAAAAAAATGTTAATTTGCATGCTACTTTCCAGTTATTCCAGTTTAAATTGAGTAAACTATACGTATAAGTATGTTAGACTATGCTGACAACACCCATATGTATAGCTATTGTCAGTTTAGCTAATTGCTTTAATGAAATAAAGACCTGGATGACAAAACTTTTTATCACTAAATGCACAGAAAAGCTTTTTGTTCAGAGGCAAGTCTGCAGATAGGAATGATGTAATCTCTGCACCCTACTCTAAGGGGCTGAACGTTTCCCTCGGCAGCTCAGACCGTAACTTAGCCATCATCTTGGATACAAGCCTCTTATTCAAATCTCATGTGGATGCGGTATCTAAGGTGTACTTGCTACGGTTGCGTAACATTGCCAAATTATGATTCACTATTCAAGACACTGAGAAATTGATACATGCCATTGCATACAGTAGGTTACTGTAGTGTTCTGTTGTTCAAATTGTCACCAGGAGCAGGAAGATTGAAAACATAACCCCTGCTCTTAGTTCCCTGCACTGGCTCTGGACTGACTTCAGAGTTCTCCCACTTACATAAAAGGAACTTGGGTAGGCAGGTGTTGGACCTTTTAACAGAATTACTTCAAGTTTACATGCCACATCATCCACTCAGATCACAGAATGCATGTTTCCTTGTCATTCCACATATATTAAAGTGACAGTTGGCAGTGAATCATTCTGTTACAGGGTCCCTATATTGTGGAAAGGTTTGCCAGCCTATGTTTGGGATGCCAGATCAGTATCAAGTCTTTAAATCTTGACTTGACTGAAGACTGATTACTCGCTCCTTAACACTGTGACTATAACTATCGGTTCTGTCATACATGCCATTTTGCTTTTTCATTAATGCGTCTATGCATGTTCTGACCAACCACTCTCTCTACCTTCCTTCACACATGTCTGAATGGTGCCCAGGTGTGCATAGTTTGAGTAGGAGTCCTGGATCTGTCCCATGGAAGGCTGACGTTACAGATGTGACTTACGAACCGTAACATCATGGACACGGACTTCAATCTCCCACCCTACACAGACCAGCATGGAGAAATGATTCATTGAAGGACTTTGACCTTGTTCAAGGTTCACGCCTTGCTTCTAGCAAGCAGGCCCACTCCTTTTCTTTTTCAATAATGCTAGCATGCCCAGCAGGGGCGGGCAGCCAGTTCACCTTGGACCACTGGGGGTTTTTTGTCTCCCTACTTGGGAGTTTTTGGTTTCTCCTCCGTTGTGACCCGACTTTCTTTTCATGTCTTCCCTTTTCCCTGTTTTTGTGTTATTCTGTCTTGATGATGTAATATATGACAACACACTGATGTAAAGCGACTTGGGCTGACTTTGTTGTGAAAAGTGTAATATAAAAAATATTTGAACATGATTATATTCCTGTTTCTTTTATTATAAAATATTGTAGTTATTTCTATTTTATATATATATATGTATATATATATATATTGTTGCTTCAGCCAAATTATAACTATCTCCCGTATTGTATTTTTTTTTATTTGTGTTTTACAATCCATAGTCCACTTCACAAATATTAAAATTATTCCTTGGTTTCTTAGGAATATTTCAAGGGTTTAGGGTCAAGGTTAGGTTGATCTTAACATTAAAACATAATTACAAGAAATATTTTCTGCGCAGATCATATTTTTGTCAGAACAAAAATTGCGTGCTTATTATTATACTCCTGGCTTTTATTTCTGTTCGAGAACGACTTTTCCCTCAGTCAGTACGTTTAAATATAAAATTAAAAAATCGAATTATTGTTAGTCCGACGAAAACCGGAGTTTTAAAGTGAATGCAAACAAATTAGTACAACCTAATAGTACTAAATATTATTTCACTACGTCGGATTAAGACACCCAGATAATGCGATTGCAAGTCGATTTACTCCTGCATGTGCAAGTTCAGTCGGACTCAATCTGGCCTAGGCGCTCTACGCATGTTTCACAGTCTCTCCATCCCCCCTTTGGACTTTGATCCGGAACTAACAGAAGAAGCCTTGTGTCATTTTATTTGTCCACGCATCCATTGTTATTGCTTTTGTTATTTTTATATCTGTGACGTAATGGGTCAAGTGGAAGCCCAAAACTAACCGGCTGAAATGAGCCATATTGCTACCTACTACAGCGAAGTTAGATATGCTTCGGTCAATAAATCGATTCCGTTCGCGTGTACGTATACTGGTACAAGGACAGTAGTCCGATTCAATGGCGTAGTCGAGCTATAACGGTAACTGAATTTTTGCGCATGTAAACGTATAGAGTGGCGTTAGTTCGTGGGCGTGATTAAAGGTGAAGTTTAAACTTGATTGGCTCGTCAGCTGAGCGATCCGTGTAATATTGTGAAATTTGATTGGTTCTTCTCGATTCATCGTGGGTCACTCCCCCTTAGCCGAGCACGGTCTCGGGAACGCGAGGGGGAGTGTGTAGGGTTCGGTTTGGGATTTGGCACGTATTTTTTTAAAAGCAGATGACGTATCGCGTCCTTTGGCCAATCAGATATCAACTCTCTTTTGCGGCTCTTTTTGAAAAACAGAAATGGCGACAGAAAGGATTGTTGTGTAAGTGGACGTATAATTAATTAGTCGTTGGTGTTTTCTTACATAAAAGGAGCCCTGATATGTTACTATATAGTTGTTGCATATATGCTTTATGATATATAGATTGTGTTCTTTAAAACTGTTTTGTGATGACTTGGGTGACCAGACCTCGTTTGCAGAGAATGTTCCGATTTCAGTCTACGCGTTCGGGTATTCCGAGAAGTAATTGCCTATTCCAAAAAGTTGTAATGTGTAGCAAACATAGTTCAGCCGACATACACATGCTACACGTGAGTTGTATATTATTTTCAAACTCTGGTTACCCTAATGATAGCTGTCTCATCGAGTGTTCTCACTCGAAACGATTTGGACCAGCCCAAGTTCACCCCTTTTGTCCCGATAATCGATTAGTATATATAATAATCTTATGAACCATAGAAAATTATTATATGATGTCCTCGATTTCGTTTGGTAGTTGTTCGGTATTGTATATAGGAACGGCAATTACAGAGTACTCGTCAAGTTAAATGATTTGTGTGGTCCTCTAGGTTGGATCAGCAATGGGAAGCTGCTCGAAGAAATCTTTTAAATGTAGAGGATGATCAAATGGCTGGGGAAGTGGAGCTTCCGGCTAAAGCAATGGTGCCCTTTCTAATTGTGAGTATCTGTCACGTAAAGACCAAAAACCCACCCTCCTGTACCTCCTCAAATCACACCGTCATGTGTCACATTGTTCAACTTGATCAACAAAACATGTAGAAACAATGGAGAAACTGACAATATATAAATCTTCAATTTTCAGATGTCCATTGTAATCTAGTTTGGGTTTTATTTCTATGTGGTATGATCAGAATAGCTTGTATTTGTGTAAGTCTTGCCTTACTTTTTGAAAATGTATGGCACTGAACACATGGAAAAATGGATGTCGGCATAGAATGGTTAGCCCATTAAGCTATCCGTGGGTTGCTAATATTCCACTTCTTGCATCGTTTGACTTTGTAAAAGAAAATTAGTGTTTGGCACAAGATTGTGAAGGGGAAGAAAATGATCATGCTGTGAACAGTTTAACTGTTTTTTTTTTCTTATTGTATAATACTATATTATAGTTCATGGTGAAAAAAGGTTAACAGTACAGCTGAGATTGTACTTGTATGTGGCCTGTGAAACCTGAGGGTGTATTGTGAATACAGCTCCCCCCTGACAAAATTATGGTAAAGGAACAAAGCATTTTAAAATCTTGCATTTATGGTTATGTTGGTATAGTGGATTTTTGGCTGATGTTTCCTTGGTTGAGAACAAGCATTCCTGCTCCAATAAGTTGGACATGATAACAAATGATGGCAAAATAAAAATTTGGCCTGTATAGCCAAACTGACTGGGCCGTGTTTCTGCACATCTCTCTCTTAAGGATAGCAGGAGGAAGCTGAAAGTGATGAGCCAGCAGCTGTGTGTGCTGGACTACATGCTCAAACTTCTGGAAAGTCTGGAGTCACCTGAGGAGCTGCTGAATGGCTCTTGTCCTAAGGACGCAGGCAAGAACCATACAACAGTGCAGGGCTCCACGCATTTACTCATACTCATGCATGGACATAAATTCCAAAAGGGGTGCTTACAGAAGACCCTTTTCCGTTTAATACAGGACACCCATTTGATCTGAAGCGATGAAAGGATGCCATTGGATTTCATTGCTAACTCCATGAAATGTTGCAGATAACTTTGCCTACGCTCAGTGGAAAGCTCTGAAGAATCAGCACATAGAGGGCGCGCAGGGTGTGCAAGACTGCATCGTGAGTGTACAGGAAAAAATGGAGCAGGCAAATGAAAAGAGAGAGATGATTGGCCGGCTGCTGGTTACTTTGGAGAGAAAGGTAATAATTGGAGAATCTAGATGCAGCATATTTTTTTTTTTTTATCAGGCTGAATCTTGGGTCGTATAGCGCTTATTGTATAGACATCAAAATGTCATTTTAATTTATCCGGCCATTCTGTAATTTTGCTTCTTTTCTGTCTTGAATTCCTGTCTCCATGTTAGTCTGCTCCATCCCTTCAAATTAACTTCCTGAAAGTGCACATTGCCCATCCTCATATCTGTTTTTAATCTATCAGTTTAACTGTCTTCTAAATAGAGAGCAGAAGCAAAGGAAAAGGCAAAGCAAAAAATGAAAATGGAGAGAAAGACTGAGGTAGGTGTTTTCTATGCCTTTCTAATAGCTTATCTCAGTCAGGGTCACATTAGGGCACGTGGTCAGCGTACGGCACATGGATCGGGTGCTCTCTGGACAGGATGGTACTCTGTATATTTTTTATTATGACAGAGGCAGTCTCATATTAGTATGAAAAACAAATGAGCAAATTGATTTTCTATTTTCTAAGTTATCTTAACTTTATTGAAAGTTTGGTTTATATAGTTTTTTTCCCCCCTCATGTTTTACTCTCATGTTTATTTTAGGTTTTACTCTCTGTTCTTAAAAGCTTGGATTATTGTAAGTGACCTGAGAGTTTGCTTTTTACCTTGTGCCTCGCTCTTCAGAGAGAGGCCAGTGTGAAGCTGCAAGAGGTACAGTCTGCCCAGGAGGCCAGCCAGGAAGCTCTGCGAGTGACCCAGCAGAGGATTGCAAATCTCGAGGCCAAGATATCCTCCTGCAGTGCTCGCCTGGACAGCTGGGTGCTATTCAAAGACCAGTAAGCGCTGTAGTGTGGTTATCCAAGAATGTGCAGTTGAGCGGCAGTGGCGTTGTCGCTTAGTGGCAGTAAAGATGCACCAAACCAGTACATCTAGCTCAAAACTT
Organism: Mormyrus lacerda; assembly: GCA_015163995.2. Lineage (NCBI taxonomy): Eukaryota > Metazoa > Chordata > Actinopteri > Osteoglossiformes > Mormyridae > Mormyrus > Mormyrus lacerda. Next base: position 8,207,078 of record JAABNX020000052.1, on the reverse strand, counting down.
TCAAACTATAATAGTTGCATAAGGAGATAACGTTGGGTATTTGTCTATTGAATTTTTAATTCAGTACAAGTAACAGAACTATTATGCAGCTCTAGATTTTAATTGGCTTTTGTATAACCTGACAACCATGGGATCTTTTCCATACTGAGTACCGAATGGGCTTTCCCTTCAGTCCATGGATTGGTCGGGTGTTGGGGATGTTGAAAAATTTTGAAAAGGAAATCAGAGGTCATAGGAGAGAATTTGTTGATTTATAACATTTAACTGCAAATGTCACCACCCTCTATTTGCACCGCAGTTTTGTACCTTTGTTGGCTTTATGAAATCTTCAAACAAATAATTTGTAGTCCCAACATTCCGTTTCTTGCTTGGTAGTTACCGGTAGGGATGTCACAATACGAGGATTTTAATAGTCTGTGCATATACCAGAGAAATTGCACAATTTTCAATATACCAAGTTTAATATCGCGGTAAAAAAATAAATCCCATTTACTTCAACATACTCTTTATTAAAAACATTTGAACATTACAAAAACCATATGTCATATTTTGTATGATTCTTATATAGTTTTCTGGGTATGTATATGCAGACTTCTATTGTACGGAAAACCCTACAAATCTATATTTAAACTTCAGTGTTAAAAAATGCTTGTTTCACTAATAGTACAGATGCTATATTGTAAGCAGACATTAGACAATTTTAGATTGTGTCTTAGACCTGAAGGTCATTTAAACATAATAAACCATGACTGCTTAAGACTTTCGCACAGTACTGTAGGTACATGGATCAGTCATAACAGTAAAATTGTGAAATACACTGCCTATGTATTATAATGGTTGATGTGTTCAAGCAGGAGAAAATCAACAGTTATGATTGTAGTTGACTAGGTCAGATCTCAAAAATGGCAGGTCTTACAAGGTGTTACTGGTAAGCAGTGGTCAGGACCAACCAAAAGTGGCCCAAGGAAGACCAATTGCTGAATGGGTAATGATTCATGGGCACCCAAGGCTCACTGGTGTGTATGGGGAGTGAAGGTTAACCCATCTGATTTGATCTCACAGGGGTCATTCTGGCTCAACACAACAGATGGTCTATGCTGAACTATCTCAGAAGTGAACCATTTTGTTGTATTTTGTTTACCATTGGGCCAATATGAAACATCCAAAATTTCTCTAACCTAGCTCAAATAACTTATCAAATGTTTTTCTTATGTTGTGAAGGGAACCTTAGAACTTTTACTGCGTATAAAAAGAACAGAACATATATAAAACATATATAGAATATAAGCAGGGTGCTACAAGCTTAAATACCGTATATATTTGGAATTAGGCCACAGACTTCTATATCCACAATTATTTTCAGGTGCCTAGGTTTTACCGTTGCAGATACAGCCATCTGAAAATGGCCGTTCAAGCAAACAAAGGAGAAATCTCATTGAGAGATTTCAAGCCAGTGTTACTCTTAAACTATGTGAGTTAGGCCAGGGAAATTTTTAATTTTTTCATATAACAAAATGCCACAAAATGATTAAACTCTGAGATGGTCAAGCGTGGACGATACCAAATATTTTTTGACTGACCCACAGGAGAACTACTATATACATGCTAAGCTGGCAGAGGCAGTGTGATGCTCTGGGCAATATTCTGTTGGGAAACCTTGGGTCCTGGCATTCGTATGAATGTTACTTTGACTCTTACCACCCACCTAAACATTGTTTCAGACCAAGTACACCCCTTCATGACAATGTATTTCCTGATGGTAATGGCCTCTTTCAGCAGGGTAATGAGCCCTGCCACTGGATTTGTTTTTGGAACTAGGAACTTCTGTTGCATTCCCACCGCAGAAACTTGATACGCTTGTTGTTCCTCAGAGGTGGTACTCTGGACTATTCAATTTTATTTATATAGCACTTTTAACAACAGTCATTGTCACAAAGCACTTTACATTAACCCGGTCAGAACCCCACCAAGCAAGCCTGTGATGCTGACTAGGTATTTTTCTTTCAACCACAGTCTACTGGGGGTGGGGCTTATAGCAATACACTTGCTAATCAGTTGACCTACAAACGTTTTGCGTTTCCCATGTTTATTTAGCTTAAATGTTGTACAGTGGGAAAGTTCCATATGAAAGTGGCCAGGAACTACTAAAGTGCTGGGTGGAAGTAGCCCAGGAACTCATAATCAGGAACTGGTTTCCTGAACTTGACATCAAAAGTGCCTCAAATCAGATTCACGGAGGCCCCACCTTGCAACTTACAAGACTTAAAGGATCTGCTTCTAAGGTCTTAGTGCCAGATACCAGAGGTCTTGTGGAGTCCATGCCTTGATAGGTCAGAGCTGTTTTGGCAGCATGAAGGGAACCTACACAATATTAGGCAGGCAGGTGGTCTCAGTGTTAAGGCTGATGGGTCTATGTTGTTCTAAAGGTGAAGCTTTTTCAGTAACTCTAACGTCAGCCTGAATTTCCTGTAATGCATGGGCTAATGAGTTTTTTTTTTTTTTTTATCAGAATGATGTGCTGCAGTTCCATTTCGAAATGTACTTAACCACGATGACTGTTCAGATGTGCTGACATTTAGTCAATCTTGTGAAGCTTGGCGCCATCATGTAATGTGGTTTCTCATTCATCACTTCCAGGCTGCAGCGATCAGTGCAGGCTACACTGGGCTTGACTGGCTACAAGCTGCAATGGGTGGGGGAGAATAAGCTTCACATAGAGCTGTCACCCCAAGTATGCCAGCCATCCCTGGGGCATCTGGAACCCCTCTCTCTCTCACTCACCTGGAACACTGATGGAACATTTGACTTGGAGGTAACCACTTTGCCTTTAATTAATAATAAATCGCTAACTACCCATTTTTCAATTAAATAGAATCCCGTGTTTGCCATTGTACTTGTACAACGCTAAATATGACTTTTTATAGATGAAGAATTAAAGGGTAGTAGCGCAGTCATGATTAGAATTAGGGCTGCACATTACTGGAAAAATTTCAGATATTGTGATTTGATTTTATGTATTTTGCAATATTTATAAATCTCAAGAGTTTTTTAAAAATTTTAAACTACAACAGAAATGGAGCATATCTAACAGTAGTCTGTCAAACAAGTTGGTGCTTTTTTCACGAGTTGTACAGACCCAAGGCAGTGGAGCATATCTAACAGTAGTCTGTCAAACAAGTTGGTGCTTTTTTCACGAGTTGTACAGACCCAAGGCAGTGCTGAAAAATCACTTGCTTTTACTCGGTATCATATTTCCATATAACAGGAGGCAAATGTCTTTTGATTGTCTTTTTGTTTACATTTCAGTTCAGTTCAATTTATTTTTATATGGTGCATTTTAGACAATATTAAATTGTCTCAAAGTGCTTTACACTGTTCCTGCAAATGCCACACTGTCCAACAACAAGGGCGAGTGATTATGATCGTCTCAGAATGCATGTACAGCTGAAAAGTTTCTCTATGACAAAATATTTTAGTAAAACTCACTGATGGTCTCAAATAGGCTTGGATGGTATTGCGGTAATATGGTATACCACAGTATTTTAGGTCTTCGGGGGGATCTTATCACCAAGATTACAGAATTGGGTTGCATTTGGAATTGCTGAATACCGTGGTATAATGTCTGGATGGTATGAAAAATTGCATCTGTATTTCCCAGACAGCTCCACCTCCCTCCCCCAGCTAATCTTTTTCCTTGCCACACTCTGCAACCACTACAATTTCTATACCAACTGGAGATATGAAAGCCGAATGTGCTTTTACCTGGATGCTCCTAGTCATGATGTCACTCCTGTTCATTTATAGCTTTTTCATTGTTATTTATTTACATCCCATTTGCATGCCAGTTTGCAAGGTATTTTCAAATGAATCAATTCAAACGCCACTGTAAAAACCAGCAATGAGTAAAAGTTGCTTATGTTGCTTCACAGAAACCTCTTTACATGATGAACACCACAAATGTTCATATTTGCAGTTTTATTTCTTAATGTACTCCACCATACAGAGAACTTCAAAACTAATATGAAAAAAGTGAATAGAAAAATCTAAATCTCTGGAACGACTCTGTGCAAAGAATGTCATCTACGTGAGTGGCGATATTAGCCGTAGCCATGGCAGCCCTCTGGCCAGGGACGTTCACTATAGCCCGACGGCCAATTATGTTCTTCCCCGTTCTCATTTTGGTCAGGTTAAATCCTGCCTCATCAATAAAGATGTGCTCATGAAGAACAGGTTGACCTTCTATTTCAAAGATTATCTGTAGACATACAGTAGAGTGCACATCGCAAGAGAGAAGCCTCAAATACTTCACACAAAATGAGAACTGACCAAGTCAGAATTTCTTTCAAAGGGAACATGTTATGCCTGTTTCATCCTTGGAGTATGGAGTATGATAGCATACTCCAAAAGAACAAGTTAATTGATGCCGTCCATGTTTATCCCTCTAGGTCAGCGGTCTCAAACTCCGGTCTTGAGGGGGCTGGAGCCCTATACAGTTTTTGGTTCACCCTCACTTAACACACCTGTGCTAATTACCACACGGCTCTTGAGCTGAGTCATTTGTGGTGGAACAGGGAAAGAACTAAACTACACAGGGCTCCGGGCCTCCAGCACTGCAGTTTGAGACCCCTGCTCTAGTTATTCATTGGTCTTCAATCACTTGTTGTTGAATCTCGGAAGCGGATAACATTGTTGGTAATAACCATATTCACAATCTCCCTCTTCCCGCTCCTCTGATAACATTTGCCTTCCTGCTCCAGGTGGTAGGTCTCTTCAGTCCTGCAAAAAGAAAAGTATTGATGTAATGGTACATGTGTCCATTTTTTTGTACAAAACAGCAACATACTGTAATGCATTTCTGTGACTGGACATAATTCAAAGTATTTCTAACAACATACTGTAGTGCTATAGAGCAAGCATCTACAGTTACTGTAATGTGTTGTGAAACAAACAATACAACACGTAACAGTAGAGAGCAGTATGTAAAACACCTACCTATTTTCCTCTCGGAAGGTTCATATTACAGAGGCAGTCCTACAAAAACAGTAACATGAAGCGCCTCCGATTTGGCTGTGCTTGTTGCCTAGCCTCCCTCATTGACATACCATGGACACGGACATGGTCGACGAGTGGCACAAATTTCATCTGATATTGTCTCCTTGGCCTCTCCCTTCCTCATCCTCTTCTTTCTTCAAGTCTTTCTAGATCCATTTTTCCAAAACCAGGTGAACTGAACTAGGGCCCTTTTTATCTAACTATTGGCTTTGATTTGTATGTGAACATTTTTGACTCGTGTTTCCATTCTAGATAATTGGGTTCTAGCTCTGCTGACTTGAGTGAATAATATTGACTGCAAGTGTTTTGTAAATGAGCACATGGTTTAGGTAATGAGAATCGAAGGGATTTGTATGTAGAGTTTTGCCCTAACAGTTCAATCTGAATCATGTATCAAAACGGGTGAATAGTGTTTATAGTTTAGTAAAATGTTTTTTTTTTTTTGGTAGCTGGCATAATGGTTTTGAATATTTAGCTGATAAGTCTGGTAATAGTGTAAGCGCAAAGCAGCAGGGATTTTAGGAACTGTAGCAGCTTGGATCAAAAACTGGTTAACAGACTGGAAGCAGCAGGTTGTTATTAGAGGCACAATGTCACAGTGGGCCTGCGTTCATAGTGGGGTACCGCAGGGTTCAGTTTTAGGACCACTATTGTTCTAATTTACATTGATGATATTGACACCAATACATACAGTAAGCTGGTGAAATTTGGAGATGACCCCCAGGTGGGTGGTGTAGCAGATATTGAACTAGCAGCACAGAGGCTACAACAGGATCTTGGTTAATTAGCGACTGACAGATACAATGTAATGTAGATAAGTGTAATGTAATCCATGCAGGGAGCAGAAATATAAAGTACAGATATTTTATGGATTGTACTGAAATAAAGGTAGCTGATTATGAAAAAGACCCCATGTTTATGTGTGGGGAAGCAATAAAAAGGCCAATAGAATGTTGGGTTACATCTCAAAGTGTGTGGAGTTTGTCAAGGGAGGTGATGCTAAGATTAGACAATTCCTAAGATTAGACCCCACCTTTGTGTGCAGGTTTGGTCACCTTATCTTAAAAAGGACATTGCTGCCATGGAAAGGATGCAATGTAGGGCTACAAGAATGATTCCTAGTCTTGGAGGAATATCTTATGAGGTGAATCTGTTCAGCCTTAAGCAAAGGAGACTAAGGGGGAACATGATTCAAGTATACAAGATTCTAACAGGTCTGGATGCTGTTCGGCCAAATAGTTACTTCAATATTAGTTCAATTAGCGGGAGAACATTTTGAAATTGTTTTGAGAAAGCACTTCTGTGCACATTGTGTACTTAGAGTATGGAATCATCTCCCTGTTGGTGTAGTGCAAGCTAAAACCTTGGGTTCCTTTAAATCAGCTAGATAAGATTTTAACAACTCTGGAGAGAACTCGACTAATAGCTCAAACAAGCTTGATGGACCAAATAGCCTTCTCTCATTTGTACATTTTTTCTGTTCTTATAAAACCATCTGTAAGAGATGTTGCACAGGACAATGGGTGAGTATTATAACAGTCTGTCAAGTCTGATGGAATAGTGTGAAAAGGAATGGAATTTAGCAAAACTGGAAATTTCTATATTTGACCCCTAATCCTACTTGTACCTGCTTTCAGGTGTTCCATGGCACTGTGGGAGTTATCCCCGAGTCTTTACATGGTCCCATCTCCCATGTCAGCACTGCCCTACTTGAGGTTATGCAGCGCTACCTGAGCCAAGGTGAAATGCTTGCTGAGATTCAGAACCTCCACACTAGGTAGGTGGGGAATGACTTGCCTAGAATTGTGTGAGCCATCACCTTCTAAGTTTTGTGGCGCTTGCTCTGATAGTTATTTTTCCTTAGTAACAACCAGCTGTTTTATATAAATCCATATAACTGCAGATTATTGTAATATGCTGCATACTTGTAGGACCTAGCATTAGACTGATCCAGTTATCAGCTTTGCTGTCGCATGGGGTTTTATAGGTTTGCCATAGACTGGCAGCCGGCGCAGCAAGAGCTGTTGTTCCTGAAGTCGGCGTCGGTTGTGTGCTCCTTCCGTGTCGATACAGGCTACCCACGCACTGGCAGCATTACCCTTATGTCTGTGCGCGGAGAGAAGGGCCCCGTCAGTATCGCCGCTTTGCAGGTAAGGCTCCGCTCTTGTATTTGTACAAGCTAAACAACGCAAAAAATAAACACTGCTCCACTGATTGAAGGCTACAATAAAGCAGAAGTTGTTTTTTTTTTTTTTTTTTTTTTTAAATGTGAAATATTTACAAACTCACAATTATGCAAGCAAGTAGTAAAGGTTAATCTCAATTGATCAACCGATGAGAATTTATTAATCATATTTGTATTTATTAATTGCTTGGATCTTTGCACAGCATACTGGTAGGGCAGCTGGGTTTGCACAGCATACTGGTAGGGCAGCTGGAAGTTTCTGTGAAGCTAATGATGCCTTTTGTTTAGCCCCCACAGGAAAATCCCTCCCTGACAGAGTGGCTGGAATACCTCAGCAGCTGTCTGCATATTTGACCAACTGTACAAATCATGCTCATAAATATTATTGCAAGAGTGTATGCATTGAGTGTTGTGAGGGGGAGCTAAATAGCCCTATAACATTAAAATGCTTTGAATATATTAATTACCTGTTTTGTGCAGCATCAGTGCTAGTTCCAGTTATATTTTGCAGCAAATGGCTGCTTCATTTGTATATATTAGGAAAAAACTGTCACAGTGATATTAACTGAAACTGAAATTCATATCATAATAAACTGTAAACTTAATTAGGCAAGTAAAATTGCTCCCAGAAAATGTTGGGATAAAATGTAGTCAAACCTTTTGTGTTTTTCTAGTAATTTAGGGTAAAGGGACAGTTCACCTCAAAACTGACATATCCTTGGTGTGTAAAGTGACTGGGTCATAATTTCTGATGAGACATTGCTATTGAAGTTTTAAATGTGTTTTTTTTTTTTTTTGGTGCTTTAGTCAAGACTGATAACTATGGCCGATATCTGCAAAACTAGGCAACTCACAGAGCAGCCTTGATGGATAGGTTGCACTAAACCTCCTATAACACACATCTTTTTCAATTTTGGGGTGAACTGCCCCTTCAGTATTTTGTTGCATGTCTATTAATTTTTACAACGGCTTTGAGTCTAAGTGCGGAAGCTTCTTGGTTCCTTAGCTGATGCTTAGCCAGACTTGTTTCTTTGTTTCGGTGAACTTCAGAATGGCTCTATCTGTGTGCGTCCTGCAGGACATACACACAGCCACCTAGTTTAGGACCATTTGTGTGGACATATTCACTTATCTTTTCATGAAGATTTGGATCCATAACAAAAACCGTCAACAGTCATTAATAAATGCCAAGTCTCCTGGTCCTGAACCTGCCACGCATGTGCTTGCCTTTACACTCCCTCTGCCGTACTTCACAGATGAGGTATTTTCAGGACGTTACATTTTGGAAACTTCATTTTCAATCTGTTTGTGATCTTCTGATTTCTAATTGATAGAATGCCTTTTTGACTGATTAATTCAGTCAGATTCATTCAATTCTGTCCTTGTCATCTTGAGTGTTTTATTTCATAAATATATATGTATATATTTCTTAATTTTATATTTATAGTTAAAAAATAGCTTTGTAATAATAAATTAATAAATAAAGTTTCGGATCTGTTTTGTGATAATGATGCTTCCACAGATTTCTATGTGTCATACCAGGCCAGCACCGGCAAACCGTAATTACGCCGACTCTGGGAAGCATATGGGGCCAAGAAGGCAAGGGAAGACAAGTCGCTAGTCCATCACTGAAGACACATAAGAGAGAAACCAATAAAAGGACACAGGTTGGAGC
>JAABNX020000052.1:8178788-8190566 GCA_015163995.2 Mormyrus lacerda | reverse complement strand
GTATTCCCCTACACAGAATATTCTCCATCCTACCTAGATTGTTATGATTGTTTTTGTATACCTTTGTTTTCCTTTTTCTCCCCCCCCCTCATGGTGATTAATGTCTGTTATTGTTGTTTCTGTATCCTCCCCTTTTATGTTTTTTTCCCTCCCTCTCACGGTATTAGGACGGGTGAGTTCGGAGCAGCCACACTGTCTACACTTGAATTTAATGTAAAATAAAGTTGTCCTCCGAAGAGGGGGGGTGGTGGTGGGCAGAGAGAAAAAAAAAAAAAAGAAGAAATTGCACTACTGCATACATTAGGGATCTTTCACTATAAGTCACATTTCAGTACCGGCCCTGTCCTACAACAAAGACTTGACTGACTCTTCAGTATGCAATGTTCTGTTCCAATATCTGAACACATAAAACATAATGTAATGGTTCCATTCTGCATAAAATGGGTAATGCATTGTTCATTTTTTTAATTTATCAGCAATTACCTAATTCTAAGCAATTTGGTAAACCTCCACAACTAATCAAAAAGTCAAGCAAATAGTGCCAAGAAATGTGCCAGGAACAGCCATTGATGTACCCACTCAGACTTCCTTTAAGTCGTTCCCAAATAGTCTGCAGTGATCTCAATGCATCTGTAGCTTTTAATTCCTTGTGAAAGTCTGATTGTCTTGATTGAAGAGCCCATATGAGCAGAGGGCAAAAGCTGCTCCTGAGTCTCTCTACTCTTCTTGTGAGGCAGTGGAACCATTTGGCTCAGCAAGCGAAACAGACAGTTACTGGGGTAGGAGGTCTTGATTTTGATTGCTCTGGTCCTGCAGTACCTGCTGTAGATGTTCTGCAGGGAGGGTAGGTCTTTTTTTTTTATTTGCAACAGTGCACAGTGCACTCTCTGCAGGGCTTTGCGGTCATGGATGGAGCAGTTACCAAACCACACTGTGATGTTCATAGTCAGGATGCTCTCAGCAGCAACTGTGTAGAAGGTCTATAGGATCACAGAAAAGCCTTTAAACCTTTGCTGCCTCAGGTGATAGAGTCTTTGCCTCGTCCTAGTAATCTGAGTTTGTATGTGTGTGGACCAGGTATGATCATTTGTGAGCTGAAGCCCAAGGTATGAGGTACTGGAGCGTCATTGATATAGAGGGGAGAGTGGCAGTGCTGCTCTTTTCTGCTGTAATCCACCACCATCTCCTTTGTTTTACATTTTTGTTAGGTGAGGAACACATAAAGGATAATGTATCTGTTCTGAACAAAACTGGAGACTATTAGCCTGGCACCACCTCATCAGGTTCACCACTTCCATCATGTAGGTCATCTCATTGTTAGAGATAAGTTACAGCACTACAGTGTTGTCAACAAATTTTACAGTGCATTTGGAGCTGTCAGTAGCCACACAATTGTAAGAGTAGAGAGTGAACAGCAGGGGGCTCAAAGACACATCCTTGAGGAATTTCAGTACTAAGGGTGATGGTACTGAACACACATCTACCCACTCTAACTACTTGGGGTCTTTCTGTAAGGAAGTCCAGCACCCAGCTGCACCGCTGAGTGTTCGGTCCTAAATCCTTCAGTTCAGTGGTCAGTCTGAGCGGGATTATGGTATCAAAAGCTGAGCTGTAATTTATGAACAGTGTTGCATAATTCCCTTTCTTACTTTTCATGTGAGTGATGGTGGTGTGCACAGTGTGTGAGGTGGCATGCTCTGTAGACCTCCGGTGCTCCGGTGTGGTGAACAGGAACAGGAGAGGGTTGCTACGTTCTGAGGATCACACCATCTGATGCTGGTAACAAAACTAATTCCACCACCTTTGAATTTTCCTGCCTCAGCTGTTCTGTCCACTTGGAACATGGAGAAAGATTCAGACGGCTTCACAGTGTGATCCGGGACCACGGGGGTGTTCCGCGTTTCAGAGAAACTAAGACGATTGCAGTCCCTGATGTTGCACTGGAACTTAACTCTGACCATGAGGTCGTTCAGTTTGTTTTCCAGTGACTGAACCTTGAATAAAATGCTGGGAAGTGGAGGTCGGTACGGTCGATTTCTCAGTCTGAGTCAGATTTTGGCACATTTTCCAAGGTGTTTCTTTATTCGCTGCCGTGCGAGGTTCCGCTAACAGATCGGAAGAAGGACCTGCAGCTTCTCTGGGGATCACCGCCTTTGTTGTCCTCAGTGTTGAGGAGTATCTCGGACAGCCACAATTAATGGATCAACCAAAACAAACCATTGAAAAACTGGTAAGTTAACTGTTTTCTTATGTACAAAAGAGTCATGCTGTTGTAAGGAATAAAAGCTAAGCTAGACTGTGTAAAAAAGACAATCAGAAAAGGGTAGAAAATAAAACAGACACAGTCTGGACAGGGTATACAGGAAGGTGTCTGATCCTGGCTGTGCCATTTTAAACAATAACCAGAAGCTCCTGACCAATATCTGCATGATTTTATACATTGTGCTGCTGACATATGATTGGCTGATTAGATATTTCTTGCAAGCAGTAGCAATTGAACAGGTGTACTTAATAAAGTGACCACTGAGTGTATGATTGGCTGACAAACTTACATTACATTGCATTTGGACGTTTTATGTGTCAATACAAGTCTGGCATTGCCCTTTTCAAATGAGCCTTTTTGAAGTCCTCAGTCATGATGAGGGCCAAATCCAGGCTACCTGCTTGATGTCTTTTGAGTGCTTTGACAAATTGGATGCTGTGATTTTCATTCGTGGTGGAACACCAGTAAAGGTGTCTGAGCTGAACTCCCATGGCAGATAGAACAAAACAGCTTTCTAGCTATTTCTTAGCTGATCTAAACCAGGTGAGCAAGAGTGAGAAAGGCTGATAATATTCTTGCTGTTGCTCTAGTTGTTGTTCACCATGACATACACACCACCATCTTTAGATTTGCTAGACTCATTTGTTCTGTCTTAGTGAGAAACAGAAAGTGACACAGTCTACTCAACACAGTCTGTAACTCATAGAGACTCAGCATAGTCTGGTCAGGAACCGAGGGAGTCAGACATGTCTTGGTAAGGCAAACTACGCTGCTGTCCTTTATATCTTGCTGGTATGTCATTCTAGCCTTAAAGTTGTCCAGTTTGTTTTCCAAGAACTGTGTGTTTGCTGGCAAGATACCAGGCAGAGGCTGTCAGTGTAGTCAGTTTCTCAGACAGTTAACTCCTGAGCATTTGCTTTCTTCGTATTTTTGTTCCTATTTTGTTGTTTCTGGTGTTCCAGGAAATTCAGTTTCTCCATTTTCCCTTGCTATGCTGTGAATTGAACCACTACCTAACAGTTTAACAGTTTCTCCATAGTTTCCCTCACTTTATATGAGTCATTTTTGCAAAAACTTCAAATGTCTTTTTGATATAGCTGTATTTTAAAGACAACTGAATGTCACGACCGGCGGGCGAGCGAGCGGTCAAGCAGGCGAATGGAGCCAGACAGACAGTGAGGACGGGGTTTAATCAGGGCAAACAGAGGCAGACGGCAAGAACCACACATGACAATCCAATGACAGATCTAATTAACTAGGGAAAGACGCGGACTAAATACACAGGACAAGTAGAAACTAACAAGCAACAGGAGAGTACAATCAGGGAAATACACGTGGGAAATGAAGGGGCGTGGCACACGGGAGGATCGTACGGAGCGGATCATGACACTGAAATGGTTTAAATCAATGGTAATACATCTCTGCGGTTAATTTCAGCAAATTCTCTTGGCTGTTCCTCAGGTGACATTAAAATCAAAGGGTGATTATGATTTTGCAATAGCAGCACTGAGGCTTTGGAACATATTAGGGTGCTTCTTCAATGTGGGGTAATCACACAATATATGGTACAGATGGCAAAAAGATTTAACAAAAAAACAAACGTTCTGATTTACAGTATATACAAAGGATTAGCTACAATCAACAAGAACAGTATTTACAACTCCCTTTCCAAAAAAGCTGGGGCTCTGTGTAAAATGTAAATAAACATTGAATGCAATGACTTGCAAATCATATAAACCCATATTTAATTGAAAGAGAACAAAGATATCAAATATTAAAACTGAGATTTTATAATTTTATGAGAAACATATGTTCAATTTGAATTTGATGCCAGCAACACTGGAATCGTTCTGTAATGTTCGTGTCAACGTGTCAATTTTCATCTTATTAGCATGAAAAAAAACAATACGACCTATTCAGTATTGTGTAAAATGGCATCTTATGGAATGACGTTTTTGGACTCAAGAGTGGTCTGGGTGCTGACAGAATTGAGCACAGACACATAGGTATGTGATGTTTCATTTGTGGCCCTGTTTTTAAAATGTGAAAATATGCCAAAAAATTAAGAGGAAAGTTATTTTTTTAATGGTTCTAAATTCTGTGCTAAATCTGAGTAGCCTTTCTACCCTGTCAGTAATTTGATGTCTATTCTCTCACCCAACCCAACACTGGTATTATTTGCTGGTTTTTTAGCCTCTGTCTATTTCAGTTATAAGATGATCTAAGGGACAAATTCTTTTAATGTTGTAGAGAAGGTACCTAGACAGGTTGCTAATGTGTGACGAGAATGACAATTCATCATCCAGAATAACACTGAGACTTCTTACTGTTTTTGAGGGGACAATAAGAGAGTTTTCAAAGGAAATGGCAAGGTCAAGAGTCTGTGATGAATGTACAGCAGTTCAGTCTTACTGGGGTTTAACTTGAAGTGGTGGGATGTCATCCAAGAGGAGATATCAGTCAGGCAGCCTGAGACATCGGGTGGAAAGAAAAGAAAGAGTTGAGTGTCATCTGGATAACAGTGGTAGGAGAGCCCATGTGCAGATATGACATTCTCAAGAGAACCCGTGTATAAGAAGAAGAGATGGGGTCCTAGGACTGAGCCCTGAGGAACACCAGCGGCCAGCATTCGTGGGGCTGATTGGGAGCCATTTGAAATGACACATTATCAAGGTAAGATGCTAACCATTGCCAGACCGTACCTGAAATCCCAGGGCTGGAAAGAGTATCCAGGAGGATTCCTGTGGTTTCCTGGCTAGAGAGTTGGTGTTGATGGTCCAGGTGAGATCATCCGTCAGATGAACACCAAAAAATTTAATGCTCCTGATGGTCTCCACCTTTGAGGCCTTAATGTACAGTGGGGAGTTGAGAGCACAGGTCTTCTTGAAGTCAACAATCATTTCTTTCATCTTATCCATGTTCAGAAACAGATTGTTTCCTTTGCCCCATAATAGTGTTGTCTGTCCTCAATTATTTTAATTCTCAGTCCTTTAGAGTATACCAATTCATTGTTCAGTCCATGTTTTTGCTTCCTCTCAGCTCCAAGCACACCTGTACCAGGTATTCCTGATTGACTGGGAGCTGAGAGGGAGCAAAAATGTGGACTGTTCAGGGTCCCCCGAGGACTGGTCTACTGTGAACAACCGTGTAAAATAATCCTTAAACTCATTTTCTATATCAATTTTAATTATAAGGCCCTTACTATCATGCAAATTTGTGATTTTAGCTTTTAGAGTTATTTTGGAAGAAATGTTTAATATCATCCTTAGCCTCCAATGTAATCTTCCTTTCTACATTCCTCTTAGCGAGTCTAATGTTATTTTTTTAACTTGTACTTAGATACTCCTGCTTTATTTTGAAATCATTAGTTATTTTCCATTTGTAGAAATGTCGAAAATTCCTCTTCCTCCTGACTTTGATAGTATACCTACAGCATTTTTTCACTTATTTAAAGATTTTTGGAATAACTATAGTATGCTAGGAAATTCAGCTAAAGAACAATTCAGAGTATATATATTTTAGATTGTATTAAATTCCTTACATTTCAGTAACTTACCTCTTTCATCCTGTCACGCCTAGGGGGTGGGACCAGGTAGACGGAAACACGTAACCTCTAATTGCTCCACTATTTAAGGTGGTGAGAACTTCGCAGCAGTGCGAAGTATTGTTGCCATGTTCTGGAACCTTACTGAGCGTCTCTTTGTCTTGTGCATTCCCCGCCTGTCCTTCTTGCTCCGCTCGTTTCGCCCATCCTGCCCGTCACGTCTGCTCTGCCTCCCTCGTCTCGCCTGCCTGCCCCGATCCTCTGGTCTGCCCTCCTGGATTCACCCGGCTTGTTGTCTCCCTGTCTTGTCACTACTTGTAGGACTGATCTTCCCGGCTATTGGACCCTCGCGACCTTCCCAACGATTCTCCTGGATTCTCCCCTCCGGCTTTGGTGATCTTGGCTCTGATAATAAAAACCCGTTGCACCACACATTGGAGTCCGCTCCTGTTCTGTTTGCCCACCGTAACAGAATACTTTTCCAGATTCACATGGACCTCGTGGAGAATCAGCGACTACGGGGAGAGGTGGAGCAGCTGTCTGTTTCCTAGCTATTGGAGAATCAAGCTGACCAGACCACCCTCTTTACCTTCCCGGCCAGCCCGGCAGTTCGGGTACCCGTAACCCTGCCTGAGAAGTATAATGGTAACCCGAATCACTGCCAAGCTTTTCTAATGCAGTACGGGTTGTACATTGAGGAGCATCCGGAGCGGTTTGTCGAAGACACTGCAAAAGTCTACTTCATCGTTTTTCAGGTCACTGGCCAGGCACGGGATTGGAAAACCGCTCTGTGGATGGACGACAGTCTGCTTCTGGAATCGGCACAGGATTTCCAAATTCGCATTTGAAGGATCTTTGATCATGGGTGAATCGCCGTCGGACACAGCCTGAGCGAACGCATGTTCGACCTAAAACAGGGTAATCGGACAGTAGCGGAGTTCTCTCTAAAATTCCGCACTGTAGCGGCGGGACTGCGCTGGCCGGAAGATTGTTTACGGATTCTGTAATGCCGGGTGCTGAACCCCGAACTCCATGACAAATTGGCTTCTCGTGGCTCGACCCTGTCGTTCGAGGATTATATCGCACCTTCAGTCACCCTGGACAACAGTCTTAGAGAACACCGTCATCGACGACCTTGCCCCACACCGACGCCAGTGCCATCAGCTGCAGTGGAGGATCACTCTGAACCGACGCAAATGAGGCATTCACCCCTCTCTTCTGAGGAGAGACGCAAGCACCCGGCGCAAGGCTTGTATTTCTATTGCGGAGCGACGGGACACATCATCCACTCCTGCCCGACTCGTTCTGTCCCGCAGACTCCACACACTAAAGTAGGAATTTCTGCTTTTATCGGTGCGTCACTCTGGCAGCTCACTGTGCCGGTTACTTTATATCACACTGGAGAAGTACACAACACTAAAGCACTGGTCGATTCCGGGGATGCTGGCAATTTCATTAATCAAGCTTTAGCAGAACAATTACAGATTCCGCTACAAACGCTCACACAGCCTATTTCTGTTTTGGGGGTGAGTGGGGAACCTCTCCCACGTGGGTAGATAATTTATCACACAGGACCGCTCATGGTCAGGGTGGGAGTCCTTCATACTGAAACTATAGATTTCCCGGCACTCCCCACATCAAAAGATTCAGTAATTTTGGGACATTCGTGGTTGCAGGCCCATAAACTGTCGGTTGACTGGTCCTCCGGTGAGCTGACTGCCTGGTCCCTCTGTTGTTTTCAGCAATGCTTGGCGTTACCGTGCTGTGCCTCCCTGATAGAAAGTCCGGACCCAGAGGACCTATCAGTGATCCTGGGGGAGTACTCAGATTACCAGGATGTGTTTAGCAAGGAGTTGTCTTTTCAACTTCCCCCTCACCGGGACTGGAATTGCACTATTGACCTCCTAGAGCGGGCGCAACTCCCTAAGGGTCAGCTTTACCCCCTGTCTGTGAAGGAAGAGGAAGCCATGGAGGCTTACATCCAGGAGGGGTTGGCGCAAGGTATTATCTGCCCCTCTACCTCTCCCATAACGGCGGGGTTCTTCTTCATTAAGAAGAAATATTGAGGACTCCGCCCCTGCATTGACTACCACACCCTGAATACCATAACTGTGAAATGCCAGGAACCCTTGCCCCGGATCCCCTTCCCCCTCAAACAGCTTAGAAAAGCCCAGTTGTTTACCAAATTGGATCTCAAGAGCACCTACAACTTGGTACAGATCCAAAGAGGTGATGAATGGAAAACATCGTTTGTCACTAAAACAGGGCAGTATGAGTACCGGGTAATGCCGTACGGGCTGGCTAACAGTCCCTCGATCTATCAAACTTTCATGAATACCGTGTTTCGAGCTATGATAAACCATTTTGTTGTGGTGTATATTGACGATATCTTAATATACTCTCCCTCTCGTCCCGCTCATGTGGAGCATGTTCGCCAGGTTCTCCAAAGGTTGTGTGAGTATCAATTGTTCGCCAAAGGAGAAAAGTGTGAATTCCACTGGACCCAGGTAAATTTCCTCGGGTAAGTCTCGCTCGCTTTGAATTCCAAGTATTCACAGACCATCGGAATCTTGAATATCTGCAAAAGACGAAATGACAATCCTCGGCAAGCGCGCTGGGCTATGTTCTTCGCTCGGTTTCATTTCAGGGTTACTTACCTCTCGGGGAAAAAGAATGTTAAAGCTGATGCCCTGTCCAGACAGTACAAACCACCCGAGATCAAGAATAAAACGGAGCCTGTGTTAGCCCCAACCTGTTTTGCCGCCTCCATCACTTAGTCCCTGGAAGAAGTCCTCCGAGCCGTCAATGAGTGTAAAACCCGCCGGATAAGATGTATTTACCCTCCATTCACCACTCCAATGTTATTCGCTGGGTACATACCTTTCGCAACACAGGACACCCTGGAAGATCCGGGACACAGCAGTTATTGGCAAGGAAGTTCTGGTGATGGAGTAATCTCCAATATAACAAAACCTTCTGGTGAAAATTCGAAAGGAGGTAACCTAGACAATTCAAAACCACAGAGCATTAAAAGGTCAATATCACCTAACTGGTAAACAGTGCTGAGGAACATGAAAACCCCTATTTCTTATATATTGCTTTTCCAAATAAAGTTGAATTTTAATTTATTTATTTGTCTAATACATCTAGATGACATGGGCAAATAATAAGTGAAGTAAATGGGTCTTGAGTTTTTGTTATCAGTGTTCTTCAAAATATAGTCATATCTCTCTATTGCAAACCATTTACTCTTGTTCTCATTTACTAGGGCTTTCTTTCTAGTATATGATTTCTGCGCTCTTGCCCTCTCCCTTCTAGTTCTTGTACGATTTCTATGCCCGTGAACCCTTCTAGGCAGACGCATGCGCAATCATAGCTGCCTGTCGAGCAAGAGCTGGTTTGCTATTGTCTTGCTGTCGGACCTGGAGTGATCCGGGTGCATAAAACTAAGCATATAATTATTTTTTAGTTAACTATTAAAGCTTTGCACATATATTTAAAGGATCAGCGCTTGAAATACGCTGCAGCCACAGGATACATTTAGACCATCTTTTCTTTCTTCCTAAGGGTAAGTTAGATTTTACTTCATTTGAAAAATCATCCTGCTTTTGCAGTGGTGTTTTTTAAGTGGGTTTTGGAGAACGATTCCGTCCATGCACAAAACAGTCAGCCGCATTCTGCTAACGTGTAACGTGCTAATGACAGATCTGCATGATTCACTTTATCGAGTCAACTTATCCCGCGCAAGATTAGGTGTTTTGCTTCGTTAATGTGGGCTCGGTTTGTGCAGAACGGCGTGTGATTCTTGTCAACATGGAGGAGGCGGGTAGAGCCTAGAAATCAGTAGTGGGAACCCATCAATAGTTCGTCAAAATAGAGATCGAAAGACCGAACTGGTTAAAAAAATCAACACGTGTCTGCACCTTGGGGCATAGCAAAGGCAGATTTTTCAAGATTTTAATCAAGTGCATCAATTACGCTGTTTACCTTCGCACTTCGTTAAAAAAGGGGATGGGTGATTTGTTTTTATTTGTGGATAGTACTTATTTTCTGTTTATCTATCCATCCATTTTCTGAAATCGCCTATCCTGTTCAGGGTCGCGGGGGGTCCAAGGTTTGGGGTGCCACCCATTGCAGACTTTTCGGTTCATTTCATTAAAATGTTATTTGCTTGGACAGATCATTTTATCGAATGGGTCCACAAGGTTTGCGTGGAATGTGTTCAGTGAGGATGATACAGTTACTAGTATCTATGGGAACGCGATATCGTGCAGCATGAATCAACTTAATTGTGCCGTCTGTGACATCTTCACGTTTTATACGTGGTTTGTGTGAATTCTTATTATTACGGGTTCGGCCGATATGGGTTTTTCAACTGCAGGCACTGATTTATTTTTAAATGGGGGAGACAAGATGATAAAAGAAGAACTTTATCCCGAGGGGAATTCTTTTGTCATAAACATGCCCAGTGCAACAAGAGGAATAAAGATAACACAGTAAAGAGCTTAAAAATAACAGTAGTCATAGTGTAAACAGAATAACACAATAAATCTAACAAAGTACCACTACAACAGATATAATAAAATGACAAATTATTAGTGCAAGTGGTTATGAAAAGTGACTTATTACCTTCCATGAATAAAATGAGAGCAGCATGTGATGAGGGGATGAAACAAACATTCAATCACAAGGCAAGACTAGGCCGATTTTTAAAGTATTTTTAAGTAGAAAAATAACATGAGTAACACGATTACTTGACTTTAAATTTATGCTTAAAATTCACAATATACAAAAACAATAATAACTAGGTATTAGCATTAAGTTATAGAAAATAAAAGCAATAACAATACTTTAACTTTATGACTAAAGTAACAAATGTGTTGAAAACTGAGATTTATTTGGCTTTGTGGTGATGTTATTCATCAAGGGAAACTGATGGAGCTGGGAGGAATTTAGAACTTTTACCTTTGGTTGTCGTGCAGGCCCACTGCTGTAGGTGAGGATAAGGCACACTGCAACACTGCCGACGTGAGTGCAACGCGTGGCTGATGGTCAGTCACATGGAGCCATCACTATTGGTTAGCCATGTAGTCTAATTAATTGGTCAATGGGAATTGTCATAAAATGCTTAAAAATCTGCGTTGTTTTTTTTTTTTTTTGTCTGGCTGTCTGATCAGTCGACCTCAATAATAATAATTTTATGGCGGTCGGCATCCAGCTTAATGGTGCTTTACTGCCACCGCGGCTTTGGTTAGCTTGCTGCTCCCAAATTAGGAGGTAGCCACTGTACTAGTTGCCAACTATTTTAATAATTGATTTTAATCGATTAAATCGATTAGTTGTTGCAGCCCTAGTTCAAACCCAGGAACCGTGCACAAATTGTACTCCATCTCATTGCTGGGGACAGTAATTCAGGACACAATCCTCAAATCTTTTTTGTCATGTCCTGAATCTATTTCTCTCAAAAAATGTATTTAATGCCTATTGCTAATAGCAGATGATTTATGTGCCACAGACCGGAACCATAGACTAGCTATTAACATACAGTATTAAACACTGACCTGTTACTTTCCTCCCTTCTTGAAATATGCACCCCAAGAGTGTACAAGTTTCTAAAAAAGGTTTTTTTTTGGAAAACAGAATAATTTTAAAATCATGCTGGTCTTGTTTGGTATTTCTGAATGGTAATTAAGACAAAAATGATACTGGTAAATCTATCCAAATAATATGATTTTATATCATGCCTTTTTGGCTTTCTTCACTTTCTCCCTGGCTAAATGATTTATAAGCACAGATATATTTTCCATCTTATTATCAAACAGCTTGCATCAGTTATCTCTGAATTGCAATTAATACATTTAAATGAAACTGTCGAACATTCTATTGAACAATTTTCTTACATTTACATTTACATTTACAGCATTTGGCAGACGCCCTTAGCCAGAGCGACTTACATAAGTGCTTAAGACTC
>JAABNX020000052.1:8160950-8174880 GCA_015163995.2 Mormyrus lacerda | reverse complement strand
TTTACCAATTTAACTTTAGTTTGACACATGTTCCTAGTTCAGTTCACACACACACACACATATATATATATATATATATATATATATGTGTGTGTGTGTGTGTGTGTGTGTGTGTTTGTATATATATATATATATATATATATATATATATATATAGCATTGAAAAATGTTACCAAGTTTTGTTTTTCTTCTCCCAGTTTTACCTTTCAGATTATTGTAGATTTTATGAATAAGTTTACATAGATTTGTAGACTTTGCTGCAAAAACAAATACTCAAATACATCAGTAATCTGTTTTTTTTTCTTTTTTCAAAATCAGTGTGTGTACAGGAAATTCTTGAAGTGTGATGTCATTTATCATACCTGAAATCTGGTGGGGGTATTGAATCTAGTAAAATAAGTAAACATTTCTAGAAGTATCATTTCTTAGAAACATCTCGCATAGTGCATATATACATAAAAAAAAAAAAAATTGGGCATCTAACTATAAATTTTTTTAGTTATCCCCCTCTACTGCTCTACTGGTGAAAGTAACTGCAATAGGCACACAATCATCGGGACTGGACCTTAGACCAGTGGAAGAAGGTCGCCTGGTCCAGTGAGTCCCATTTTCATCATTTAACTTTTACCCGTTTTTTCATTTTCAATAATATGACACAGTATTATGGTCACATTGAGAGGGAAAAATCTCAAGGATGAAGTCAAAACATTACAAGAAAAAGCCCTAATTTTAAAATGTCATAATATGAGAATTAAATTGTAATTTTAGGCTACACATTATTTTAGAGATATCAGATGAGCACCCTTCAACCTGTGATAATAAGGAATGTCGATCAACTCGTGAAGTTATACTTTTGGGTAGATTTGACAAATTACAAAATACTTACAGTCCTGCTCAGAATAATTGGCACCCCTCAATTGCAAGTACAGAATGTGGAATATCTTCAGAAATGTATCAAATTAACCAATTTTTGTGTAACCAGAATATTGAAGAAAATATCCAAAGTTATAGAGCGACAACAAAAAAATAAAAAGTATAGCAATAAACGTTTGGCAGCTTCTAAACAGCTTCTTGTAGCACCTTCTTGACTCCACCTGCTGGTGTTTTCTGCCGCTCTTCCATTGCTATGCGTTCAGACTCTTAAGCTTGCAATGGCAGATTTCAGCTCTCTCCAAAGGTTTTCAATGGGATTTAGGTCAGGACTCGTCGTTGGCCAGTTTAAAACAGTCCAATATTTCCTTTTCCACCATTCTCTTGTGCTTTGGTCGTCGTCCTGCAGAAAGGTCTAAGACTTTTGCTTCAAACCTAGTTTTTAGACACTGGATAAAAATTTTTGCTCTAAAATGCCTTGATAATCTTCTGATTTCATCATTCCTTTGATACATTCAGTGCCTCCAGTACCAGAGGTAGCAAAGCAGCCCCACGACACGATAGAACGTCTGCCATGTTTACTGTAGATAGGGTGTTTCTTTCGATATGGGCATCATTCAGTCGTGTATAAGCAGACTGGTACACTACATTCCCAAAGAGCTCTGCTTTGGTTTCATTTGTCCATAGAGCATTATTGCAGAAATATTGTGGCTTACCTAAGAGTTTTTGCAAACCTTTCTTGCCTTTTTGAGCCATTCTTTCAATAGTGGTGTCCTTCGCCTATGGAGTCCTATTTGGTTTAGTGTGTGTTGTATTGTACAGGCAGAAACCACCACTCCAGATTACTCAAGGTCTTCTTGAAACAGGGATTTAAAGTTCTTTGCCGCTTGCCTTGTAACCTTGGAATTCTGCTTTTTTTACCCAAACAAAGGCTTTAGTCCTAAACTACCAATCCTAAAGAAGTCTGAATATAATCCTTTATTTTAAATTAATGCCATATATAAACGCAATATATTGCTTTTACAAGTAACAATTAAATGCTGAAATAATGAAATAATGAAATTGCATTTAAAAAATACACTTATTTATTGAAATGCAACTGAACATATAGTGTAAAGATAAAATGTAATGCACAAGAAAGTCATCTTGATAGCATAATTACACTGTAAAACAAAAGGGTTTATCCACATGTTATCACTGCACTAAACAGAAACATTTATTTCTCTCACCTCTCATTTTTAGAACCCTAAATCAAAATTTAACAAAAAGTTTGGTTTAGGTTGCTAAAAATGAGTGGCAAAGTATTATAAATATAATTATCTAAATGTATATCTGACTGTGTTGCAGAAACAATAGCAATTATTTAATTCATTTTTTTTTCTCTCTTTTTTTTCTCCCAATTATTTAATTCAAAATACCATGCATCATAATTTAATCAAGGTCACCAACTGTCATGCATCTGGTGTGACACTTTATGCGTTCTGACACTCGTGCAAGAAATATCACAGCAGATTTGTATCATTCCATTATAAAACTGAAATTAACTGGATTAAAGTAAGTTAGTTTGCAAACCCTACAGTCTATTTAAAAGTTAATACATGTAAATGAGTGTGCAGACTAGCCTTGAATTGGAAATCTCTCGCCAGCCAGCTGACCAAAGTTGGTGACCCTGGTCAGTGTACTATGAACTTGTCCCAAGCATTTACAATAAAAGTCTGTCAGATATTTGTGCATGATGGGGTTACATTAGGGTGTCACCATGGTTGAAAACAAATTCTACTGCAGCATTGCTGGTAGACATAGCTAAAACTCCTATGGCCACTGGGAAGAGTGAAGGAAAAGATGGAATTCTGTCCATCAGATAAATCGAAGTAGTGCTTTGCTGTAATGTTGGACTGGCCACAACTTCTCTAAAGTATAGGGATAGAGAACATAAGAAATTTACAAATGAGAGGAGGCCATTCCGTTCTTCAAGCTTGTTTGGGGAGAACTTAAGTAATAGCTCAGAATTGTTAAAATCTTATCTAGCACCGATTTAAAGGAACCCAAGGTTTTAGCTTCTGCTACACTAACAGGAAGACTATTCCACACTCTAACTACATGCTGTGTAAAGAACTGTTTTCTCAAATTCAGTTAAAAATGTTCTTCCGCTAATTTCCACCTATGGCCACGAGTTCTTGTAAATGACCTAATATTGAAATAGCCATTTGGCCAAACAGCATCCAGACCTGTTAGAATCTTATATACCTGGATCATGTCCCCCCCTTAGTCTCCTTTGATCGAGGCTAAACAGAATCAGCTCAGCTAATCTCTCCTCATAAGACCAGGAATCATTCTCGTAGCTCTACATTGCAGCAATGTTCTTTTTAAGGTAAGTTGACCAAGCTGCACACAATATTATAGGTGGGGTCTTACCAAGGATATGATAAAATTAGGACTGCCCACCTAATTATCATACACCTGGAGAAATTCAAAATAATCTGGAAATTCATACATGTCTAAAGAAACAAATCAAGCAAGCTGAGCCAGAAAAACGGGATTTGCTATTTTGGTTTTTGGCAGGTGAAATTTTGACTGCTGCATAAATGCTTTTATTGAGGTACTGTAGATGGTTATGTGAGTCTGCTTTAGCCAGCGGGAATCTGTGGTTGACGTGCCTGCATTTGGGGCTTCAGCCTGAAATTGAAATGAAAGATTTATGGATGCAGGAATAATTAGCATTTTATTACAATAATGCAGACCAATTATCTCCAGTGGTGGTAACATTTAATAACACCTGCATTTTATGAAGAAAGTCCAGTCCAGCTGCAAATGCAGCACGATGAATAAAGCTGGCTTAATTTCCACATCACTTTCACCTTCAGCCATTCATCTGTTCCATTTACATTATGACATCTACTGTTTAGCTGCATTAAACAAGTGAAATGACATGGCCAGTTGCACACAGTGATTGTTCTGCATCAGGTTTTACTGATCAGTACAGTCCTCCCATAATGTGGTTTAGGATATTTGCAGACAAATACCACTGCCAGTGCATTTACATTGCACTGCACAGATGAAGTGCATAAAAATCAGTAGCAGCCAGTGACTAAAAAAGAATTGAGAATGTAAGAAGGTATCACATTTTTATAGTGAAGCAATAGTGTATTTAAATGTTTTTAAATGACAATAGAAGTTTAGTAAAGACTAGGTGCAAAATTACTGAAAATTTTATTGCCGCTTGAAGTAATGTGAAATTTAACGTTGATTAAATGGCCACAAAGAACTACAAAATTCATTTTTAAAAAGGTCACGCACAGTGGTTAGCACTGCTGCCTCACAGAAAGAAGGTCCTGGGTTCGATTCCGGGTCCTTTCTGTGTGGAGTTTGCACGCTCTCCCTGTGTTCACATGGGTTTTCGCCGGGGGCTCCGGTTTCCTCCCACATTCCAAAAGCGTGCAGGGTAGGCTGATTGGCGTGTCTAAATTAGCCCTGTAGTAGTGTGCGTGTGGCTGTGTGAGTGTGCGCACCTTGTGGTGTGCTGGCGCCTGCCCAGGGTTGGTTCTCACCTGTACCCATTGTTCCAGGGATAGGCTCCGGGCCCCCTGCGACCCCGGTGGGGAATAAGTGGTCGCGATAATGGATGGATGGATATTTCTTTAATTCTGAAATTAATCTTGATAGTAAATTGTGTTTTTTAAATGACCGTAATCTGGGATTTAGGTTGTCGGTTAGTGCCAGTTGCATTATGTTTCTTTGTTCTGTACCCATCAGCCCCCCAGGCAGAAGTCAAAGTGGCGGCAACTTCAGGAAAGAAGCAGAACAAGAAGAAGGTGGAAGAAGTGGTTGAGGAGGAGGAGGAAGAGTATGTAGTGGAGAAGGTTCTGGACCGGCGGGTGGTGAAGGGCAGAGTGGAATATCTGCTTAAATGGAAGGGGTTCTCTGAGTGAGTAAATGTGCGTCTGCAAACTGATTTATTAGGATTCAGTAGACTTGCTCATCTGCGCCAGCAGGCAAACATTAAGAAACCTGTACATTTTTTAAGTCTACTAATGAAGAATTTTGCATATCACACACAGAAAATGTGGGAAAAACATTTTTTCATCCATCCCTACTTCTCCGTTACATGTTGTCTGTTTTTCTGATGTTCTACATGCCAAAAATTCCCATCAAGCACTCAAAAAAGTGTTTAAAGGGTTAAATGCGTTTGAGTTATACGTATGTTCCCCTCATCAGCACAGACAGTACTTAACCCAAAAAAGGACATGTGGCCGTGCACAAAGTACTATATAGTTAATTCATCAAACAAGAGAAAGGATTACGACATCAGTTATGCCGGCAAGGAGCAAAGTGCGAAATTTGCACGATTTCATTTACAGTGCGAACCTAATTGAAATCTGCAGAAACACTTGTATTTAAAAAATGAAAACTTGGTGTAGCCTACTATACTTATATTTGGTCATTCTCACAAACACAAGAATCCATTAATGAAAAATTAAATGTTATTGCGAAACACGGTGTTTCAGTTTTGTGCCGAGCAATTTGTGTTACCTTATTAGGTATTTTAAAATTATTTATAGCTGTGATTTAATGATCCCTCGTCCATTTCCCTAAACAGGTGCTACTGTTGCTTTTTTAAGATCAAATAAATCAAAATTAAATATAATGTTTTTAAATCTACTTCATTGCAAGTAACCTGCATTAGACAGTTTAACAAGATGTGCATTCATTTCTTTGTTTTGTACTGTATTGTCAGTTGTGTTTCTCGCAACCAATTAGACATTTTAGACAATAACATAATGTGTCGTCAGACTAATTTTAAAGATTTGAGAAAAATGATACGTCACAGTAATGAGTTTGTGAAAATGCCCGATTGTGTTTATGAACCAATGCAAATACTTTTTTTCCCCCTTTTCATTCAGAACAATTCTGTAAACAAGCAAATATACCTAACTAATAGATATCATGTAAATGTTAATATTATTAGTAGCATGGACTGAAAGTTTAGAATGCATTGCTAATAAAATAATACTGCCATCAATTGCATACGCCAATCAAGTTCATACACTACAGTATAGGGGGCAAAATATTATTCCAAACCAATTTCTAGTCACTGCCAATAAAAGCCCACAGCTCTACCTCATTAAGCGTATAATGGTTATGATGAGGGTATCTCCATCTGTCTCACTTCTGCAGCAGCACAAATAGCCTACATGCACCTGCGGTTTAGGATTGAACCTATTTTTGATTGAAAGAATTCTTTCAATTAAAATGAAATTGACCATTTGTTTAGCTTAATTGATTAACCTGCAAGGCATGTTGACAAGGCAGATGTCACTTGAATCCTACATAATAGTATATTTCGTATATATTTCTATATACTGTTGCGTAACATAATTCTTATATAATTATATGAATTTTCACGTGTTTTGGATTGTAGCATCTGTTCCTAAATGTATGATACTAAATGTATGATGTTGGAAAGTTTCATTTTGTTACATGTTCAGCAGTTCTGAATACTGCAATATTGACTATGTAGAGGCTCAAGACCTTCAGCCCTGCAGAGCATGTGAGGGAAAAAAGCAATTAAGTGCACTTAAGTCAGTGGCAAAATGTGTTTATGGGTCATTTACATGCAAAAGGCCCATATTCTGGTGTTTCTCCGCCCAAACTGTGATTTGCCCAGGTGCGCTTAAACCCCACACCAAAGTGAATGAGAAAATACACTTTTATGTCAAAAAAGCACGTAGCTGCGCTTGCCATGTATTAATTATGGGAGAATCGATTCCCATAATGAATACACAGCATATGTCATAATTAACACAACTAAATTGTAAAATTACTATTTAAAAGGGAGGGAAAGTCAAAATATTTATGTTGTAAAGGTAATTGCTTTAGTATGTGTCTTGGGTCACGCTAAATGCTCATGATTCTAAGAGGTACGTGTTTACGATGGAGAAACAGAAGTAGAATGACACAGTAGTATAGGTGTTGTGGGTAACTTGCATTAAATCGGTCTCATAAAAATGCACATGGATTAAAATTACAAAATTTAGGATTTTTAAAAGGGTTAAATCATTGTATTCTTACTGCCACTAGGGCTTAATTAAAGTGGCAATACGGGTGATTCAACTAGTTTTGAAGGATAAGAATTCTTAACAGTGATGGTTTCAAATTGTATCTGAATGAACACAAACAACCATAAAAGGACATTTATTGAGACACAAAATAGCAAACAACTATGGATGAATAAACAGGTTAAATATGGTGATGACAGACATGCAATACAATAGTTTAGAGAATGAGTGTGGATTTGTTATACTAGTGTGTTAGCAACAGTCTCCCAGACGCAGTTGCAGAATGGTATTTTATGTCAGTGATAACATGGCAGAAGACAGTGACAGTGCTCTAGAGATTTTTAATGTAAATGTGCAATTGATATTGTTTTTATATGTCTACTATATAGGCTGTGTTATTGCTTTTAATGTTTATATGCAAGGCAAAAGTGCAGTGCTGCTAATTGTATATTTGGTTTTCAATATAAAACTTGTTGAAATGATTTCAGTTTGTGTATCACTACTTTGTTATACATTTTCAGTGCATTTTTGCAATACTGATTACTGTGATCATTTTGGTCACTATAGTCATATTAAATTTTCATGCAGTTCCATCTCTACTTGTGAGTATGACCAGTTGTGCAGTACCCAAGTTATGCCTGGGCGATAGGTCTCCCTATGTCTATGGTATACCCTGCCTTGAAGAAGAAGAAAAGTTCAACCAATCATAGCTCAGGATTCATTCACCCTCCCTCCTCCCACCCCCCAAAAAATTCAAATTGCAAGCATGGATGACTGACGAATGCATGATGTCATTTCAAGAGAAAGTATCTTGGATCTGCAAATTGATTTTCACTTTATTCCTCTCATTCTCCCTCCTCACTCTGGCCGGCTGGTTCCTCAAGTGAGGACCATTCTCTGAACTCCTTTGCAAAGGTAAATCGGCGGGGGGCAGAAGCTGAGATTGTGAACTGAATTAAAATGCTATGTATGCAGGGCTTGAAATTCATTTCTTGCAGTGGGGGAGAATTCCGCCTTTATGATGGGAAGGGGGTAATGCGGGGGGAAAAAAAACTGCATGGGCACATAAGCTCCAATAAATCAATATGAAACTTAAGCATAAGAAATGACTCTATTCTTATTAGAAGGTTTCTATTCATATATCCATTGTCCATCAAATGAATATTCTAATATCACCTATTTGCTTTAATTTTGCGTTCATGTTGTACCTCTGACCTGAACTTCGCTGTGTGAGGTGACCTTGTCATAAACAAACAAGGAAGCGTCAAAGTGTGCAAATATGCATGCTGTGCAAATCACAAAACACCTTTAATAAATCAATTACCGCTACAGCTTTTCTGTATATGTGCAGAACGATGTGCTTTTTGATGACATTAAGATTCCTTGCGAATGTGCCATGAAAGTCCAATATTAAACTTCTTGTCAGTTCGCATACAAACAGAGATGTGACTAGTATCCGGGGAGTGCTGGTTTTGTGATGTTGAAAAATACAGTCCTGGTGGCTCAAATGATGAGCAGCCCACCGGAAGCTTCCCGTGGTAACTACTGTTGCAAAGTGATGGCTGATAGTACTGGCAGTTCTTTGTATTATAAGCGTCACATCTACTGGTTAGGCTTTTTGAGCGTATAGCGGGAATGTATATACATAGTCTGTGCATGTTCGACACCCTACAGCAAGACAAAGCAGGAAATTCCCACATTATGACAGCAGACTGTGTGGGAATAAATACCTCCATAAATACCTCCAGTTCCTCCATAAATACCTCCAGTTCCTCCATAAAATACCTCCAGTTCCATGCTGAATTTCAAACTCTGTTAGTGTCAGCTAAGTAAAAATGACCAACTGAAATCACGTGTCAGTGGGGTGGAAAATGTTGTTTTTTTCAAACTGAGAAAAGCCTGTTTCCTCGATCGGGCTGCTATTAGTTATTCCTTATCTGCTTATTCATTCAACATTTAACTGCCAGACTATATTAAGCTACTGTAAATGGGTGACCTTTTGTTCAGATGCATTCTCAGTCAGAATGTTTCCTCAATGTTATGCTTACAGTCAATTCAATTCATTACCTTTTTGTGCCAGAGATTATATCGAGCTGGTTGTTTTTTCAGGTACACACTCATTTTGAATTTAGATTTCTGATGTTAACAAATGAGTCGGCTGTCCAAAATGTCTCTTTCTTACTGCATATATAAAGTGTACACACCCCCTGTTGAAATGTTTAAAACCTTTACCCACCTTTAACGTGACCTATAGCCTGTACAATTCAGTTGGGGAAAAAAAAGAAGTCTATTAGGGGGGAAAATGTAAAAATTAAAAATATGTACAAAAAGCTGGTTGCATAAGTTTGAACACCCTTAAATTAATACTTTGTTGAAGCACCATTTGATTTAATTACAGCATTCAGTCTTTCTGGGTAGGAGTCCTTCAGCATGCCGCATCTTGACTTGGCAATATTTGTGTCAGAATGTGTCAGATGGTATCTCTTGTGCACAGCCCTCTTCTGGTCGCCCCACAAACCTTCATTTGGATTTAGGTCTGGACTCTGGCTGGGCCGATCCAAAACTTTTAAATTTTGCCATTCTTTTGTTGATTTGGAGGTATGCTTGGGGCCTTTTTCTTGCCAAATTCCTCTTCATCTTCAGCTTTCTAGCAGAAACCTGAAGAGTTTAAGCCAAAATTGACACTTTTTTTTTATATCCACTGTAAATGAGCTGAAATTGTTTTGGGCATAAGGTGTTACTCCAAGATTTTTATCAAGGTTGACAGGTCTGAATAGGGCGTATTTATCATATGTACCATTTGATACATCATTTTTGGTTTGGTACGCACAATGAAATTAATGGACACATATATTGACGCAAATGGAACCTAATTTCTAAAATAGATATTTAACACAGAAGATATGCTAATTGTGACTGTGAGTTGATTATGGCAGTTGCTGGTAGGTCAGTCAGTTATAAACAGTGGTTTGGGAACATTTTGATTTCCCGATAAAATACACTAACACCATAGAAAGAACAGCTGCGAAGACCAAGACTGTCTTGGCAATGTTGCTGGAAACTCATTCAGCATGCTAACTATCTTGAGACAATTATCCAAGTCTGTATAGGACTGGAGCAAAGCAGAATCTGCCTCGGCAAGTTAGTCTCCCATGGCCTCCTGCTGAAAAATTTAGACACGGCTAAAAGGATAACTATGGCTATAGAGGTGTTTATCACTACAGATATATGTGATCATACTCAGTAGTAGAGAACATGGGACCTACATGAAATTTAGATCCTTATGATTGTTATGATATTGTATTTTTGATTTTAATTTATTTTTAATTAAATTTTAAAAAATATTTATTTTTTAGCATATTTATTATTACAATATGCAACTGTTAGGTTTCTTATGGACATGTTGACAGACTCATTGAGTTTGGTTTACATCTGTTCTTAACTGTCTGTGTTTTCATATTTAATAATAAATTTCAAAACGCATTCTGTTTTGCCTGCTGTACCAAAATTGTATCAAACTATGAACCCAAAATTGTGGTTCATACCGGACTGTGAATTTTGTGTACTGTTGCAACACTAATGCTAAAGTATTTACTGCACGGGAAACACAGTTCGGTCTATAATGAGCCACTGTAGGAACACAAACCTAATTACCACTGGTCAGGGAAAATTACCCAGTTGGCGAAATTTACCGAGGGGAAAATGTGAAGCTTTGATAAACTGTCAGTAATGAACAGTGCTTAATAGAAGATGTCAACCTATCAAATTACAGAAATGAATGCAAGTCCAATCAATCGTATGACAGTCTTTTAAGAGCAGACAGCCTATACACAGCAAGGTTGGTTGAGATATTGGAGTATGAGTGCTACTGTTGTGGTAATATGGAAGAAGGAAGCACTCTCGTGGGAAGCTTCAGTTGTCGTTGAAGAACATGACAGCTCTGTAGCCACAACATCTTTTATTTAGGAAATATTGTGGATAAACAAGATAGGAACACAATGGTGTTGTGACAGTATATTTTGTACTTTTATGTCTGACACGAAGTAGGCTGGTTTTGTACAACCTACTGTAAATTTCAAAATCTTGTGCGAACTAAAACTGTAAATAACACAAACTTGTTACCACCTCAAGCAGTGCCATCTAGTAGAACAAGTGTTTACAGTCACAAACACTAGGTTTAGATTCTAGATTCTACTAGGTTCTAGTAAAAGGTTCTAGATTTCCACTTTCAATCTGAAGTAATACAAGACATATCACTTTTTTCACTTCTGGATGGGTGACAATTTAATCAGTAATGTCACGTCTGTTTTCTGTAACAAACAGTAAGACAATCGGGTAGATACACCTAGCAACAAAGTGTCTTGGTGTTATGCTCTACGGCAAAAAGGTTTTTTTGTTTGATTTATTACAATTAGATTACAACTTACAGTCTGTTTAATTTGTCATCTTTTGAAAATATTCAGAATTTTTAAAAAATTAAGTCTTGAAGTTAAGTAATGAATTATACAGTGAAAAAATATTGTACAAATGTACTGTATGTAAAGGTATTCATCCAGGTATTATGGGTAGACGGCTAATTTGCTTTTTCAACAAACGGCAGTGGATTTGTTTTTTACTAGAGAGTACACAGAAAAGTTTCATACCTGCTACAAAATTTGGTTATGGATTTTGATATTTTGTGTTCACTGGACCTGGTAACCAGGATTGCCTACAGATAAATGATCCCATCTGTGTGTAGTATGACTTAGTAACTCTTTACTCTGTATTTTGCTACTGTGGGGAAAAAAACACACTGCCATTTTTTCCCTCCAAAAACCTTAAAACATATCATCATCCCTCTTGCAAATGCATGGATCAAAACCTTCATGCAAGGAATATATTTCGAGAAGGTTATATAGTTGTACTCCTGGTCGCACACATTGTATAACATTAGCATGTGTATTCTTCATATACTGTACTGACTTTGAATTGTGGAATTCAATGAATTAGTTGAACAGTAACCTCACATAATCCAATCATTAGAATACTGCAATAGCACCTTTTTACTTCTTACAGAATGCTTATCAGTTGAGTTAAAGAAAACTGATCCTGTTGCTTATAGAATGTCTGGGGAAATGTGATTGTTAGTATGTTATGTAGTAATTCACTTTTGTTCACACCTCTGAATAGATGTTGCAAGTTAACCTCCCTTAATCAATGGATCATGATATAGTAACTGAATGAAAATGCGTGATAAAATAGCAAAAGAAATTGTTTAATTACAAGCTTGGAGGATGCAATATTCAACTCGGTGTATTACCACTGCTGTAGGTTTGGCTTTGCAGAGCATGGGCTGTTTTTTTTCTAATTGTTATGTATGCGTAAGATGAATGCTTTGCTTATTTGTGTGTGTGTGTGTGTGTGACTCAGTGAGGACAACACATGGGAGCCAGAGGACAACCTGGACTGCCCAGACCTGATAGCAGAGTTCCTGCAGTCTCAGAAGGTGGCCCATGATCAGGAGAAGAAGGAGGCCGGGGGAAAGAGGAAGAGCACAGAATCCGACACCGAGGGTGCTGTGGAGGACAATCGGCCCAAGAAGAGAAAAGACGAGGTGAGACGATAAGAAGACCGCTGTCAAACGTCACTCTTTGAATATGTTCATAATGTGGTACAGTTTCATACATTCATCTTTTAGACAGAAAAGCCCAGGGGTTTTGCTCGAGGACTTGAACCAGAGCGCATCATAGGGGCCACTGACTCCAGTGGAGAACTTATGTTCCTTATGAAGTGGTATGTTCCTCCACACTGCACTGCACTTTCTTGTGTTGGTATGCCGACAGATGAGTCCCTCACATGGAGATTTTGCTCCCATAGGAAGAATTCTGATGAGGCAGACCTGGTGCCTGCCAAGGAGGCCAATGTGAAATGTCCCCAGGTGGTCATCTCCTTCTACGAGGAACGGCTAACATGGCACTCTTATCCCACTGAGGAAGAGGAGAAAAAGGAGGACAAAAATTAAGGATTGGGGATTTTCTTGTGGATTTGTTTCTACATACTATATATTGTTTTATACAAATTCAAACCTGTTGCAGTGGCCTTCCAGACACAATACCAGAAGAGTTGTGTTTTTTGTGTATGGAATGCAGCATCCCTCCTTCATTCTGTCATGCGTCTCATTAGTGCTAGGACCAAAATTAAAGTCAATAAAAAGATCTCTCTTCACTCCTGCCTTCGACTGGATCTTGCATTTCCGTTAATGGTCATCCTCTAGTCATGTTGCATAATATATATTTTTATCTAAAATCATCAGACGGGTCATTTGGGTTGTCTTATTCTGAGTATGGTTTTATTTTAGATGGAGTTTGGAAGGGTTGTGTAAAAGGACTGATTTTAGGTCATTGGTTTACGTTGTGTTCCATAGGGAGTACAAGTCGTGTCAAATCTCAAGAGGACTGTAGCTACATGTGAGGTACTTCCATTTTTACAAGGATCTGTGGGATTTAATTTTGGTTAATATTAAAGGGCAATTTAGCAGCACAAATAAGGGATACTGTGAATTTTTGACTATAAATAGAATTTATTCTTACCTGAAAAGGCCTGGGAACAGCATGGACAAAACTGAGAACTGGTCCATACATTTTATGTCCATACATTTTCCTAATGATATGATCATTCATTCACCTCAATACCTCATACCTCTTGTTCTTCAGAAATGTAGGAATAGGTCTTTTCTTATAAAAAAACAAGACATGTCTTTAACAATGGAATTCATGCAGAGAGCACAGGAAGGTGTACTAAAAGTATACATTTCCATAAGTGGGAAATCTTTTGTGATATCCCACTTATGACTTGCAGCAGATGTGTGCATACGTAATAGGAGTCATACAGATATCGGTACCTCCCCACAGATCACAGGAAATTGAAGTTCCTCTCAGTCAGTGTTACTTGTCCCTTATCTGTGACTGCTTCACTAGCCCAGTAATGCTGAGGTCCATATGGGTTTTGGGGGGGGGGGGGGGGGG
>JAABNX020000052.1:8120803-8159772 GCA_015163995.2 Mormyrus lacerda | reverse complement strand
TTTTTTTTTTTTTTGTTTTATTTTTTTTTAAAAAAAGGGGGGGGGGTGCACCAAGATTGTTTGATCAGCTGACCATTATTTCAGGTGATGTAGGTTAATTGAGTTGAAGTCCAGGACTCACCCTTGTACAAATGTCAAATGAAAAATGAAGACCATGTACTGTAAACATGGAATTTTTAATATTTAATAAAAAAAAAAAATGTACAAAACCCCTCGATAAACAACCAGAAGGCAATCGTCATACCTCATGCCTCTAAAAAAGGAGCTTACGGAATATTTAGAATCAGTTTTATTTATTTACAGGAAGTCTTACACTAACATGGTGAGATGTTCCCCATCATTTACAGCATCTCATTTTGGTTTTTCCCAGCTGTTGAAACATCCATAATACATCGTATCAACAGAATGAATCTGCAGAGAAGGCAGTTTAAAATACGACTCACACTTAGACCCAGTAAAAGCATGAGCTTATCAGGACTGGGATGCAGGGACTTTAAAAATGCCGAGGTAAAGATAAGACTGTACAATGGAGAAGAGAGTAAACATACAAACTCATAAACATCCATTTCATAAACTTCACCACAAGTGAGCGACCCTATTTCAAAGTGCATCATGGTAGAACAAATAACGGATTTCTCATTCTTTACATGACAAATTAGCCACCATTATTTAAAAACCTAAAATTCACTGGGTGTACACCATCAAGGCTCGCAAGGTTGAGTCTATCAGGTAGGTTCATGAATAAGATTGATGGTGCAGAGAAGCATAATCCCTGCTCTAATAGAGTAGTTCATACATGCTGCACACACTAGAGAATCCCCCCCCCCCCTCGTAGACATGAATGTGCCTTATGCGACATTTGAATTATACAAGTGTCTAGCTTCAGTCCCCAGTGTGCACATTTAACAGGTTCACCACAGTGCCAGATTGTCCGTGTAGGTAAATCCA
Organism: Mormyrus lacerda; assembly: GCA_015163995.2. Taxonomy (NCBI): domain Eukaryota; kingdom Metazoa; phylum Chordata; class Actinopteri; order Osteoglossiformes; family Mormyridae; genus Mormyrus; species Mormyrus lacerda. Next base: position 8,158,824 of record JAABNX020000052.1, on the reverse strand, counting down.
GGATCCTCACGGATCTTCCAGTAGCTTTCATTAGTGATCCATACCTCCCTGCCAGAAGAATCCAAAGTTTTCCTAGAGAGGGAAAGGGGGATTGAATGGGGGGGGGGGACAAAAAAAAAAAAAACACACAAATTACTTCTGTGATTACCGCAGACATCAAGACATGTATCTAGCAGCTTCAGATTGGCAGTTTTCAAAAACTTGCATTAGGCACTTTCCCACCAGAGTTCAGGAACACCCCAGTAGTTTTTGTGCTCACACCAAAAGTACCTAGTCCTGAGTAGGGACTAAGAAAAAGAAAAGAAAAGAAGAAAAACTGTAGTGGGAAAGCACCTATTGCGATTTGTTATGCAAACAGAGCAAAAGAAATCAGGGTTTCTTTCAAGGCTCGGCCCATCAGTTTAACATTATAACATTAACTGTTGACTTAACAGACGGGAGGAGAGCAGCGAACCTGAAAAATCGGGGGACGTGCTCCTGGCCTTTTTTGGCCAGAAGTTTCCTCCGTTCCCTCTGCTTCGCTTCCACTTCGTCTTTGCGTTTATCTGCCTCATTTACCATGCCCTCCTCCAGAAGCCTTCGGCGCAAACGAAAATATGCATTTAGAATCCTACTATATATGTGGTGAAGCTACACGTTACGTCAATAGGCTGATATTAACCCCTACTCCCAAAACCAGAGTATTTTTGTTATATGTGAAACTGTAGTGCTGGTTTACAGCTCGTGGATCGAGCATCCTAGAACCGAAATGCTATATTCTTCAAAAATTTGTGTTTTTTAGAAATGAAGGTAATCACAAATCTAATAGGCTGGATGTCTCCCAGGAACACAGTTCTATCTGCTCATGTTTGACAGAACCTACCTCTGATCAGGGCGGAAGCGGCTGTCAGTTGGAGGAAGCAAAGGAAGCATTTCAGGAGTCAGCTCATTCATTTCCATGGCAAAGCGCGAGAAGCCATAGTACTCAAAGTGGTTCTCTGGTTGAGAATCTGAAAATCATTTGCAGGCAAGTAAATCAGAAAAAACATCCTGAAAGAAATGATTTTATATTTATATAAAAAAAAAAATCTTGACGAATCAGACACCTTGTATAAAAACCTAAACACTTAACATTCAATCTGTTAAGCCGTGATGGGTGCTGACTTCAAACTCACTGACCATGTACTGGATAAGTGGTTATGGTAGATAAAGCCATGAATCCCAAACAATTTAAATTATTCAAGTAAGTTTAAAACAAAAGTATTTACACTTTTTCAGGAATTTATCAGCGCCATTAAAACGTGTTGCAGAGCACCATGCAGCTTATTGAGAATGTTTTAGTCTTTTCAGGAATTTAAGTGACTGATAAAGGACCCTGTAAAACATTTTTGTTATTCATCATGCAGCTGTGTTGATCAAAATGTAACAGGATATGCAAAGGTTTAGGCATCTTAAAGTCTCCCAAGCTACGACTTACGAAAGGAGGGGCTGAGAGATGGCTAGTTTAACCTGTAATTAGTGGAATGTACTTACTAGGTTTCCAAATACACTTTGGCACTGGAAAGGTGTCACAAAAAATCCCCTCATGCCAGAGGCCGCCAAAACGGTGGACCACCTCACCAGCCTCATTCAATACCTGTCCTTGTACTTCATTAATGTTGCCGTCTGTGCTCCAGTAGCGAGACTGTGGTTCAGGAAGAGTTTTGTGTAAGACAATATGATTGTCTGTGCAACAATGAATGCCTCCTTCACATTTTATTTTGTCTCATACAATTTTCCAAAACTTCAGAGAGATTTGCACAATAGACCATCTGAATATTTAGCAAATGTATTATACAAACAGAAGGAAAACTTCAAGAGGTTTGGAAATTAAAAAAAAGTTACCCTCTTAATATATTTAAATATTACATCATTGGGACCAATGGTAATCTTTGTATGCAGGATGGCATGCTAAAAGATCACCAAAACAGGTAATTAAAAATAGACTGGGAATCATTTTCAATGTTGAGAAAGTTAGAGTTTAAACCCACAGCCTCAGCGACTAACAGATCTGAATGCCTTGAAACTGCATAAAAAGAACTGACCTTCACAAATGTGATCTTGCAAGTGCAGACACTGCTGTTGGTGTTGCGAATTACAACTTCACCATAATGCTCCAGCCAACGCTGCTGGCTGAGCACATTGTGGATGCAGGTGACCACTTTGTTCCACTCATAATGATCACCAAACCTGTAAAACAGACACTTTAAATCTATAGCCAAAACACTGAAGCTTTAAAGCTTCTGCGGAGATCTCACATGCTGTGACAAGATCCCATCATTAAAAATGCTGCTCTCATGCCAACTCATGTCATCTATAGAGGGATCACTCACCTTGGAAGCATGACGTTTACCATTCCTGTAGGAATAATTTCCAGGGATTTGCCCCAAAACTTGTTTTTCCATCGCTGATCTGTTAATAGATTTTTGGTTACTTGTGATTTCAGTTGAATTGGGATCTATAATTTCAGAAAGTACGCCAAGCTGCTTTGGAACCTTACCTTGCCAAAATGAGAAGTTCTTAGACTCTGCATGGCAGGCAGAGATGGGAGGGTGATGACTAACCTAGAAATAGTAATTCAGACACCAGGCCTCAAATAAGTAACATTTATTTATAAAGCAGCTATCACATACAAGAGGTTACAAAGTACTGTACGGCCTAAAACACTTAAGTACCATCAAGGTTAAACAAAACAAGGAAGAAAAAAAAAAAAAAAAAAGAAGAAAAAAAACCCACTAGCAGTAATAACCAAATACAGGAAAAAGGTCACAACTCTATTCAAATGTCTTTTGAAAAGTCTTGTTGCCTTTCTTTCCCCTTTTTAAACTGAATCAACTACCTCGGCCAAACACAATGCTGGTGGGAGACCGTTCCAAAGCCTTGGTGCAACATACTGAAAAGCGAAATCCTCGCATGGAATACAGTCATACGGTCCAGAACTAAGTGCCAGACAAGCTGTGTAGCACTGCAAGAGGCCAGTAATGTATTCTGGCACTTGCCCATGCCATGCTCTATGGGTGAACACCAAAATTTGAAAACCGATTCTATATTCAACCGGAAATCAATGCAAAATGTGAGTAATGTGTGCTCTGCAGCTAGATTAGGTTAATAACCTAGTCAACTTTAGCCAAGAGTGGGAAATTTTGATTAGACTTGTAGAAAACATTACAGTAATCAAGATCCAAAGGGAAAAGCATGAACAAGTAGCTCCAATTCTGATTTTGAAACAACAGTCCTCAGTTTAGAAACATTTCTTAAAAGAAACATGAGCGGGCAACTGATCTTACATACAAATCTAGGCTTAGAGACTAATCGATGATAACCCACATAACACAAATCTCGATTAGGCAGCTGGACAGAGAAAAGCAAATTTTAAGATTAAATCTTGGAATGAAGGTTAGGGGTGCAACAATTAGGATGCCAGTCTTTCCTGAACCCAAGTGCAGGCAATTATTGCAGAGCCACTTTTTAATCTATGGCAAACAGTCAACCAGAATGCAGAATGTTAGGAAACACACTAAGAAGAGTTAATCTGAGAGAGGATGAATGTATAAAGAAAACATAACCGGCCCAAGAACTGAGTCCTGCGGCACTCCACATCAGAGAAGTATGATGTATAAATAAATAAATAATAAAAATGATAAACAGCAAACACCAACTGAAAAACTCCTTTTAGTTAGAAAAGACGAGAACCAGTCCAGAGGTCCCCAGAGATTGCTCTATCCTATTAAGATTTTATGATCCACCACATCAAAGGCTGCACTAAAGTCTAACAATACTAATACAAAACATTCCCCTGCATCAGTGGCCATTACTAGGTCACAAAAACCTTGTATTCTACAGAAATTACTTTCTGCAGTTTCCGAAAGCCAGAAAGACCTGCTGCTGCACCAAGAAGGTGCCAAGCTTCAACTTTCCTAAAAAGTATTGCAACGATAGAAATTTTGAAAAAGATCTACAGTTGTTCAGTATAGAAAAGTTCCGAATCTAGTTTAGTTTCTTCGGCTAAATTACAGCATGCTTAAAATGCGATGAAACAATGCCAGACCTCAAGATGCAATTTATAATGTGCGTATTAATACAGTCAAAAGCTTTTAACAGTAATAATGTACATAAATCAGAATGACATCAGGGTTTCATTTTTCTAATCAAGGCAGAAAGATGAAAGACCAGCATAAACATAAAGAGATTGTACAGTAATGTGATTGAAACATGAAGCTGGAATTATATTAGCCCTAACATCACTAACCCTACCAACAAAATGCCTAAGTAGGTTATCACAATCACTGTTCGAAAAAACCTGCATATTAGCGAGAGCCAGTAAGAGAATATTATGAGCTAGTTACACTTAGGAATTTTGCCTATTAGTTAAAAGAGGGTTAGAAAAGAAAGCTTTTCTAGCATCTGCGACCACAAAATTAAATGAAGTGACCAATTCCTTTAAATGAGAACGATGAACCTCCACATTATTCAGCTTTCCGACAGGAATGCCTGAGATCATGGATGAAGTCACACATTCAGGGAGCCAAAGGCGTAAACTTTCATTTTAAGTCCAAGGAGTGTTGCAACATCTACTCTTCAACATCTGAGCATAAATCCTGCAATTGAATGAGATCCCATCCAGGAGAGCAGTAGGGACATGGATACCTGGATAGATTCAGGGGGCCCAACACTGCACATTATGAAGTGTAAAAATTAAAAACCATTCTAAATTAGATGCATAAGATTAACTGCAAAAATAAAAATAAAACCAATCGACTAAAAAAATCCTTTTTAAAAAAAAAAAAAAAAAAAAAGTGTGAGAAAAATGGTAACCATGCCTAAAGGAGAAAAGAACCAGACTGAATGGAGCAAAAGAGGGATACACTAGACTGTGTGTGTGACGGACTTGCATTCAGACACACAAACAGCACTTCAAAGATAACATTTCCCATATCTGCAAACCTTGGGTGAGGCAAGAGATAGCAAACGCAAGGTGGGAAGAACATAACACTGCAAATGGTACTAGGAAATTAAATTTTTTCTAAAATTTGATTTCAAAAGTGCTCACCTGCTCACTGACGTAGCAAAAACCTCGGTCTTCACACACATATTCAAAAGTCTCCCCAAGCACAGGATTGAAGGGTTTGTAGCGGTTGCGATAGCGTGCCCAAGCGTAACCAGAGATAGCAAATGCAGCAATATAGACCTGAAAAAGCAAGCAGACAGAACATTCAGCAATATTTCACCACTCAGAACATTATTTCACCAAGTAGTAGATGTCAAAAGGTGCCGCATAAAGTTAGTCGCAGTCAACATTCATATTTAAGATTAGTCTTAAAAAGAGAAATACCTCAAACGTGGAAAGGCAAGACATGAAAGCTTGCATGAAAAACATCTTTATCCATCCATCCATCCTCAAAAACAAAAACCAAAAAAACAAAACAGAACAAGTAATGGCAATTATGCCCACAGCCATGGAGCTGCGTGGGCACTGTACCATTTTAGTAATCAGTCACATTTATTTTTCTAATGATCTCATTTACAGAAATCAGGGGATGAACTGGATTGAGAGACAACTGGAAGTGGTATGAGTAAAAAGAGAGTACTGCCCATATAAAAAATGTATCAAGCCAGGCGTTTGGCCTTGTACAAAACTCCATCCCATCCAGAGCGTATCCCTGCCTTATGCCTTTAAATACCATTGCTAACGGTAACAAAACTCCACATTAACTGACCTTTACTGCTATGCTAAAAGCATGAAATTTAATCAGAAGTCGGATTAGCCATGTAATTATTCTTTTCACGGCAGAAATTAAATTGAAAAATTAAGAATTTCAGCCCCATGTACAACGTTAAGTAAAAATTAACTTGCACTGTTTGTATGTGAATTGTAAGACAAGAATTGTTGTGATTTAGGTATTGTCACTGCACAAGCTTTGCATCAGATGTGTTGCACATTGTAATTGGATTCATAATGCAATTTCATTACCATCCTCTGATAGGGGTCCTCTGTGTGGTTGGCAGTGTCAAGCAGCTCTGAATACTCCAGCTCCTCACACAGCCTCTGCATCAGACACAAGGGCTCATTGAGAGCAACCGGCATGGACACTCGAGACAAGTCCTTCCCAATGTTATTGTACAAGATGGTCATCAGCCCAATGTGGCTGTTGTCTGGGCAGGGGGCTGGAAGGCTGGTACGGTGGCCGGTGTCTTTGGGAACAATGGACACATCTGGGGCACTTGAGACACTGGTCCGGTAGCTCTGGGTGGAAACCACTGTTGGGGAAAACCAGAAGTTGAGGGTAACATCTAAAAAACAAAACAAAAGGACAGGAGGGGGGGGATTGGGGGACCCTAAGTGAGGGATAAACAGGAGTAGGGGGGTAGTTGGAAGAGACTACCAACCATGACTCTCCTCAGGCTCCGAGTTACTGGTGGTGATATCACTTAGTCCTGACTCATCAGAGGCTTCATTTTCTGAGGAGCTTTCACGTTTGAGGACGTCACTAGCATCAAAGTACTCTGCCATCGAATCAGCCACAGATGGGGGCCTGTGATATTGACGTCCTAAGGATGCGGGCTGTAAGAAGTAAAACATGCACAGTGAAACATGAGAAGAGTGATAAAGATCTGACATAGGTGGAGTTTCACATTTTTGCCTGGGGGGGGGAAAGATTCACTAGTCATGAGACCGTATTTTTATTTTTTAAAATTAAAATTAATTTAGCCATAATTTACTCATTTAATTTATATAACGCAAATGAGACAACGTGAAATTTTTTTTTTTTTTCCATTCATGTTAAAAATGTAAAATTTATTGCCCCCCCCCTAAACGCCACCTATGAGACCTGACAGACTAAAGGATATCGAGGAAGTTAAAGTGGAGCAACAGGGAGTGATATTACAACGTAACGATATGAACTATAAACTGGTAACACCTGTTCCTGTCGTACAGTACAGAAGGACTCCTCGGTAGAATCAGAAGACAAGGACAAGGAATGGACTTTGGTCAGACGGGACTCTACTTCGAGCTGTAAAGGGACACAGATATAGACCAAATAGCAAAGGATAAATAAGCTTGCGATGGACAGGAACGTGACCTTTCACTAACACAGCTGCGTCATGGTTCAGTAAATCTGGTCCAGCTGGTTCCATGTTGGTATTGCAAAATAATGAAGCAGCACTTTGAAGGGATGGAGGGAGCTTCAATGGGAATCAAGCATTGCTTACAATTCCTTGCTTTCCACAGACTGTAGCTCCGTAGCCATTTCTCATTGTTTTTGATGTACATCTCTTATTAGAAAAGAATCTCCATGTGCCCTGATCTGGTTAATTTAGCACATGCGAGTACAATCAAAAAATATGGAAACAAGAGCATCCATAGTAGGTAAACATTTTTGAAAGCGTCAGGCCCCAAAAACCCCTTCACCTCAGACAGGGTGGTACACAGGCTGGCCAATTGGTGGGATGTAGCTTCTCGGAGGTGCGGCCCTGCCCAGGCCTGCTGGAGACGCTCCCTCTCCCTCACCAGGGCTTGATGCACGGATGCGAGCGAGTTATGCACTTCAGGGAAGAGGGTGAAGGGATCAGACAAAATGTACCGACTACTGATGTAGATCCTTCTAGTATATTTTTTAGGGAAGACCTTCATGCTTACGTCGCTGAGACACAACACAGATTTCCTGCTGGATCTTCCTGCCCTCAGGAGACATGGCGTTCGGTGTAGACAGCTGGGAGTAGACATAGTCAGGGATAGACTGGACTGACGCACCCATGTGTGATGAAATGTTCAAGTGGCTGGAGGTGAACTGTGGTGTAGAAAGAATTATAGCTGAAAGTATGTATGTATGTATGTATGAATATTATATAAAATACATGTGCGCGTGCACACACACACTCTCACACTCTCACACTCACACTCCAGGGTAGATCCAATGCCGTTCATTGGTCAGAACAAAAAAAAGTTATTTTATTTTTGCACACTGCAAAGTAGACATGCAAGGAAGGACACTTAACTTGATCATTGCTGCCGGCCCTGGCTAATTTTGTATCAAACACGTACCTCCTCAGATTATTTTCTTTAAGTAGATTTCACTGTAAACAAGGGGGGAGACCCCTGATTTAACAGTAGCCAATTATGTGGGGACTTGCCTCTACTCCAGACAGGGTGCGATTGTGGCCCCAAATCTTGCCAGATTTCTTCTTGGGCTTCTCTAGTGTAAGATTCTGAAATGAGATGCAGCAAACATCAAGCTGGCCTAAAACAAACCAAATCAAATTCCATATAATTTAAGATCAACTAGGCATTACACAGCAAGGGCTTTTAACCTGGGGGTTATGACCCTATTGTGGGATTTGATGCAATCTGGGGGGTTTGGGGCACAAGAGTCATAAAAATTACACTTGAAAAATGATTTGCATGCCAACTTTTAGGCACTATAGCAATACCCTTGCAAGAATTAACCATATGGTCATTTGGGTATGTGCCCAGGGACACCTAGCACAGCATCCCCCAACCCCATAACCCCACCCTCCTGGTCCCATTCATGAATGTCTAACAATTCAATGCAATTTAATAGCCAGAGTATTTATTGCATATTGTCCTTTTAGTTTGGCACTCATTGACAAACATTACACACTAGATTGTGTTTCGGAAGTGTACAAGTTAAATCATCCCTGGTGTAACCCTGCCTTACATCCTATGCAGCCTGCAATACCCCAAGCAAAACAAGTAGCTGAAGAATGGATGGATGGATGGATGAAAATGGTTGCCAGATGTTCCCTATCAGGGTCAGTGCCAGACTCCAGTAAGCTCACCTGCATACTAATGCGACGTTCCAAGTCATTGTCAGTAACAGGCCAGGACTGCAGAAGATTAAACTTTTGGATCAACTGGTTCAGGTCCACCAAGTCCAGCTGACACTGGGCGAGCTCTGTGGGAGTAGAGTTCACATCCTTGTTTGAGTCCAGTTTGAAATTCAACATGGCAGAACTGAAATACAAGGTCAACCTTAACCCAGGAACCACCTCAAGTTCAAAAAACAAAATCTGTGGTTCTAGTACCCTGAGTGCAGTAACCAACTTCATGATTCTGCTCCAGCCAGGACGACACTTTGCTAGTTAGGTCTGTTGGATAGTCTTCTTTAAGGGGCACTTCTCCAGATGTGCTGCCTGGGTACTGAGCAGGAAAAGGCAGAGGAAGGTGTTACACAACATAGATTATTAAAGGGGAGACCATACACCTTTTTTAAAAAAAAAAAAAATAGGACTCACCATATCTGGCAGGGCCTGGTTTCGATGGGCAAGGCAAGCTATTGTTGAGAGACCACTACTACCTACTGACAGCGCCCGGAGCACCCCATGGTGCATACGCACAGCTTCACTCTTTTTGAACATTCGATGAGCGCAAAGCTTAGTCACCCAAATATAAAAGATTTCATGGCTTTTTGCCTGTGGACAAAGGAGCGGAGTTTAAAATCCTGCACTATTACAGCCCTGATATTTCATACGCAGATCTACATAGGCAGCGTCCCACAATAACCCGTCTCGTTGCGGCACTGACATTCAAGTACGTTTTTCAGAAATGCATATTTAAAGCAAACATACTTGCAAGTATATCAAAACCCAACTTGAGACCAGCTCATCTGAGCATCATACAATGCAATTTGGAAAATAATCTGGGAGACCCTTTCCCTCAAAAGGCACCAAGATGATCGTCTTAATCAATAGAATACCTTTATGTGATACAGATTATCCCCTGCATCCAAGTCAATCCGTTTGGATTTCTTGTTCACAGACATCACTGCTAGGCTGACATCTAAGGAGCCGTGCAGCTTCCCTTTACAAATCTGGGGAAAAGGTAGGACTCAGTTTTTGAGGAGGCTGAGGCAGCATGTAAATATTGGACATAATGAAAGCCAAATGATAAAAGCAGCCCATAGATCAAAATTATGGGGAGAATTTGGCAACATTTAAGCACTTACATCTTGTTGAGTTTTGGCATATCGGAGGATCCCTTGCTCCAACACAAAATACCTCTGAAATGAAATCAAACAAGCTCAAGCACACAGCACGGCTACCAAGTGTGTGTTTGGTCTCCCGCACCACGGCGCCCACCTTATGCCAGCCATTCAGGGGCCACTTCTTCTTCTTCATGAGGAAACCCTCACACAAGCCTGGAATAGTCGCATCGTGCAAAGACTCCGCACCTGCACTCACACTTGCGATATCCTCCACTACTTCCCAATGGCGAGAGTTCTGCGAAGGTAGCCTCAGTTACTGTAGCCCTAAAGCCAGCTCACCTTTATATGAAAGGCTTGCAGCAGCCAGTAATGTAATAACTACCAATAACAAAATCAATACATTAATAACAGTTATTGCATTGGCTGCTACACCAGCCAATAATGCAACAATTTTGCGCATAATGTTTTTGATTAAAAAATTTTATTGGCAAGTTATCAACTAATTGCATTAAAGAACAGAAATATTCACGTTAGTGGCAGTTATTACACTGGCTGCTCCAGCACTTCAATATCCGCTTATTAAAAGACTGCCACATTGCTACCCATAATTAGAAATGTAACTCACTTAACTAGGATTGATTTACTAACCAGTACTTATAATGGTTACCAGTTTTAATGGCACTTTATACTAAATGCATGCTAAAAAAATGTAATAAGATTACTTAAGTTAATGGGCACATGCACACCTACACTTTCTCTTTTAGTCAGAAAAGTGTGGACATACTTTACGCCAGTCACTACATAAGGAGAGCTTTAGATGCTGCAGTCACACATCCCTCAAAAACACCACACCCACACACAACCTCAATGACTAAATTCAACAACATTTTCCAATACAAATCTAAACGGCAGTACAGTGAAAAGCGTTTCATATGAAAGTGAAACTTACATTGGGAAATAAAGCCATAGAAGACGCAAGAGGCACAAGAGTGATGAGGAAAGCAGGACTCATTTCCCTGGCTGAGTTTACCGCCACAAAAAGCTGTGGTCCTTACCTGGTGGGAGTGGCGGGAAGAGTGGCTACTATTCCTGGAGTGGGTGGGCTTACCACTCCCAGGAGGGGACTTTTCCAGGCCACTCATGTCTGCCTGGCTGCTGGTGAATGCACTCTGCCTAAATCCAAAACATAGCATCAAAGACTATCACATTTATCACCGTGACGTACAACACAATCTCCCATACAAAGAAAGTCATAGTGATTAACAACTCAGACAATTCAACACACAACAGCAAAATTAGTTAACAGGTAATAAAATTACATTGTGACCAGTAAATGATGCACCTGTACTGACACAGGTAAGATTATGTAATACAGGGCCCTGGGGAATTGCATTAGAAAAACTGAGTAAACTGTTGAGGATTGAAACACACATACATTTGAAATGCAGCTGGTATACATGCATCATGTGACCGGTTAATCTATTACAGATAATTAAACAAGCATGTAAATGCAAGTTAAAAAGGTACAAAAAGAAAAAGTTGTTACAAGTACAGTACAGAAAGCTACAGCATAGAAGTTCAGCTGTTAAAATGTGTACCTGTTGTCTTAGACATTTAAGTTATGAAAATAAAACATCTGAGTTACAAGTAATATTCCATTGTGCTAGCAGTAAATTAATAGTAGGCAGATTACCCCTGGAGTCAAAGCAAGAACTAACCAACTTAACTGGAATAATCCCCTTGCCTACCAAGTCATAATGTTGGTGAAAATAAGTTTAAATCTCTATTTGATCAATTTCAAAGTCAAAAGATGCAATGCAAAGCAAAGTATTATTCCATCTGAAAAATACATTTGCATTGTATTCTACAGTTAGAAAGAGGATTTTTTTTCTACACAAACAGATTTTAACTCCTAATTTCGTCACAATACTGACTGAAGAAGTACCACATCATAAACCAAAGATGTGGCTCTCATACTGGTTCCAAATGACTAGTACAAGTAGCCGGAATGCACTCGAGTTACCGCCATGTGACCACTGCAGTAATGAACAAACAAGTTAGTGATCAAACCAGTTTTAGCTCTGCTACAAGAATGCAACAGAGCAACTTACAGATGTATGTCAATCATGCTACCAACTTGCCAAGCTATTCTGCACCTTTGTTTCATCCACAACAGAAAGGATGACAAAGTTAGAGGAATTACATTTATGAGACTCATGGTCCCAGAACAGAGTGTGGAATTCAGATTACTGATGCAATACAGCAGTTATGACAAAAATATGACCAACAGTTACGATGGACTGAAGATTACACCAACTTTCACAAAGACACTAATTTAAGATACTTAACATATACTGTACGCATGGCTCACCTTGTGGTACACTAGTCAAATTCTGAACTTGAGTCTTTGCCGCCAGGTCCAAAGGTAATTTCTGGCATCTTTCGGCAGAAATTGATTCAAAGCATCCATCCGCATCACTTATCCAAGAACCCATCCCAGACAATGGTGCACAAGGGAAGGGACTCCCAGGATGCGATAGCAGCCCATCACAGGACACACATCCAAACTGAACTGAGGCACCACCTAACTGCGTGGAAACTGGGGGACTAACAAAACTCACAGAGGTGACTGGGTGAACTTGCTGACTGCACAGTCTGAGCAAGGTGCAGGACCCTGAACACCCAAGGCATCAGTGTTAACCACCGAGTCACTACTGCAGCCACTCATTCCAAACAAATCCCATCATCAGATGCCATGTGGGCAGTACAAGATGTACATAAAATAATCTTCAGAAGCGGCTGCTCAATGATAGGGGGAGTGTTGCCAGTTTGCTTAAGTTCAGAATTGATTTTAAGCATGCAATGTCCTCATTTTAATACATACATCTACACCTAACCCTATTAGTATTTCCATAGGGCTTAACAGCATGAAATACATCAAATACAAAGAAAAACAAGTAAATGAAAAGATTAGATACTTGGTGACTGCTATTTTTCCAATATTAAATGTCAGTTTTAGTAATGTTATGTTTCAGTAGCCTGCAAGATAAGACTTTGCATCTCGACCACACAACTTAAAGCAAACAAAACTACAGTAAATTACTTCAAATGCATTTTGCCATTTGCGCCGATACTGCTTTGCCCTCATAGTAGGTTTGCTTTTATGTAGAATTATATCGGGGAAACACTTTTCAGTCAGTGAAGTGTGATTATTTTGCCATATTCTACCCATGTTTGAAATTTCAAAAACATTCTCGGCTGACAAAATCGTAGATATTCAAAAGTAGTGTTTGGCCAGTATTCATTAAGCAACGTGTAACTAACTAGAGGCCAGGTTATACTAACAAATATGTTTTACATTTGAAATGCTTGACCATTAGTCAAACATTGACAACCGTTTGCCGAATCAGTAGGGAGCTTTATCTTTACTTATCTGTTTAATGTCAGTGTTCCGCTACATGAAACAGCCCAGCCCAGGTGTGAATGTATATAATAATAATAAAAAAATCCTATAGCGTAAGCGCACATAGAAAAAAGGTGTATGAACTTCAGATGCAGTTAACAGATTGTAATGCATTTAAAAATATTCAATTAAGAAAAATTAAAAAGGGGGGGGGGGGGGGGAATAAAAACATAATGTGTTACTTTACATAACAAAACAGGGAACACCATGAATGGGATACAAGCGCATTATAGGGCATGTGTCACCCACACAATGGTACAAAGAGCAATTCAGAGATGCCAATTAGCAGGGATGCACATGCAATACGTACGGCAAATTGTCATAATGGCACAAGTGCGCAAAATAAAGATGCGTTTGCCCAGTTATGACAAGGAACTGCCACTTGTATATCCCATTTTATGTCGAGATGTGTACTTGTACCAGTTACGTGCAACCCTGCTAATTAGCCTAATTGCATGTTAGGCAACCCAGAATAAAGACGCACAAATGGAGAGCATACAAACTCCTCACAGATCTGGAGGCTGGAAATCCACAATCCTGGATATGTGAAGCCCCCCACTCACAGATGCTAAATTACCAACGTTTCTGTGTAATCTCTAGGCCTGTCACAATAGCTACTACTTTTCTGTCATTTTAAGATCATTTTATGCCTCGTGTAATAGCATAATAATGCAAGTGCAAAGTACTTTTGATTCTTAAGAATATTCTGACAAAAGATATTTTAAGATGGATTCTCAGGCCATGATAACAAAAATCACATTATGTATCGTTTTACATCCTTTCCTTCACAGCCAACGACACATGCACCCAGTTTTGCAGAGGTTTCGCTCAGAGATGCAAACGAACCTCGATTGTTCGAGCAACAGAAAGTCAGAAAGTAGAAAGACCAAGACACACAGGCACATTTTCTACTCTCCAGAATAAAAATGGACAGCACATTTGAAGAGTGGTTGACTGAGAAAGTCCAGAAATAATGGCATTATAGGATTCCTCAATACAGAATTATGCCTATAAAAAGACTCCCACAGGGCTACAAACTCAAAATACGTTTACACTGCAACACCCATGTATGTTATGCGTCATTTTTTTAAAGTTTTTATTTTTATTTGAAATCTAGTTTAGCTTTAGATGTAGTTTCATTACATTAAAGATGCAACTCTATTTAGTTACATGTTACTTTAGGTTATAATAATTTTATTTATATGAATAGAAAAAGTTGTGGGATTCCTACAAAACGTCACTATGTAGTGCCATTGGCCATTTGTATTGTTCAAGGTCATTGTAGGACAAATCATTACTTTAGCTACAGTATTTAAAAAAAGGTAGCAAGACGTTTTTGATGTTTGTTTTTATTTTCCCCTCAGTCGATTTTGGAACCAATATTTCCAATTGTCATTTAGTTGTGGTTTTTATTCTTTTTATTTTATTTAGGTTTATGAAAACGCTTTTGTTAACGATTATAATTCTGCCTTGTGTACCGCACTTCATAATCGTTAAATAAAAGGACAGTCTCGATTCAGGACCACTTGGCACTGCGTCGCAGCACTTGCGATACAGGGAGCTGCGGAGGGGGCAGAAGCCGTGCGACTGACCATCATATTGGGGGCATTCATTCTTATGTAAATTTTCCAACAGAGGTCAAAAAAATATATCTAGGTTGTGTCCATACATTGTGCAATTATTCCATAATGCGATTATCGTGACAGGCCTAATAATCTTGCCATTAGGCTATATTTGTGATGAAGAGATGTTAGGAGCAGTTATGTTTGTATGCAAGCACGGACACAAGCACACCCATCTTCTATTGCATATCCGACAGTCAAAAACATGCTGCTCTGGTCTTGAAATCAATCTTGCAGGTCATGACAATCATGTCATTTCAAAGTGTTCAACTTTATACATACTCAGCATATGGTTATCATATGGTTAACAGACACTACAAGTAGTGTCTGTTAGGCTCGGCTCTCAAAAGAAAAATAATAGGCCTAAAGTATGAATATCAATAAGCACCATGCTGCTATGTTTTTAAAAAAATTCTTAAAATGCACACTTGAAATTACTGATAACCACATTTTACATATCCAGGACTGCTGAACACATTTCTACATTATAGAATTAAAATCAATGGGATACCCTCAGAAATATACCTATACATAACCTGCACACATTTACCATACAGTGTGAACTCAACATTAAGCCACTTTCAAAATCTAACAGCCAGTTTACACAAACAAGTATCCATCGACTTACGTCCTATTGAGTAACGTTCATGGTAAATAACCGAAACGCCTGAAAGCTGATATAGTACGACGTTAACGGGCGCACCGAATATTATAATGTTTTTTTTGAGTTTTGATTTTATATTTACATTATTTTTTGTAAAGAACAGTTTGTACATATTATATTCCAGGTCAGGTCTGCCTTGCGTCCGGTGGTCCCGGTGTCAATAACGGACGCAAGTCGACCGATAGGCCTACCTGTATCTCTTCGGTTTTAATCTTAGGCTTTGTACCCAAGAATACTTCTCTCCTCCAAACAAAGCATGACATTGTTAAAATGTTATAAACCTGCTTGTCGGGTTTATAACAGTCATTGCTTTAGCAGGCTATTTACAGATATTTCATATGATATAGAATTTTCAGAGAAAAGGGAACTTGAACTGTTAATAAAACAGCTTTACTTCGAGATATTACGGGATTAAACTTTCCCGTATAGCTTTCGTTATCGCCAGCCATCCTGCTAAAAGGAGAGAGTAAGATTTTGACAAAAAAAAATTGTACGTCTAAAACACTTCCACATATTAAAAATTATAAACCAATGCACATATCGACTGGTGAAACCAGATTTCAACTGATGTGATAAAACGGGACGTAAAAGCAAATGACACAAAGAATCAAATTATACCCAAACATAAATCGCAATTTACAATCCTAGCCTACTTCGAAACAACTTAATGAAACGCAACCTTTCATTTCTTCCACCCAAAAATTTGTGGTGGGAACAAACTCACACCGCTTCTCTATGGCGCGGTGTGATCAAGCTTGATAACATTTAAAACTTCGGTTACTTTAAAAGTACACCTGAGTTCACCTTGCCCGGTGACTGATCAATAAAATTCGCAATTCCTGTCCTTTGCTGCACAATTCTGTGATTACTATGCAAAACACTTTTTGGATAGCAATGCAACTAAGCATTGTTCTTACTCAAAAGTGGGTGGCCAGAATGCGTACCTGTATAACAGGAAAAACAAACGTTTCTGAGGGAAAGGAAATATTTTCTGAAAGTCTTTCAACGCCAGCCTCGCCTATTTAATAGCAAAGACTGATTTAGAGAAATAGAAAATAAAACATAAAAGTTAAAAAAAAAAAAAAAAGTAATTCAGATAAGTTTGAGAAGCACAATGTTTCAAAATAAATCGTTTAAAACGATCTGCTTATATAAACGTTTTAGACCACTTAAATTTATTGAAAAACAGGTAAGCCACCATTAATTTTATGCAATGCTGGTGCGCCAGACTTGCAATAATCACTGGCAAATGTTAATTAAGCACTGAAACAGTCTATGCGGTCATTGATCAAAGCAAAGTGCAAATAGCCCCAAGAATATAATATACCATAGTCATTGTCCTATCAAAAACGAACAAAAAAAGTCCGTTCGTACGACAGAAATCTCACTGATGCTTACCTTCCGTTGAGTAGTCAACCCTCGAATGTGTTTGGCTGCTATTGAAACTACTCGTTTCTTTCCCCCATTTGTCAAATTTCGACGTTGCGTCACAGAATCCTGAAGAATCTCACCTCCCACTCAGGTACGCTGGTATCTGCATACGACCTACCGTGTTACCCGGCTTGTTGTCTCAGTTAAATACCTAATTCTTACTAATTGAGAGGATTCTGATTAGAAAAACCAAAAGCCTGTAAAGGAACATAATACTATTTTCATCAGTTTAGCCTTCTAAAATGTTTCAGTAAATTCTCCTATGTGCAGAAAAATGAACGTTCAGATTGCTTTAGAAAATTTACAGAGTTTGCTGTTAAGAATTGGTCAACCACCCCCTAAACAAGTATGCAGAGAATTCAATTTATATTTCCTCAGTTTCACTGGCAGTCTGGGACATGAGTAGGATCTCAGCTATCTAAACTATGGTTGGCATTCTCTGTGTTTGGGTAGCTATGGTATCTATGCCCTGCTGAAAGCACCCACTCATCAGGTTCTCTCATCTTTCACAGGGGACAGAGCTATTTCAAAATGTACATGCTGCTGTTGGTAGGACAAAACAAACAATACAAATCAGTGACTCGATGACACTAAATAAACCTGCCCAGTCACAACATCACTCGGTAAAACTCCTCAAGTTTGCCACCCTGATTGGACTCATAAAAAATGGGGATCTGTCAAGACACCACCTGCATCAAAAGAAATTCCTCGTACTTCTCTGTACTTGGCGAATAAGAAGATTCAGTAAAATTAAAAAAAAACTAGATTCAGTAAAAGATATATTAAATAAACATAATCCTTGTCCTAAGACCTAAGGTCGTTGCAGGGGTATCTTAGGGGCATGGATACCCTGACAGATTCAGGGCACCTAGCACTTGAATATGTAAAATTATATGAGCATGGGGACCCAACATTTTGCCAAGGAGGCTCAGAATTTCTAGCTATGTCCCTGGCTGCAGATTACTAATGGGTTAAATTACAGCAGATTTTTTTTTATTTTATGGATTAGATCATAGAAATAAAGAAACTTTGATAAGCAATGAACAGTGACGTACCGGGTACTCCTGCTAAAATGTTCTATTGTACTGTGTAAATTAGGAATTTGACATCGTGTTCATTTCACTTCCTTTTGCCGACACCCCTGTTGCTATGCATAAGCCATACTTGGCACAATTTTGCCAGGCCATTGCCAAATGAAGGCCAATTCGTACTTCACTTTACCAACTGCGATTTTGGGCTATGCACAGTTGCGCGCAGAATATTTTGTGGTCCAGTGCTTAATAACATGAGGTACAGGACAAAAATCACGAGCCATATGTTTGGTCATGGATGCACGTTGTGGACAGTGCAAGCATTAAGCAGAAATATTCCATCAGACCAGCAGAGGGCAGCTCTGCAACAAATACAAGTAGTTTAGTGAAACGTAAAGTTTTTATGAACAGTTGTTAGTGTAGGGGGGATGACGCAGTGGTTAGCACCGTTGCCACACCTTTAGGACTAGCATTCAAGTGTCCACCATGGCTCTATTAGGGTGACCACCCAATCAATCCATATCAGGAGGGGCACTATGAGCTACGACAGGTTTGTAAACTACCATTTATCCATCCATCCATCCATTTTCCAACCTGCTTTATCCTATTGGGTTGCGGGGGGTCCGGAGCCTATCCCGGAAGCAACGGGCACGAGGCAGGGAACAACCCTGGACAGGGGGCCAGCCCATCTCAGGGCACACTCACACACCATTCACTCACACATGCACTCCTATGGGCAATTTATCAACTCCAATCAGCCTCAGCATGTCTTTGGACTGTGGGGGGAAACCGGAGTACCTGGAGGAAACCCCACGACGACACGGAGAGAACATGCAAAACTACCATTTAATCCATTTCAATTAAAAGGACCCAGATTTCACTGAAGCAAGGAGTTGTTGCTGTGTCCTGATTGGTCAGTCTCCTATAACCATGCATGAGCCACTAATGTCAATGTGTCAATGACGCAAACCAGTACAAGTACAAGACGAACCAAATAATTCAGCCGAGCACGGGAACCCCCCGCATATTATGGTACAACGTCTGCAAAGTAACTCCACACTTCATACAGCTGCTCACCATACCTACTACAACAACAATAACTATTCTTCCTCTACTCTTTGTTAGTTGATTCCTGCTCTGTGAAAGTCAGTGCAGCCACCTATCGGAAACATCTAGTCAATTTCCTTGTACATGCACAGTCGATGTGCATGATTTCTGCTGGACATAAAAATCTGGGCTACAAGCGCACCGTTTGGCACAAACCCCTGATGATGAAATTTATGTCACTCATCCTTGCACGCCCACGGGGGCGGAACCGACAGGTGCTCGGGATTAAAGGGCAATTGCCCCTAGTATTTAAGGATCATTTGAACATCAGCGTATTGTGCTATGATCAGCCATACCGAGCGATTTATTGTCTTCTGTCATCCCTTGCTCCCGTACCTCATCCGTCTGCCTTTCGTGAGATCCCTGACACCTTTTCCTTACCTCCCTAGCCCAGCTCCCTTGATTCACCTTCCCTGCCAAACCCGGCTTCCCTTGTCGTCCCGTCCTCCTGTTCCTCAGTCCTGTGTGTACCTGTTGGATGGATCTCCTGGCCTACGACCTCCGCTTCTCTTCTATGACTACGACCACCGCTCGGCTCTTTCGGACTCTGTTGTGCCCCTTCCCGATTCTCCTCCGCGTCCGATTGCCCATTGCCCTGCTGGAGCGCTACGATGGGAATCACGACCAGTGTAGGGGGTTCCTGATGCAGGTGGGCATCTACGTAGAAGAACACCCTGAGATGTTCACCGCATCGGGAGCAGAAGTACGTTTCACTATTTCGCTGCTGACTGGAAGGGCACACGAGTGGGCGACTGCCCTGTGGTGAGATAACAGCCCCCTGCTCCGATCAGAACAATGTACGGTGAATCCATTACTGAGTAGCGGAGCGGCGGGCAACTTCATGGACGCTAACCTTGCTCGCCAGTTACGTGTTACCCCTCAGAAGGCTAGCCTTTCCCATCACCGTGCAGGGAGTGACTGGAGAACGTATGTTGGAAGGTACGATCTGACATCGGACACACCCCTTCATGCTACAGGTGGGGGCCCTTCACACTGAAAGCCTTGAAGTGTTTGTGCTGCCGCAGGATAAAGATCCACTGATTCTGGGTCTCCCCTGGTTAAGGAGACACAATCCCCTGATAGACTGGCAGATTGGGGAGATAACAGCCTGGTCAAATCAGTGTCTACAAGAATGTATGTCTCTTCCATGTAAAGCTACAGGGGTGGAGAGTCCCGAACCCGAGAATCTTGCACTGATTCCGGAAGAATACCAGGAGTACAAGGACGTTTTCAGCAAGGAGAAGGCTTTTAGCCTACCCCCTCACCGTGAGTGTGACTGTGTTATCAACCTACTGGAGGGAGCTACTTTACCAGGATTATACCCGATTTCCCTGCAGGAACAAGAGTCATTGGAGACTTACATCCAGGAGGGACTACGCCAGGGCATCATACAGCTATCTACCTCCCCCATGACCACCGGGTTCTTCTTTGTTAAGAAGAAGGACGGGGGTCTACGACCTGTAATCGATTATCGAGCCCTTAATACCATCTCTGTCAAACGGAGAGAACCCCTTCCCTTGATCCCATCTGCACTGGAACAGCTGCGGGAGCCAGTGATATTCACCAAGCTGGATCTACGCAGCGCATACAATCTGGTAAGAATCAGGGAGGGCGATGAGTGGAAGACCTCCTTCATTACCAGTAGGGGGCAGTACGAGTACCGGGTTATGCCATACGGATTGGCTAACAGTCCCTCATTTTCCAATCTTTCATGAACCGAGTGTTCTACAACATGCTCCATAAATTTGTTATTGTGTCATTCAACCAGGGGAGGTGGCCATGGAGGAGCAGAAGATCACTGCCATCATGGAATGGCCAGCCCCCTGGACCCTTAAAGAACTACAACATTTTCTAGGTTTCGCTAACCTAACTTTTATTGCAGTTTTATTCACAATTACAGCCAGATTGCCTCTCCACTCACCTCTCTTACCCGCGGCAAACCTACCCGTCTGACCTGGACAGCAGTGGAGGATCGAGCTTTCGCTTGTTTAAAACGTGCATTTTGTTCTGCTCCCGTTTTATCCCAGCCTCAACCTGAGCTTCCATTTGAGGTGGAGGTAGACGCGTCTGAAGCGGGGGTTGGCGCCGTGTTGATCCAGAGGGACCCGGAATCTGGACGGCGTCATCCCTGTGCTTAATTCTCCCGCAAGCTGTCCCCGGCCATACCCAACTATGAGGTTGGTGACAGAGAGCTCCTCGCTATCAAGGTGGCCCTGGAAGAATGGAGACATTAGTTGGAGGAAGCCCGACATCCCTTCCTGGTGCTAACTGATCACAGGAACCTGGAGTATCTCCAATCTGCCAAGCGACTATCGGCGCGACAGGCTCGATGGGCATACTGGTTTTCCTGTTTCTCTTTCCTGGTGAGCTATATCCCAGGGAACTATTCGGACAGAGAATGAGAACAGAGCCACCCCCTTCGGGTGTCCTCCTGAATTACTATACGTCTCTCGAGCTCACCGACCTAACGTTTTACACTGGATTCATTCCCAACCTTTGCCAGTTCCTTCCAGGCCCTGGTCCCTTATAGCTATGGACTTTTTCACCGATCTATCCTACTCTGCCGGTAAGACCGTAATCCTGATGATTGTGGACAGGTTCTCGAAGATGTGCCTACTAGTCGCCCTCTCAAAGCTACCTTCAGCAATAGATCTCGCTGAGGTCCTGATCGAGGAACTCTTTCAGTTCACCGGCATCCTCGAGGATATAGTGTCGGACCGCGGACCCCAGTTCGCCTCCCGGGTTTTCAAGGAGTTCTGCCAAAAACTGCAGATCACTAAGCCTAACATCCGCGTATCACCCTCAGTTGAACGGACTTGCTAAACGGACTAACCGTGAAGTCTCAAAAGCCCTGCGTCTGCTGGTCCGCACGGAACCCTCCAAATGGTCCTCACATCTGGTGTGGGTGGAGTACTCTCTCAACTCCCGGGTGAGTCCGATAACTAACCTCTCCCCTTTCCAATGCGTGTTAGGATTCCATCCCCATTGTTCCCATGGGATGCTCCGAGTGGGACGGTAAAAAAGTAGAGACCTGGTACCAGGAGAGCAGAGATGCCTGGCGCAACGTTCAGTGTTCACTGTGGCAACAAGCAGCACAGGACAAGACGCAAGCGGACAAGCATTGACGCTCGGCGTTCGCTTACAAGGTTGGCCAACAAGTGTGGTTATCCACCAAAAACCTACGGATCCCGGGTTGTCGGAAGTTTGCTGCCCGGTACATAGGACCCTTCCACATATTGAAGAGGATAGGACCGGTGAATGTTAGACTGCAGCTACCTAAAGTGTACCGCATCTCACCCACGTTTCACGTATCCCTGCTGAAGCCCATCAAGTACAGTGCACTCCATCCAGGTGTCGATGCCCCTGAGGAAGTTCCCCGTCCAGTGAATCACTGTCGTCACAGATGCGAGCCATCCTCGACTCCAGGCGGCGCAAAGGTCGTCTTCAGTACCTCACGGACTGGGACGGGGAGGAACCCGACGAGCGTTGCTGGGTGCCGGCTACCAAGGTGACGGACCCTGCCTTGACGGAGGGATTTCACCGGACTCATCCCCACAAACGGGTGCCCCGGCCCCGCGGGCGTCCACGCAAGCAACGGGGGCCTCCAGGAGGCGGCCTTCAAGGGGGGGGGCTCTGTCACGCCCACGGGGGCAGACCCGACAGGTGCTAGGGATTAAGAGGCAATTGCCCCTAGTATTTAAGGATCATTCGAACATCAGCGTATTCCAAAGTATTGCGTTATGATTAGCCATACCGAGCGATTTATTGTCTTCTGTCATCCCTTGCTCCCGTACCTCGTCTGTCTGCCTTTCGTGAGATCCCTGACTCCTTTTTCTTACCTCCCTAGCCCAGCTCCCGACCTTGATTCACCTTCCCTGCTGAACCCGGCTTCCCTTGTCGTCCCGTTGTCCTGTTCCCCAGTCCTGTGTGTACCTGTTTTGGATGGATCTCCTGGCTTACGACCTCCGCTTCTCTTCTACAACTACGACCATCACTCGCCCCTTTCAGACTCGGTTGCCTGATCTCCTCCGCCAAGGGAGCTCCACAGCCTCGTGCCCTCCCTCTGGTCGCCTGAAGGGTGGGATTCCCCGATCTCAACCTCCCGAGGCTGATGCTTGCCTGTGGCTTGTTTTCCCTTGCTGCATTAAAGCCCTGTAATCCCTGCATTTCTGGATCCTCGACTCGTTTGTCCGCAAAGCCTGACAGGGAGTAGTTAAGTTAGTATGTGATGAATGCTATGTTGGTATATGTTGTTTTGTTCAGAAAATTGGAGTTTTTATACACTTTCTGTATGTAAGCCTCAGCCTGTATGTAAGCCGCAGCACTCATTTAGGGGTGGAGCCTTGCTATCTGGATTTACTGGGTCATTTTTTAATCTGTGTTTCAAACCAGGGTTTTGTTTGATTTACTTGATTTATTCTTTGCTTTTATGTTTGCTTTTGTCTTTTTCCTAGATTTGTAATCTTGGTGAGCCAGGATTTGAACAGCTGTCAAAATGCACGGCCAGAGTGTGATTCTGGCTCTGTTTTCTTATTTTTGTATTTCAGGCCCATTTTTCTGATTCCTGTGTCCTGGTTCCCGTTCCAGTTTTACAGGGTTGCCAACTTGAGTCAGCTGGCTGGCATGAGATTTTAAATTCAAAACACACACATTTACATGTATTTACTACTTTTATTACCTTGTAAATAATCTGCAGGGTTTGCAAACTACCCCAAAACGTTTGATGAAGCTAATATTAGGTTGTCATCTTAGGCTCTATGTGTGTGGGGTTTGCATGTTCTCTCCGTGTTATCGTGGGGTTTCCTCCTGGTACTCCAGTTTATCACCACAGCCCAAAAACATACTGAGGTTAATTTGAGTTAATTTCAGCAACCATGCAGATTTGCTATAAGATTTCTTGCATTAGCATGAGAGTCTGAAAGCGTGAGTGTCACGCCGGATGTGTGATAGTTGGCAACCCTGGTTTTATTTAACGCTCTGTACTTAAGTCTGTTTCTTGTGCACCTCATCCTGAAGCTGTCCTTCCATTCTACAACCCTAAGAGATTGTCGGGCAAAAAATAACACTGTGGCTAGATGTTCAAGTTCATAATAAGAGTAGGCATGAATAGTAAATAAACACCAGTAAGCAACAGAAAAACTACTCCATAGGTTTAAGAACTTGAATCGAAAGCAACTGGACTTCTTTTTCAATTTCTTGGAGATGCTTCACCTCTCATCCAAAAGGATTCTTTGGTTCTCAAAAGTTTGATGGGAAGTTCCAGGTATTTAACCTCTAGTGGGGTTGTCACATTGAAAGTGGTCGTTGACACACCCTGCTGTCCAACAGGTCATTAGAGTCACTTGGGGGCAAAGTGTGGATTAAGGTGTGAAACCTTGGTTCCACCTGAGCCAAGGTGTGAACAAACCAAAGAGGAAAGTAGTGAGAGTAACTGTAGATGACTGCCAATCGATGTACATTGCATCCAAGCCTATGGCCCATAGAAGAGCAGATGAAGCAACAATACTTCTCACTGTTGTGTGATCGTATCCAAGCTTTATAAGTGGGAGCCAGTTACATCATGACTTGTTTCATGGTTAGGGCACCCCGCTCCTCTGAGCAGGACACTATGTTTCTGTCAAGATTCTTTGTAAGGATAAACCTGGATGAGAGCACTAAGTACATGGGAACAGTTAGTACAAGCCACAAGACTGGAGGTGCTGTCCAGAAAAAAATGACAAACGGCACCTCCCGGGTCACAACTTTTCTTGGACAACTCACTGAATTTGAGTGGAAGACATGCAACTAGGTAAGTAATTTATTAAAAAACAAACAGTTTTAGGTATCTTTGAGTCTTTTTCATGGAATTTGTCTGGATGCTCATTTAATCTTTGAGTTTCTTTTGTTTATAAGAAAATACAATTGACACAATACAGTTTGTGTTACAGCCAATACTGCTGTATCTATGACCAGTGCGATGTCCAGCTGTATTATTGGGTGATCTGAATTAGCCCAGAGTCTGTTAGGTTGGCTGGTTTATGCAAGTTCAGTGGCCATATTTGGCAGTGCCTTTGTGCTTGTCACAGCACAGCATCACTGTGGAGTATTTTTTTTTTACTGGAGTCAAATTACAGGGTTTGAAAAATCATTTGAGAATGACAATTTTTTGGCCTGGTGAAGTTTTGGAAAAATATATAAATCCATAAAGATTTGGAAACATCATGGATATTGGTAAAACTTTGTATGAACTGGAAAATTTGAAATTTCTATCAAACGGGAAAAAATGTTTAACGATGTCGCGACCAACAGGCAGCAAAGAATGAGAAAGGCAGCCACTTCAGTGGAGGAAAAACCCTGTAATACCATTAATATGGTGACTAATACAGTTTGTGTTACAGCCAGTACTGCTGTAACTGTACATTACTGTACAGGTTGTTAGCCCTGTCTGTCCAACGATTTAGATGAGATAAACCCATGACCAGCGATCACAATTTTCCTATTTCTCTGCAGTGCAACTGTCAGCAGCATAACAGTGCCAATGTTCATTCATTCTCAGGATGGGTGTCAGCTGTATTTTTCTACACTTTGTTCAGTTCAGATGAAAGTTGTTGGGGTGCCGCAGCTTGTTACAAAGGGTGCTCCACGGGGCTGTAAAAGCACAGACTTATGAAATAATAATTATTCTTTCATTTTACTTTCATATTATTCTTAAACATACCGTTATTGGTATAACTTCATGGAGTATTTTTGTATTGTTGCATTGATAAATAAGCCAACAATAATGGATGTAATTAATAATGACAAAAACAATGAAAAATGGTGCTGTGAAATACAATTACAATAAATTATTATGCAACAAGACAAATACAGTATCATTCAGCAAATTATAATTACAATTACTGTAAGGTTATTATACTATAAAAGTTGCAGTAAGGGTATTACAAGGATGTATGGCAAGGATATTATACTGTACAAGGACATCATACTGAAAACACATACACTGTATTTACTGTAAAGGGTGATTTATAGGAACTCATTGGTGTTGCCAGTGACTTGTTGCAAAAATACAATAAAAAGTCTATCAGTGCATGAATATTTTTTGCTGTTAATTAAAATGTCTTCCCGAGATCTAAAGACCTCAGAAATTCTACATATATGTAATAAAAACTCTTTGTTGTAGGCTAAGGTTTTGGAACTTCCACATCTACGTGTTTTTCTTTTTATCTAGTTCAGGAAGACGTTAACGTAAGTTTGCCTAGACTGTTTACGTCACCATCGCGTCTATACTTTAGATGTGGAATTATGAACAATGAAAGAACAATGAAAAAATATAGAATTAGCAGTTAATCACGTTGAATCGTGTTACTGAAATAGCCACTGTTGTAATATATTATAGAAAATAAAAACATCTGAATACAAATAGTATACTGAAACGTGACCTCCATAAAATGTACGCCACCATCTAGAACTTCTTCCGGTGTGCTCCGCTGAAACGTCTTTTTACCGTAATGAAAGATAACAGCGCATAATTTTTTTTTTCAAGCGATTAACGGTGCACAAGTAAAGGCAACCACTTTTTATTACATACAGATTGAAATGTCAGCATTTGCCTGAAAATTAAATGAAAAACGCTAAAGAATAGAAGCGTCTTTAAAATTAATACCTAGAAAGATATAATCACGAATAATTTATTAAGATTATGTAATCGTACTATTACATGAGTTCTTAATCCTAATTAAGATCAGTGGGTTACTGCTGCCTCATACCTAATTGGCTGGGGAGTTGAATAACCCCCCCCCCCAACAACGTGAAGTGTTTTCATATTGTCCCAGTGAGTCTTGTGGGTACTCTCTTTTCCTCCAGCAGTCCGAACTAAGGCAAATTATAATTTGTGTGGATGTGCCCTGTGATGACATCCAGTCTTGCACCTTTGCCTCATTCCCCATGCCGCCTAGAACAGTTTACAGCCCCACTAATCTACCGAGGACAAATAGCTAGATAGACTGATGGAATGACCAGATTAATTAATGTGATTTAGAAAAGCGCTGAGCAATTCCAGTCTATGGATGGTGCGGTATGAACTGGAATTCGTCAATCTATGGCAGTGGTTCTCAACCTGCGGCCCGTCACAAATGCAAATTCGGCCCGCGATGCTGACCACGTAAAAAAAAAAAATAAATAATAATAAATGTATCCCATTAATGGTAAGTAGAATTATACTCTCTAATGATCATAATACATGTAACTGTAATAATTTAAGATGCATACTATCTGGTTATTGAGCGTTGACGACGTCATATGTAAATAATATGCGGCCCGTGAGACTTGGACATAGTGCGGCCCACTGCAAAAAAAGGTTGAGAACCACTGATCTATGGTCTTATATGACGTATTGAAGTAAGTATTTAGATGGTCACTTGATCGGGTGTTTCTGACAACAAGTTTTAAACAGTGATTCGTTAAGCAGTGTTTTGTGGGAAGCAGTTCAGGTGTACATTTATATGTTGCAATCACATCTTGAAATGCATAATTGTTATTGTACATACACGAATGTCTTATTTCGTGGAAGAACCCCGTTCTATTGAAATTACACCCATGATGGTTTCTGAAAAGAAAGATTAAATTATGCACACAGAGAGCTTTAATATTTTAAAGATATTTGCTTTAAACTGTTAGTGCAAATGACGAATTACAACAGTGGCGTCGGATACATATATTTTTCTGGTTTGTACATTATGAAAATCATTAATCATGAATTAAGAAGCATACAGTATATCGATTGCATTGCCACAAAAGTTAAAAGTCATGCTACTATTCTTATTTGCTTCGTTCAGGGCCTTGTAGAACAATGTCATTTACATTTATCTGGTAACTTTTAGTTTTTTATTCTTGAACATTTTCGTTTTAAGACTCATTAACATTTTGAGATTAACTCCCATCTAACTTTCAAAATGTTTTTTTCCCATTTGAGATGTGATTGTTATGATGCTTAATCTTTTAAATATATCTTAATTCTTTCAATATTTTAAAAATATTCTTTAACGTCTAAATCTGATTTGATTGTAAGTTATTACAGTAGACGTTTTCTGCTTTGTAGTGAAATGATGCTTTATTTGGCATTTGGACTGGTGTAATGCCGAAAAAGGCATCCTTGCTGTATAGAACGCATATGCCTGTCTCTAAATGACCGACTGGTCGCTGATCTGAAACGAATTGAGCTACTTTGTCGAATTATGCTACCGTAGTGCTAATCGATAGCCCTAACCCTAACGTATGTCTCGTTTTTCTTACGATAGATGCGTCGCTGAATTCCGTGAGCCACCAATTAGCGCCGTTTCTTTCTCACGTGATGTCTTGTGTAGGGTAAATTAGTATTTTCTAGTTTGTTTTAATTTTAGTTAGCTAGCCAGAATCATGATAGATGTCAGCAACTTATAGTGGTTGTGCAAAACGAAATCCAAGGAAACATGTCGTTACCTTGGAAAATGTGCCAGAAATTGTTACTCAATTGATGCCGTTTCATTTGAGATCGTTTATACATTTACCCAGTATATAGCTAAATATTTGTTATTAAAAATTCGCTGTGGTAAGATAACGTTTGACTTTATTATTTCATTTTTATTATTAGATTTTTACACTTATGCATTTAACTTTTATCCAAAGTGACTTGCAACTCAAGGGGGCGACATGGTGGTGCAGTGGTTAGCACTGTTGCATACCCCTGAGACCCGGGTTCGAGTCTCCACCTGGGTTACATATGTGTGGAGTTCGCATGTTCTCCCTGTGCCAAATTGACAAACCCAATAGGATCCAAGATCCTATTCCATAATTCCATAAGATAAAGCGGGTTGGAAAATGAACGACTTACACTACAAATCATGCCAAATTGACAAACCAATGTCAAATGTACTACACAATTACCACACTGCTTGTGTAAACGTTTGTACCTTTTGTTGGCTTCTGTGCTGGGTTTAGGAGAATGAATTTTGTGCTAGTTATAGGTGTGGTGTTTAAAAACTTCCCACCTTAAACTTGCATTGTGAACATTGCTTACATAGCAACCATTTTTTTTGTGGAGAAATAATATAAAAAATCTGTAATACATCCAGGTATAAAGTGTTTGTGTGAACATAACAGGAAATACGTCCAACAATGTCACTATAATATGGGTCTATGGTGTATACCACTGGTTTTACTGATGTTGCATTAAGGTTGTGGGAAAAAGTTATGGGTGCCTACATACGTGCCATTACGGTAGTATTCAACGTAAACATGATGCGTAGATTGGGAGGTACTACGCTTCAATCAGTTGGTATTCAATTCTATTTGTCATTTTTGGGGGGAGGGGGAAGAATGAAAGAGGTCTTTCAATAAGGTGGAAGAAATGATGAACGGTTCCTTATATATTTCGTTCTTCCAAGGTCAGCTTGAATCTACAATGGAGCAAGTCGTGCAGCTTGCTGTCCAGGAGATAACCAAAACCGTCGGAGCGCGCTTAAATTCCCTGTTGTTAGAAACGACCGCCAAGGACCAGGAAAACCAGCGGTTAAGGTTAAGGCTCCAGGCGAGTAAGTTTGAGTCCGGGGAGGCTGGAAATGCTTGTGGTCACGGTGAAGTTATGGAGGAGGACCCGACGAGCGAAGATATAAAGATTCCGGTACACGCCGTCAATCTAAGCTCTCAACTCGCCATGCACATCAGCAGTTACAGACTGGAACAGAGAGGGCAGGCTGTCGGTAAGCTCTTTCGTAAACTAGTTTGTTTTCTTTTCTTTGGTATAAATCTTTTTCCTGTCAGTTATTTTGACGTGTTTTTTATTTAATATTTTGCTACGGGCTTGTCTGGATGTTTTCCGATGCTCTGCGCAGTGAAAAGCGTTGGAAAAAAAAAAACGTTTGCGTGACGTCAGGGAATTTGCAGGGCATGAACGCTGTAGCATCCGCGTATTGCGCTGTTCTTTAAAATGCAACGTGTTAAAAATATCCATTCATTACGTTTTAAAATTCCATCACTGTAGATTTTGGAAGTAGAACAACATCTGTGCGTTCATTTGGGGCAATTCTTAATCACTGCCATCAATCGATATGCACTCGAACGAAATACATTCAGTGTAGTAGCATCACTAACATTTTATGTTAATATGGCAAAAAACGTTGCGACAGGAATAGCAGTGCATCGTTTTCTCTAGGGAAAAATACAGAACATACTTATTGCATAGCTGTTAAAAAAGCGTGCAATGCTAGCAATGGGCCAAATGTCTTATCTGGTTGCAAATGTTTGAAAGGCATGAAGCCCACGATGGTTATCAGTGATGTTAACATATTACCGTTAATTATATAAATGCATTATGAAAAACCTTAAGATAGTATCTATAAGTGAGAAATTGCAGTATAGCTAATATTGGGTAATGGTGTATTGCACAGAAATCCATTTGAGCTTCTTTTAATCAATTATATTCTGATTTTGGGTGATTTCTGTTCTATTTATTTAAAGAATCCCTTTTTTTCTCTGTTTACATTTTATTTTCACCTAAAGGTATAGCTGCACCGTGTCACCACCAGACAAATGCTTTGAAGTAAAATGCGCTCCTATGGTTCCCTGCTGGGTTGTAAAACATTTGAATACTGCTTTTTATTTGACTTGCAAATAAAATGTGCAATGTTGCATGACAATTTTGGGGTCTGACATGCAACAACTTTTCTCTTTTACATATAATGATATGTGAACAGAGGCCATTTGGGTGTGTTACATGTCCCAAGTATAGGGTTCGTGGGACAGTTTAGTACCAAAGCCTCCAAATTTACCGAAGACAGTATACCAAGTATCAGATATCATCGATAACAGGAAGCTTCAGGATTTTCACTAATTACGTTTTGTTTTCCTTTCATATTTACATGTCTTTGTATCCGTTATGTTGTTACATAGAGAATAACTATTATAAATTCACAGGTACCAGATACTTACAAAGTAGTGATTAAATACTTAACATATATTTATAGTATTGACTATATTCACTTATATACACTTATGCAGTTTTTTCACAAGACATAAGTATACACATTTATAATTAACTCATAACATACCAAATAAAAGCCCTATGTTTCCTAAGGCAAAATAATTTATTCATCGAAACTAACATTAACAACAAAATATCTGTAAAAGTATTGGGACAACTAGCCATTGCATCCAAAGGAAATTTTATGACATCCCATTCTAAATCCATAGGCATCCCCTCTTTGCCACTCTCCTGGGAATGCTTTCCATAAAATTTTTGCGTGTGCCTGTGGGAATTTTTGCCCATTCATCCAGAAGAGCATTTGTGAGGTCAGGCCCTTATGTCGGACATGAAGGCCTGGCTCGCAATCTCCATTCTTGTTCATATGCATACCAAGACATTTTGGAGAATTCTATGCTTCCAACTTTGTGGAACAGTTTGGGGAAGGGTATGGGGTAATTTTCAGGATTTGGGCTAGGCCTGTTTGTTCTAGTGAAAGGAACCGTTAATGCTTCAGCATACCAAGACATTTTGAACAATTCTGTGCTTCCAACTGTGTGGAAGGAGGTTTGGGGATAATCTCGTATATTATTAATGTTAAATTTTGTAAATTTGGTAACACAAGTTTTCATTTCACTATACATCATTCTACATGCATGAAAATCACAAAATTATTCTGTTTTAAAGTCAGGGCAAGATATGTATTTTGTGAATATTACACCTAGAAATGAAACGATATGAACATTTTACATAGATTATATGGCCAATATTATTGCAATATTGTTAGAATGTGAGAAAACGTTCAAATAGTTCTGACACAAACTGAAATAATTTCAACATGTTTTATATGGAGAACCACAAAATTAGCAATACTATGTTCCTTTTGTTAGCATCAGTTATTGTCTATTTTAATGCTTTTGTAAACGTCTGAAAAACACAAATATGCGCATTAAACATTAAGATGTCTGGAGTGCTCTCATTTAGTATGTTTACATGCACAGCTCAGTCCAGTTGCGGTTATAGCTTTAATCAGACTACTGTCCTTGACCCAGTATACATGCATGTGAGGGGAATTGATTTATTAGCCCAAATATGTCAGACTCCGCTACAATGGGTGGTGATGTGGCTCCTTTCAGCTTATTAGTATTGGGCAATAATAATGGATGTGTGGAGAAATTAAGCGACATAAGCTTTAATTGCGATCTGTTTGGAAGAAAAGATACAAGACCAGGAGAGCATAAGAAATATAGTACATTAAACAAAATACTTTAACAGCATAACACTGGAAAATTTTAAATATTGCAATGTGATTTTGTTGTAATTCTATTGATTTACTCAATTATTTGATGGAATAATCTGATAAGAAATACCTTTGTCTTATTAAAGGGCAATAATTAAAAAAAAAAATAGACAGGTCTCTTAAAATGAACAACTCATGGGTTTCCATTTTAGGAACATTTTTAATGATTGAACTCCATACAACTGACAAAAGAACTAAACCCTTTCAGTGCATTTATGTACATATTTGTTTAGTTTTAAAGAAAACACTTTCTTAAATGCAAAAATAAATAAAATAATGTCAAATAAAATTACTGAAAAATGGTATACGTATATCTTAAACTAAGGCATAAATTTAAATGGCCTTTACTCTGTATTCTTGTACATTTATAGGAGGCATAAAAAAGTAGGTAGGAATGGTGTGTCTAAGTGAATGTGAGTGAGAGTGTGTGTGTTTAAGTGCGTTAGAGAATGAGTGTGTGTGCGCCTTTAAAGGAGCACGTGGCGGTTGGATAATTCAGAGTTTTACTGGTCCAAGGCTGTTTGGGGAGGGGCGGTGGTTAATTTTTATATAATATTTATATTATAATTATGTCATATAATTCATATTAATCTAAATCTGCAACATAATATTACTAAAGCCTTGAAATAGATCTAGTTGAGTATACCCCAAGCTGCCCTTTAGACTCACCCCTGCATGCTGCAGGTATCACTGTGACAAAGTGTGACGGCTGCTGTCACCCTGCTGCAACTGGCCAAATTTAAATATTGTGTCAAACTAAGCTAACAGTTTATCTCCATACAAACAGCTTCTATTTGAACTTGCATAGCTTTACTGTAGCCTTGCTGCTGTGGAAGACAAACAGCGGTGGATGGGAGCAGCTAAAAACATTGCTTGTCTTCACCTTTCAGCTTGATGAACAGCTGGTTTGATTAAGGACTCTTACCAGCTATTTACCAATAAAGGTTTAGTAGCGATTACAAGCACTGCTGTTGTTTTCATTCACTCCACCTGAGTTCACCATCTCTAACGGAATCGTCTCTTTGCTGTTATAGTGTATAGACAGGCTCCAGCTCCGTGTTAAACTACGACAGCATCATTTTCATTGCTGTTATGTTATCAATGTTTTTGTTGAGGAAAAATAGGGGCTGCTTGGGCTGAATCTTGGTATACTTTTTTTTTTATTCACGCATATCCCCACAAATACGTTTCTATCGCGGGTCTATCTTTAGCCGCAAATGTGAGTAAAGCACTCACACTTTCCTTGTATTGGTTCCGCTCTGTGGACTGGATGCATAGACTGGGTGCTTTCTGTTGATGTTGAATCATTGACGTTGTGCTATTGTGGTATGGTAATTCGGTTTTACAATGGACACACTGCAGTATTTTCGCTTTTCTTTTGTTTGAAATGGTCGTCTCTTTCTCTGACTTTCCTCACTATTTTCCCTGTCTTCCTCCATTGCGCCATGAAATCAAACCTGCTACACGTAATGCAGCGTAAGCACACTGTACGACAGTAATAGTCCTCCGAGTGAAACACGGCGATCACTAAGCAGTACATAGTCGTGCAGATTACGCAAAGCAAAGAATTTACATTGAGGATTTTTTGTAATCGAGTTATTCAAGTTATTCGAGTTACTCGATTCGTTGCAGCCCTAGTTGTACTATATATACTTGCTTATTCATTATCAAGATGACAGTAAAAATGTTTTAGCAAGGCTTAAACTGCCTGCGCTATAATATCTGTACCAAATTGAAGGTAAGAAGCCTGATCTTAATGTAGGTGACTAGTGATTTAAGAATTGGATGTGCATAACATGCGATGTTATTAATATCACATGTTGTCCAGTCCTATAATATATTAGCCATTTTTCGAATTCGCTACAAAATACAGTGTCATTCGGCATTGGTACCAGGTTCTACACTAGTAGAAAACCAACACCTTGAAGTATTGTACTTTTGGTACCTTCTTGAAGTACCAGAAGTACAGTACCTGCTGTAGTGGAAAAGTGCCCTGTAGTTGAGTGGTGAATTAGACAGTGCTGTACATTTCATATGTGTGAGCTTTACGTCTTCTGCTGTGCTTCGTGCCGGAGTAAATCGACTCCCAATTGCATTATCTGGGTGCCTTATTCCGAGAAATTTTGATTTGGTACGATTACTAACGCAATAATTTGATTTTCTTAGTGTGCATGTAAACATAGTGTCTGACTTCCTCCGTGTTTTCACTGTCACAAAACAAAACAATCCTACATTGCATGCTGCGGTTGCGTGGCTGTGTCTGGGACACTTTTGGTTTATGCTAGGTGGTATTAATTGCCTTTTTTTCTCTCTCTCTTTAAAACTTGGCAGTCAGCCATGAATTTAATGATGATTAAAATATCAAGTGGTACTACCAACAGTTTACCATTGTATACCAGTAACCATTTAATCCCTAGTTACTAATGTATAAAATAAATTTTTTTATCTCAGTTAAAACTCGTCACCTATGAAATTATTATTCTATTTAAAGTTAGGGCAAGTTGTATATTTTGTAAATACAGTGCTCTCAAATTCTTGGAACAAAGACACATTTTCCCTTGCTTTACCCCTCTTCTCCACAGTTTAAAATTTCAAATAAAACAATTTTGGTTTCACTATGTAGAAATTACAGCACTTTTTATTCAGTCTCCCTATTTCAGGGCACCGTGTTGTTGGGAACAAAGCAATGGTCAATATATTAAAGCAGTCATGTTTTAGTTTTTTGGATATCCCTTGCATGCAATGACTGCTTGAAGTCATCAATTCATATACATCATCAGCTGCTGAGTATCTCCTCTGATGATGCTCTGCCAAGTTTCTACTGCAGCCATCTTCAGCTCATGCTTGTTTTGTGGGCCTGTCCCTTTTATGTTTCTTTTACAGCATATGGAAGGCACACTCAATTGGGTTTAAACCAACTGACTAGCTTGGCCATTCAAGAATTTTCCATTTTTAGCTTTGAGAAACTCCCGTGTTGCCTTAGCGGTATGTTTGGGATCATCATCTTGTTGTGGAACGAAGTACTGTCCAATGAGTTTGGAGGCTTTTACTGGAACTTGAGCAGATGATGTTTCTCTGAACCTCAAAATCCATTGTGCGTCTACTGTCAGCAGTTACATCATCAATGAAGATAATTGTGTCAGCACTTATAACAGCCATACATGGTGCAAGCCATAACACTCCCACCACCATGTTTAACAGATGAGGTGGTACGCTTTGGATCTTGGGCAGTCCCTAATCATCTCCCCCCTTTTCTCTTGCTATCACTGTCTGATACAGCTTGTACCTCTTGGTCTCGTCTGTCCATGAGACCTTTTTCAAGAATTCTGCCGGTTTTTTAAGAGCTTTTGCCCAAACTGTAATCTGGCAATTCTGTATTTATGGTTAACTAGTTTGCATCTTGCAGCGTAGCCTCTGTATTTCTGTTCATGAAGTATTTCTGCAGACACACCTGCCTCTTGAAGACATTTCTGATCTGTTGTACAGGCGTTTAGGGCATTTTTCTTTCCCATAAGTGAGGTTTCTTCTGTCATCAGCAGTGGAGGTCTTCTTTGGCCTCCCTTTGCGAGTACTGAGATCACCAGTGCATTCTTTCATCTTAATGATATTCCAGACAGTTGATGTTGGTAATATTATGGTTTGACCAGTGTCTATAATGGTTTTATTTTGTTTTTCAGCCTCATAATAGCTTCTTTGACTTTCATTGGCACAGCTTTTCTTCTCAGGTTTAACAATGGCAACTACAGACTCCAAATGGTAGAAGCAAGCCTAGGTGACTTATCCCTGCACTAATGAAGCAATGAAACACACCCGAGTAATCACAAACACTTGTGAAGCCAAATGTCCCAAACATTATGGTACCCTGCAATGAGTGGGACTATGTATAAAATGTGTTGCAATTTCTCCATCGTGAAACCGAAATGCATGCAAATAACTTTGATATAAAGTCTGAAATGTGCACTTCAGTCATTGTTCATTATTCAATTAACTGTTTGATTTGAAATGTTTAACTGTAGAGCAGAGAAGTAGATCAAGGATAAATGTGCCTTTGTCCCAAATATTATGGAGGGCACTGTATTACACATTGCACCTATTTTATATCTTCGAAATGCATGTGTCGCGTGACTGTTTTGGTCCAATCATAATCAAGTGATCACACCTGCAGTAAAAGCTAGGCTAATTTCATTAGCTCAAGTGGTATAACAAATATAGGCTTAAGCATTCAGTTAAAAACTAGCTATTGAAAGAGAAAGGGGGTAAATCCTTACCATGCTTAACATACTATTTTAAAGCGGCACAGTTAAGAGCACTATATGCTGCTGTGAACTGTCGTGTATAGCAAACTGGAAAGACTTAGAACTTTCACAGCTAGATATTCCACTGCAATCTATATTAGGTAGCAAAATCCTGTATGAGCAACACTCTATCTTAAGTCAATGGAGTAAAGTCCATGCTCCAAACTACAGTGGCATGCAAAAGTTTGGGTACCCTTGCTTAAAAGGTCTGTTACTGTGAGGAGTAGTTAAGCAGATGAACTAATCACCAAAAGGCATAAAGGTGACACATTTTGTACAATTAGTGTACTGTTAGGGCTGCAACTAATGACTATTTTAATAGTCGACTAGTCACCGACTATTGAAATGATTACTCGACTAATCGAATAATTATTAAATTTTTCTAAAATTTAGCATGAGATTGCTTTAATTCTGTGGAAAATGATAGTAATCACACGAAAGAAGGGGGTACTTCAATGAAAAATGCATATTTTATTGAACAGTGCTCGATCAGTATAGACATAAATGCATAAATAAAGAAACTACAATTTTTTTTTAAAGGACAGGCACATTTGTTTTATAAGGAAAAAATAAATTAAAATCAACTCCAAGATATGCCTCTGTGGCACGGCTGGTCCAAACATCACACGTCAGTGTGATGGAGCTGTTTACCTCTTTTAGGATCTGCTTTACCTTTAAACACAAAATTTGATTTTTGAAAATATTTAACATGCAAACACCTACATGTCTACAGAAACTATTCAACATACAAGTTTTACATTTTTAATAATTGCAGCTACTATGATTTTACCAAAACGAAGTTATGTATTTCAGCTATTTTAATATATTTTTATTTATATATAAAATAATTGCTTTCAAATTAAATTTGATTTTTTTTTTGTATGAAATATGTCTGACTGTGTGTGCATTCTAAACAATTGTACTGTATTTCTGCTTCATCAAGTGGGTGAAATGGGTTCTAGATGGCAGGATGTAGTCTGGATTGAACTGGGCTATCATTTGTTGAAACCCAGCACCATCGCCTCATATCATAGATCAGCATCTGCAATACTGACTCAGTGTGGGCGTTCGCCTGTTGTGGGGTGCACGTCTGCATCTTTTGCAGAAAAGGGTCCATGGTGGCTCTCTTCTTCAGACTGCATGCATTTAATTTAAAATACTTTTGTCAGGCA
>JAABNX020000052.1:8085128-8097190 GCA_015163995.2 Mormyrus lacerda | reverse complement strand
TATAAGACGACCCCCCACTTAAGAGCAGAAATTTATGGTGTGAAAAGTCGTCTTATACGCCGGAAAATACGGTACTTTATCCTCTCAGGAGCATGTTATGGCTGTCCTTTTAAGAATCGCGTAATCAAACAGTCTGCTAATAACTGAAATTTACTTTCCACCTGATGATCTCTTCACCACTTGAGAGCTACAATATTTTTATTTATTGGACCTGCAGCATGGTTTTCATTTACACTACAAAGTTATTCCGCTAATAAGCTGGCTAGTTGTTTCACTGCTGGCACCGATAAAACTATATCAATTGTAGACTTTATTCCGATATAGTTTTGTCTAATATTGCCAGTGCCAGCAGTGCCACACTATTTTTTAAGGCATACACTGGCCAATCATGTAGCACGTCTTTCATAAATATTAATGACACATCTCCACCCTGCAAAGACTAAATTTGCTGCCTGCCCCTCCTCGTATGGGGCAACATGGCTGAGTCTACCAGCAACACACCGCAGGCTCGCACACGGTCTTCCAAAGTTTGGGAATACTTCAGTCATGACACCTTTTCTGCACCTACCACTGTAGCTGATGTTAATGACCCTGTTTTAGCAGTTTTATATTTTTCATTTACTTATTCTGTCATGTAAGAGTGAGACAAATTGTTTACGACTACTTACACACTGTAGCCTAAATCGTTGCTTGCTCACTGAAGTAAGCTTAACTGTACGTAGGGCTGTTTACATCGTCATACATTTACATTGATTTTTAACCGATTCGTGATTCATCATTACATGCCTAGCATTTATACAGTTAAGACGGGAAAAATATATGAATGTTACATTAAATGTTAATTTAAGCAGTGTGCATAAAGTTTTTTTTTTCTGGTGCTCCTGAAAATTTCAGTAAGGAGCACTGGTGCTACTACTGGAAAAATGTACTCTGCAGCCCTGGTGTGTTAGAGGAGATAAAGATGCATCATGATGAATGTTAACAGCATCAATCTGTAACCTCAGAATCAAATCTAATAATTTTTTGGGGCGGGGGGGGGGCAGAATCCTCCATGCGTGTTATACCATTTCACAGTTATATGCTGCAGGCAGACATGCAATGTACCAGCACTGGCATACAATTTTCTGAAATGTAGGATGGCAAGGAAAGGCTCATTAATATTCATAAAACACTACTGATGATCTTTGTGCTGCAATGCTTTGGGAAACACCTCTGTTTTGAGGCACTGAATTCTCTCTCTAATGGCAAAAAATGGCAACACTTGTCCCTCTTTTGAAGCACGCAGAGTTTTTCTTTTTTCTAGCTACGGTAACAGTGGTCAAGCAAGCTAAGTAAAATTGGCTAACTAGCCAGTTAAGTAAAGACTGTTAGCCTTAGATAAGCATGATGTATTAGTATCGGTCGAACAATATTTAAACTTTATTAATAATTGAAAGAGACATCTTTTGAGGTCCCCATTTGAATAACCTGGTCCAGGTATACATTACATTGAGGGGACATTTACAATATGATTAAAAACCTATTTCAATGTTGTGGGGACCATTTTTTCAGTCACCGCAATGGGAAATTCAGTTTTATAAAAATCTGTGACTGCAAAAAAAAAAAAAATGCAGGAAGACTTGTATTTCGTTTGGTTACTTTCATCTTTACAAAATACACTGCCTAAAATAATTGAAAAAACACTTTGAAAACATATCAGATTTTTTGGGAAAAAAATCATGCTGGATATCTATACTGATAGGGAGTATGTAATGTGTTAGGAATGAAAAGATGCCTCATCGTTTGGAAATGAAAATGATCAACCTACTGAAGGCTGAAATCAAAGATACCCTGGAAAAACAAAAATGATACAGTAGGCTAGTCCATTTTGCCGAAATTTAATGACAGCAACTCAAAATCATACTCTGTAGTTTGTATGGCCCCATGTGCTTGTATGCATGCCTGACAACATCGGGGCATGCTCCTAAATAGAGAATGATTGATATCCTGGGGGATCTCCACCCAGATCAGGACCAGGGCATCACTGAGCTCCTAGAAAGTCCGAGGTGCAATCTCGCAGCGTCAGATGGACCAAAACGTAATGTTCCAGAGGTGTTCTATTGAATTTAGGTCAGGCGAGTGTGGGAGCCAGTCAATGGTATCAGTTCCTTCATCCCCCAGGAACTGCCTGCATACAATGTCCACATGATGGCGGGCATTGTCGTGCACCAGGTGGAACCCAGGACCCACTGCACCAGCGAAGGGTCTGACAATGGATCCAAGGATTTCATCCTGACACTTAATGGCAGTCAATATATATATCAAGGATATGTCTTCCCAGATCATCATTGACCCACCACCAAACTGGTTATGCAGAACAATGTTACAGGCAGCATAACATTTTCCATGGCTTCTCCAGACCCTTTCACGTCTGTCACATGTACTCAGGGTGAACCTGCTCTCATCTGTGAAAAGCACAGGGTGCCAGTGGGCAGACCTGTCAATTCTGGTATTCTATGGCAAATGCCAGTTGAGCTCCATGGTGCTGGGCAGTGAACACAGGGCCCACTGAAGAACATCAGGCCCTCAGTCCACTCTCATGTAGTCTATTTTTGATTGTTTGGTCATAGACATTCACACCGGTGGCCTGCTGGAGGTCATTTTGTAGGGCTCTGGCAGTGCTCATCCTGTTCCTTGCATAAAGGAGCAGATACCAGTTGTACTGATGGGTTTTTCAAAAATTATTTTTACAGAAACTTTCTTAAAACCGACACAATACTGTGAAAGATAAGATTTTTAATTTTATAGTGATACTGTGCACAGTGCAATTGTTAAAATAAAGACAATTTAAATAAAATTGTTGATGTTTTTATCTTTTGTAGAAAAAAAAACCATTTAGACTAATCGCTTAATTGATAAATTTGTTGATAGATTAATCGAAAGAAAAATAGTCGGTAGTGGCAGCTCTACCTGAAACCCCCCCTGTTACTTAACTGACCAGATCGATATCCCAGAAGTTTAATTGACTTGATGCTATAGTCTGATTTAAATAGTGTTCCTTTAATTTTTTTGAGCAGTGTATAATTAGTGTGAGGCTGGTACCAACCAGACATTTTGGGGTGCACACGTACTCACATATTGCCAGTTTAGGTAGCCCAGTTCACTGAAGTTGCATGTTTTTGGGCAATGGAAAGAAGCCGAAGTATCTGCTGAAAAACCACACACACACAGGCCAATAATGCCAACTCCACACTAGGTCCAGTCCCACCCTTCGGAAATGCCCATCCATCTGCTGAAGCCAGGCGTTATTTGGGTGTCCCCTTGGCTTGGTCCAGCTGCTTGGGTTCTCAGCAATGAGGATCCTGCGAGCCGGAGCACCCTCAGGGAAACGTGCTACTTGGCTTTAGTGCCATAACTGACGCTCCCTCACAATGCAGGTAAATGTGTCTCATTTGGGACTCCTCTAGCAACCCCTCATTGGACACAAAGTCAAACCAACTGTACCGAAGGATTCTCCAGAGACACAGTACCAAAGGCATCCAGTTTGTCTTAGCTCACTGGATAGCGTCCATGTCTCACAGGCATACAGCAAGACAGGGAGCACTAAAGACTTGGACCTTTGTCCTCTTGCAAAGATATAACCGAATGCCATACACCCGTTTCCAGCAAACTCATGACCCCCGTACTCTTCCAATCCTGCTGACTTCATAGGAAGTGTCACCAGAGACATGAATGTCACTGTCAAGGTAGGTAAATCTCTCGACAAGGTCCACATTATCCCCACAGACACACTACTGATGACTGTCCCTAAGAAGTCATTAAATGCCTGGATCTTGGTCTTTATCTAGCACCCCCACAATCCCAGACACTCAGACTCCTCGTTCAGTCTCTCGAGAGCCCCGATCAGAGCCTCCATTGACTCCATTAAGAGTACCATGTTGTCGGCAAAGTCAAGATCAGTAAGTCTTTCTTCCAACAGACACGCCACAGCTGCTGGACCCCACAACTCTACCCAGCATATAATCCATGCAAGCATTGAACAGGGTAGGAGCAAGAACACACCCCTGGTGAACCCCAGAATCAACTGGGAAGAACATGGAGTTCTGCAGGAGCCTCCAGCGTCTGTCCCTAAAGATGTGATCAATCTCCTTTGTCACACCACCAGTATTTTTAGTACCAAGTCCAATGTTTTGACTCAAGGCATTGGAACCAGGATCCAGCG
This sequence comes from Mormyrus lacerda, assembly GCA_015163995.2. Taxonomy (NCBI): domain Eukaryota; kingdom Metazoa; phylum Chordata; class Actinopteri; order Osteoglossiformes; family Mormyridae; genus Mormyrus; species Mormyrus lacerda. The sequence goes on along the minus strand of JAABNX020000052.1, from coordinate 8,092,989 downwards.
ATCCACAGCCCCTGGCCTTTCACAGAGTCAAGGAACACTTTCACTCCAGTCTCCAGACTTATGGGGACAGACACAATCCTCAAAGCCAGCCCTGTCAGTGCCAATGGCTGCATTAAAGTCACCCATGACCAGAGTGTCACCTTGTGGGCACCCTTTGACCACCAAGTAAAGTTGCAAGATCGCTCAATGAGAGATTACTCACTGCGGTCGGACCATACACTGAGACAACAGACAAGACACTCAAGGAGGGCCTTAGCTTAAGTCTCATAATACACTTGTTGAAAGGAGTGACATCAGACATTATCAGAAGAAGCCGATCTGCTACAGCAACAGTTACTCCCTGAGTATGGCAGCCATCTGACCGACCAGACCAAAAGTAGGTATACCCACCTTTCAAAAATCTGTCCAATCTCCAGTCTGCGTACCTCAGAGAGTGCTGTCAACAAAATGCGGAGTTTACGAATCTCCCCTGACAGCAAAGGAAGATGTTCATCTTGCCAGAGAGAAGACGTTCCACACGCCTTCCCGGAGGGGTCCCCTCAAACTGTGACCCAGTGCAGTATATGCACAGCCTTCTCAAACTATTTCTCCAAAATTGTGTGCGATACAAGCATTTTTACAGGATTTAGGACAAAAATCCTTAGTTGATCATAGCCAGAAGCCACAATATAAAAGGTCAGGAACCGGACAGTGGTGGTGAATGACACTGTTCCTTGATTATTCTACCTTGTGGCAGTCTAACTTCTCAATCTTTGTTAGGTGATTTGCGTAGGATAGCAATTTGGTCACAATAGTGTGAGAGGCCTAGGTGCTTTTCTAATTACTATCACGAGTTTTAATACAGGTGGCCACACAATCTCGGATTTCTGTGTTACAATGGGATAATATAACCAGGAATACAACAAAGTAATATTCTACAGATGTTAATATTGACATGACATTTCATACACTTGCAATTATCACGTCGCAAGGATCGCAATAGTTTGCTGCATTCAAACCATCAGTAAGTTGTACTAAAATATTTTTTCCTCTGGCACTGGAAAAAAATTTAGCAAGGCTTGCAGTTTTATAATTATTTCAGAATTATTTATGCAAAAAAAATAATCTACCATTGCTGCTTTTATATGAGCTCTGTATGCACTCTCTCAGATGATCATTATCTAGTCCTTACTGTTGGTGAGTTTATCAGAAATTAAAAATGAGTGAAGAGGGGAAAAGTTAACAGTAACTGGTCATAAGAAGCCTTTCTTCCGCTGTATGGAAATATATTCCAAAGAGGAGATATTGCGCAAAAATGATTTGTCAGCATTGCTTTGTGTTTGTGCAACTCATGGCAACACCAAATATTGTTCAGCCCTAAAGCACAAATTTATGGTATAAATAAAAAACAATACATGGTTATTATGTAAGATGTTGCAGCCAAGTGACGGGGTTAACCTTACTGGCAAGTATTCCGATGTACAGGAATCGTAGAAATTAAGCAAAATGATTTAAGCTCACGTGACTACAATGACCTGCTACGCTACTCTTGAAGGCGAAATGGCATGTCTGTGGCTAACCTTGCATTATTGGGTGGGTCTGTCAAGCCTGAATGTCTTTTTTTTATTTATTTTTTTTTTATAAGAATTCATATTATTTATATTTGCATTGTCTTCCTTCGTGACATTGACGTTATGCTTTGCAATACTGACAGACTGCATTTTCATTCACTTTTATCGTGAAATGTTCCCACAAAACGGATGCATTAACTCTTTATTTGGATCCTCATCTGCTATGTGCCATTTTGGCAAGTAATTGAGAAGGAAAATTTTAAGAAAAAGTAATCATGATAGCTTTGCAAAATTTTTTCCCCCCCATTTATGCTATTTGAAAATAGGGTCGGGCGATGTCTACCTAATTAGCGTCTGACGACATCTACAGTGAAACATCGCGATGGACGATATCATGGGGGGGTGGGTTGTCTTGTAAAGGTAATTAATTTTTATACTTTACCCTTTTAATGACTTCATAAATTCGTTAAGCGCTTAATGACTGCTAGTTTATTACTATTTCTGTTTTTTACACATTTGAGCCCCTTCACAGCCCATCCTCCCCTCCTTACCCAGACTTTCCTTACTTTTCTTCCATATAATCTGCTACATCACTTTTGATTATAAAGCATAGTGTGAATCTCAAATTGCATACTTCAGTACTTAGTTATTTTGATTAAGTGAATCATCCATTTGCTTTTTTTTTTTGTATTGTGTTGCGTGTAATTGCGTGCGCTTTGTAGTAGGATTTTCCACCTCTCAAAAGTTTGTTTTTACAAAGATTGCAGCTGTTCTACTACCTATTGTTTTGAGTGTAAAATACTCACAGATGGTCACCCACTTATTTGGTGATCTCCTACTGCAAAGGGGACACTAAAAGTCAAAAGTTTTTGCACACTACAGGTTTTGGCTACTTTGCCATTGTTTCATGAACTGTAGATTTTTTTTTCGCGTTAAGCATTTGGATATGGGAGGTATTTTCTGCAAAAAATAAAATGAAAATGATAAGAATAAAATTTTAGTTATCTTACTCATGTATGAGTCAGATGTAAAAAATAAAGTTAAAAAGCCTTTTTGTCTTTTCATTTTACAATTTGACTTTACATTTCCTACTTTGGCTTTCCGTTATCAAGTTCACTACATGCAAATATGCGTTAATCGGAGCGGTGGGCAGAGCTACTGACCACTGTTGCGCTTCTCAGTGAGTTTGCCGATTTCTTTCTCCTTGTGTTTCTTGGCTATGGTCTTCCGTGTTGCCTAAACTAATGGCAAAGTCACACAGGGCTTAAGTTAGCTACTTTATCTGCAGCTTCCGATTCGTTTAGCTTCTTATTCGTAGGGTCTTATTTCACAGCTTAAGGTACTTCCAGCTTCCTTATAGGGGAGTGTTCGCAGCTGCACATGCCGTACAATTTTTAGTTGACATTTTGAAAATACAAAATGAAATATGTCGTGTAATATAAAATGGCAGGTATGCCATTGTAAGGAAACGCTGAAATTAGCCTAATTAATTAAAATGACATTAGAGTGGCATGCCTGCCGTTTACTATGCATTTCATATTTGCCTTACCCAAGATGAATTTACGGTTACAAATGAAAAATAACATTATGCCCAGGTAATTCCACCATTTTCAATACAGGAAGACTTTCTTCTACAAAATAACTATACGTTCTCAAACCTTTTATTCATACGTTATTTTGCATTTCCAGAATGTCTTGTAAAAACTTCATCATGCGCAATCCCTTTGAGCCGTGCTGTGAATAAGAAGCTAACTTAAGCCCCGAAATAAGTCGCTACGAATAAGAAGATAAGTGAATCTGAAGTTGCAGATAAGTAGCTAACTTAAGCGGCGTGTGACTTTGCCATTAGTTTCGGTGACAAGGTTGACCAGAGAGTGCAGCAGTGATCAGTAGCTCCGCCCACCACCCGCTCAAATTAACATATGTTTGCATGTAGTGAACTTGAAAATTAAAAGCCGAAGTAGGAAATGAAAAGTCAAATTGGAAAATGAAGAGACAAAAAGGGTTTTTAATTTTATTTTTTAATTTCACATCTGACTCATACATAAGTGGAAAATTAAAATGCAAATGGTGCTATTTCATTTTAATTTTTGTGCACAAACTTTGGAAAGTAAATGGCAAAGTGGAGATTATTTTATTTTTATCATTTTCATTTGGTTTTTTGTAGAAAATACTTCCCATATTTGGAAGGTTGGTTGAACTATAAATGAAAATATAAATAAAATAAAACAAGTTTCCTTTATAACATGGAACAGTTATGTAACAGTCTGACATCTTATTTTCTAGTTCAAATTCTAGGCTGTCATTTAATTTTAATGCCCTAGTTTATGGTTTCATCCCATGAAATAGAACAGTATTTAATGTTCTTTAGAAAGAATGCCTTGACTTTTCTGTGCTGTTATTACTGCTAGAGGTAGGTACTGATGAATCAGATGTATTTTATTCGTAATAATGGTACTGAAATGGTTAACATACTGCAAATTTGTTCGCAAAGAATATTGAATGTATTTTTAGTGGAAAAGTGAGTAACGCAAGTGTTAAATCTTAGTGTGTGCAAAACTTTTGACTGGTGTATGTACATGTAATGTTAAACGCACAATACAAAATATTTGATGCATTGATATACATGATTTCACATCAGGCAGAAGTCACTGCTCACACCCACTGAGTGGCAAATAGACTGAGTGGCAGCATTAGTACTCAGCTGAGCATTAGCACTCGGTTTGAATACCGCAAAAAGACGCATCTAAAATGGGAAAGAGCTGTTGTGTGGTGGTTGATTGTACAAATCAGTTTAATAAGAAACAGGAGCTATCTTTCTTTTCTTTTTTTTTCTTTTTTTTTTTTAAACTTAAATAAGTATTGGATGTAGATTAGTCACATACGGTCGATACCCGATCCATCTAATTACGTATGGATCTGTGCCGATACCAATCAGTGCATCTCTAAAAATATATATCATATTACACAGCCTCGCTTCTGCCAGTAGTCTGAAGAAATTGCAATTTGTGATCTGCTGTTTGAGAGTGATTTACGTTGACGCATCCTTTTTCACCTCCATTCCAATGAAGCACATGTACAAGCAATGCCCCAGAAATATATTTTTCTTGAATATTTGTTGAATTTAAAGTATTGTTTCACTATAGAGTTCTTGACTTTCCTATAAGTCCTAATCATTCTTGAATATGTCTAGTTTATCACACAGACTGTTAAAATCTGGCATTCCTATTATTTTTGTGGAATCGATTTAATGTAAATTACCAGAACTGAAAATCATTGCTTTTTGCATATTATGCACTATAAATATTAACTACGTTTTCCCTTCTCTTCAATGTAGGAATTGTGCAGCTCAATATTTTCCTTGATGAAAGGATAAAGCTTCACCTCAACTGAACAGCAGTGTTGAAATTTTGGGACTTCTATTCAAGACTGGAGTAAGCACCAACCTAAGGCAAGCCAGGTTCATTGTATGGAACTTCAACAATTTGACGGGACTGAGCAGCAGTCTTCCCACATGGCAGAGTTGGAAGCTGAAAGTATTACACTTGGACTGAACACACTAGCATCAGAGTGTGTTACAGCAAGCCTTAACACTCTTGTTTCTGATTGTGTCATGCCAAGTCTCAATACACTGGCTTCTGAATCTCTCATGCCCAGCCTTAACTCACTCACACCAGATTGTGTGACATCAACTCTTAATACATTGACATCTGAGATCGTCGAGCCTATGGTCATGTTGCCATGTGTGAAAAGTGAACCTAACCTAGACACGATTTGTACTGTGGACCTTTCCGAAATACAGCCTCTGAGCACTGCCGAGCTGGGTTCTGAGCAAATAAAAATGGAAATCAGTGGCCTTGATTACATCAAATCTGAGCACCACAGTGAACTCCATTTCCTTCATGGTACAGAGTTGGAGACCTACAAGGGGCAATATGAATCGAGTTTGGTGTTTGATTACATTACTCATGTGTCTGACAGTCTGGAATACATCAAGTCAGAGCATCATACTGATCTTCAGTGTTACTATGCTGCTGACCTGGGCACAATTAAAGGTGAATATGAATCTAACTTGATATCTAGTCACAAAATGGAGATGAATGGCTTAGAGTCTATTCATATGGCTGAGCTTAGGACAGAGTTAAACAAGCTCAGACCTGAGAGTGTCATAGATTGCATAGGGAAAGCAGATCCTGAATTTGGTGCTGGAAGCCTCTATGATTTGTCGTCTGTCCAGGATGGTAAAGGGAATGTTGGCCAGGGTAAAACTGGGGGAAAGGTGCAGAGCACATCGCAGCGCAAACCACGTAACCTAACTGGTGAAAAGCCGTTTTCGTGCACTCAGTGTGGGAAGAACTTCAGCACTTTAGGAAACCTGAAGACACACCAGCGCATTCACACAGGAGAGCGACCCTACAGCTGCTCCCAGTGTGGAAAGAGCTTTGGTCAGGCAGGAAATCTAAAGCGGCACCAACTTATTCACACAGGACAGCGACCGTACAGCTGCACTCACTGTACAAAGGGCTTTACCAAAGCAGATGACCTAAGGGCTCATCAGAGGATCCACACGGGTGAAAAGCCCTACAATTGTACTCAGTGTGGCAAGACCTTCAGTCAGCAGAAAGAACTTAAAGTCCACCAGATGGGTCACACTGGAGAACGCCCCTTTTACTGCAGTCACTGTGGAAAAAGCTTCAGTAAGGAGAATAGTTTTAGGACCCACCAGCAAATTCACACTGGAGAAAAACAGTACAGCTGTTCCCAGTGTGGGAAGACTTTCAGCAACTCTGGAGTTCTAAAAACACATGAGAAGATTCATTCTGGAGAGAGACCTTTTTGCTGCAGCCAATGTGGTAAGAGCTTTGGCCGGTTAGGACATCTTAAAGCACACCAGCAAATTCACACTGGAGAGCGGCCCTATTCCTGTCTTCAGTGTGGGAAGAACTTTAGTCAGTCAGGCCACCTAAAAGCACATGAACAAATTCACAAAAGAGAGAAACCAGAAAGTTCTAGCAGTGGCAGTTGTAAAAAATAATAGCAATTAACATTTTTAACTTAGTATTACTGTTTTTATAAATGTCTTTTTTCCATATTTTTCTTGGATATCAGTTATAACTGATTTGTTTATGCAAGTGTCTTATGAGCTACAATGATGGAACCAAGGGACTGACAGACAGCTTTGTCATCTGTCTACACTGTACTGTATGGAATGCAATTCCAGCTGTATTCATCTTGTAGCTATTCACTGTGTATACCTTAATAATATTCTGTAAATTCTAAACCATGTACTGAAAAGTTATTAAACTAAAATAACAGCCTAAACTTTCTCCTTTTCTTTTTTGCTGATACACCTTTTTAATTGTTTAATGCATAAGGAATTTTATATATGCTGTCAAATATGAGCAAATCCCAGTCTGATATTATTTTGAATAGTTCGGGGTTTGGGTTAGTTTATACGAATGGTCTCACAAAGAGAGCAACTTGAGATGTAATACTTTGTGGGTCAGGTCATTCCAGTTTTTAAAATAATCTGATCATTTCAAAAATATTTATTACTAAATGGTTTCTAAAAACAATTACTTCCATAGTAGTTTGTTCTAGAGTAGTTTCTTGTGCCAATATATTTCAACATCGCTACTTGAACTACTTTTTCACCGCTTTAACTACTTTTTCTGAATCCTCTACAGACCAGAACAATATATTTTAGACACGCTGTTGGCATATTACAATTAGGGATTTTCACGTCAGCCCTATCGATAGATATAATTCACGAATCATTATTTACAATAATTCATTATTAAGATTTCCCTTAAACAGAATGTGAAAAGGATGACAAATTGAAATGTAATTTTAATAAATTATAAATTTTTTTTTTTTTTTTGCCGTTGGACAAAACACTGGTAATATGCTTACAATATGGTTTATTGCTCTCTCTTTCTGCCTCACAGCTCGTTAGTTAGGTTGCTAGTAGAGTTTCCACCCGCCTGGTATTGAAAAATAAAATGCGTCCCGTTTTGAACGGATACGGAAGACGACTGAAAGTCCGCAACACTGATTTCTGGTGTCTGTGACTTTAAGCACTTGCAGTTCTGTATGTTCTACTGGATGGCAATGCTTCAAGTGGTGAAATATATTCGTAGTATTCCAATTTTAGTCAGCACCAGCCTGTTGCACGTCATAGACTTTGTTAAATTGCCAAAGTACTACTATACCACAATGCCTTTTTACCTGGTTTATCTCCCATTTATAAAAAATGATGTGGCTGCTGTGCTTTCTTCACAACACTAAAGTTACTCTGGGAAGTGTTTTTC
>JAABNX020000052.1:8064036-8083175 GCA_015163995.2 Mormyrus lacerda | reverse complement strand
CCTTAGTATTACCAAAATCAACTGTCTAGAATATCATTAAAAAGAAGAAATACACTGGTGATCTCAGTAATCGTGTGTCTCAAATATCATGGACGGCACTGTATGTGTCCCTGCTCACAACAATGGGAATACTCAGATTCTTAATCTCAAGAATTACTTTGGACACACTACCCAGTCCATAACAGAGCACTCGTACACTATGAGTAATTTGAAGACACCAATTCACCAATCAGTGCATTTTTTTTACTTATTACCCAAAGAGAACATGCAGACTCCCCAGACTCTTGGACTATGAGGATTAGTGCTTGACCCAGACGATTATTCTTTAAACAATTCATCTAGTGATTGTTTTTTTTTTTTTGATTATTTGACTAATCTAACAACTAATTTTTCAATTGATCTGATACATTTATTGATAAGCAATAATTTACAAGTTAGTCATTTAATACAATTCACCCCCCTCCCCCCCACACATTAACATTTCAATTTATAAAAACATTTCTTAAACATGAGCATTATAAACAAAAAAAATAGGATTCAGTAGGATTTCTGTTATACTGATGTTAATAATCACTGCAATAGTTTTTACTTATTTCAGTACACCAATTTGATTTTAATGCTGAAACAGATGCTAAAACGTAGAATGATTTCATCACTAGAGAAACATCTTTTTAACAAACACTAGCAAAGGTATCATAGTTAAGCTTACTTCAGTGATCAAGGAACGATTTAGGCTACAGTGTGTAGTCGTAAACGATAATTTTCCTCACTCTTACATGACAGAATAAGTAAACAGAAAATATAAAACGGTTGAAACATTAACATCAGCTACAGTAGAGGTGCAGGATGGTGTCATGACTGAAGTATTACCAAACTTTGGAAGACCACATGTGAGCCTTTTTTGCCATGTGTTTTTCCGGAGGCTCCAGCTTATTAGAGGAATAACTTTATATTATAAGTGAAGCCCATGCTGCAGGTCCAATAAATAAATAATTGTAGCTCTAGAGATCGATTGGATAGTTAAATTCAGTTATTAGCACACTGTTTTATTGCGCGATTTTTAAAAGGACCGCGTTAACATGATCCTAATGGGATACTTTTCCCTACAATACATTTAGCTTATCACTTAGTGCATTGCAGTTACAAACATTTACGTAGTTTTACACAACGCGTTGACACTAAAATTCCACCTCGACGCATTTTCATAATCCACATCGACATCGGCGATTTACATCGAATAATCGTCCCGGCCCTAATGAGGATACCGTGCAAACAAGAGGTAAGGTGCCCTTTGCTTGAAACTATATCAAAAAAAATGTTGCAGGACATGGTTTGAATTATGCAGCTTCCCATGAAGTGGTAGGCAAGTCAGATTGGTATCAATCTGATATCAGACATGTATGTGAAATGCATGTAGAAAAATTCATTTTCAGTAGTTTTTCCTTATATTAGCACTTACACCCAGCATCTTGGAACTCATTGTCTGTGTGAAAAGGGGGAGCACTGTAAATGTAAATGAGTCATCCTGTCACACATAACTGTAATGCTTTATTTTTCTTTACCCCTAAATATGGTACATAGGATGGGGCTTGTTCAAAGCACTGCACAAACCATGCCGTTACACAGTAAAGGCCTTTTTTTTTCCTATGCAAGTAAAAACAAACTCATAGCTGCACACTATTTTTCCACTTAAATCTATTATACCATCTATTTAAGTCTGGGGTACATGCACACGTAAGGCAGATACGCACTTTGGCGTCCATTCTCCTATGCGGCTGAGTGAAAAGAGCATGTATCTGTGTGCTCTACCAATGACTTACGTCGGGGGTTTATATGTAATATGCTGGAGGACACACTTTGGGTGGATAATATTTAATATTTAATGTTGCACCAAGAATTGGTTAGTCCAATATTAAGCATTGTAATGACAGTAGCTGCAGGGGGTTGTCAGGAGATTTATGCCACGTAAATTAATTGTTCACAGTAGTTTTATTATTGGATTAAAATAAAAATGAACATCAGAAGATTTTTTTAAAACAGCCTTACGAAGACTATTATCTATACTAAGCAAGCTCCATGAAGGGTGAGTCACTCTCTCTGCCTCTTTATTACACTTGTGGTGTTATCTCTTTTTAAACTCCAGGGTGCCAGTTCTGGAGGGGGGGGCTCTCCCCTCAGATCCACAGAGTTCAGGACCTTTGTTGGAGTCCCTAAGTCCAGGCTATATCGTATCGTCTGGATACATCCCTCTAACACTACAATCTTCTCCGTCAGCCTAGCGACTAAATGACAATTCTCACATGTAAACGTACTGCTAATGACTGGAGAAGAATAACTAAACATATTGCACTCAGAACACAGAACAGGAGACATGGCGTTGTACTTACGTGGAATGGGATGACTGAGGCTCTAAAGCTGGAAGCACCATTTTGGTTGAATGGAGATTGTGGGTCGGTGCTTGCGAAGGTGATTAATCCAAGTCAGTTGGGATGACGCCTGATTTTTAAATGGAAGCAAAGATTATCTGCAATGCCTGGAGGACAGCCTTACCACCAGCCTGGAGAAGTTCACCCCAGATACCACAGATCCCTGTGGCCTTCCCTACCCCCATCTGATTGTGCACCCGTGCAATCTCAGTGAGACTAGGTGGTTCACAGCTGATCAGAGGATCAGCTTTGAGAACTGTGGACCAAGAGATGTCCAACATCCTAGCTGGAGTGTCAGCTTTAAACAACTGCATAAAGTAGCCAGCCCAGCGGGTCACAAGTGTAGTGTCTTCAGTAATGACCATTCCATCACCTGCCCTGACTGCAAGACTCCGAGAAACAGATTCAGATTTACATAATGCTTCGATTCCTCTGTAAGCAGGACGTGGGTCACTAGACCACAGATGACGTGTGACCTGCTCACAGATTCATCTAGCAAACACCTCCTTATCTGCCCTCAGAGCCCTCACAGCTGTCCTCAGTTCCTGGTACACACTGGAGTTGCCACCAAGTCGTGTGCTGTGACTCCCCTGAATACTATCTAGGGTGCCCTGCGAGATGAAACACCTTCTGGGAACAACACAACCCTCCGTAACCTTCAGGGTCTTATCACAGAAGGTCTCCCACATCACATTAGAGTCAGCAGTCGCACCCAAGTCTACAAGTTCCTCATACAAACTGCATTCAGCCTCATCAGAAACAGCTTTATCTTGGAGTCTGGCCAATTCCAGCCTCATTATCCTAGTAGGTTGTAGCCTCCTGGATCTAAGCTGAATCTTCAGAGTAGCAACAACAAGACTGTGGTCAGAATTCACAAACAGGGCACTTCTGTAGACCCTGCAGTTCTAGCTCTGTTCTATGTGGCTTTTCTTATTGCAATGAAATAGACCAGGGAGACAAAATAAGTATTATATAATAACTGATAGAAAGCATCTACACTACAACATTGTCATGGAAATAAATCAATACTTACGTTTAGTCATTTACCCTATAATTACAGTTTAAAAGAAAATTGTGAATTTTTTTTTTGCATTGTTCCTCCTCATGTTTTCTCTGTGTTTTCCACTAGTTTTGCATTTGACTATGGGCGGTGTCACTACTGGTAGCATGAGGCGATACCTGGACCCCACAGAGGTTGCACAAGTAGTCCAACTCCTTCAGGAAGGCACATCAATATGTGCTATTGCCAGAAGGTTTGCTGTATCTCCCAGCACAATCTCAAGGGCATGGAGGAGATTCCAGGAGACAGGCAGTTACTCTAGGACGTCTGACCATAGAAGATCCCTACCCCATCAGTAGGACCAGTATCTGCTTTTTGTGCAAAGAGGAATAGAATGAGCATTGCCAGAGCCCTCCAGCGGGCCACTGGTGTGAATGTCTCTCATCAAACAATCAGAAATATAATTCATGAGGGTGACCTGAGGGCCCAACATCCTCTAGTGGACCCTGTGCTCACTTCCCAGCACCGTGGAGCTCGATTGGCATTTCCTATAGAATACCAGAATTGGCAGGTCTGCCACTGGCACCCTGTGCTTTCACAGATGAGAGCAGGTTCACCCTGAGCACATGTGACAGACGTGAAAGGGTCTGGAGAAGCCATGGAGAATGTTATGCTGCCTGTAACATTGTTCTGCATGACTGGATTGGTGGTAGGTCAGTGATGGTCTGTGGAGGCATATCCCCAGAATGCACAGACCCCTACAGACTAGACAAGACACCTTGACTATCATTAGGTATCAGGATGAAATCTTTGGACCCACTGTCAGACCCAGAGCCCTGGGTTCCTTCTGGTGCACGACAATGCCTGGCCTCATGTGAAGAGAGTATGCAGGCAGTGCCTAGAGGATGAAGGAATTGATACCTTTGACTGGCCCCCACATTCGCCTGACCTAAATTCAATAGAACACCTCTGGGATATTATGTTTCAGTCCATCTGACGCCACCAGGTTGCACCTCAGACTGTCCAGGAGCTCAGTGATACCCTGGTCCAGATCTGGGAGGAGATACCTCTGGGCACCATCCGTCATCTCATTAGGAACAGCCTAATGATTGTATGACCCCACGTGCATACCAGCACATGGGGGCCATACAAACCATTGAGTATGATTTTTTGTTGCAGCAATAAAATTTGGGCACATTCGTTCATAAGATTACCCGGTATTGACATCTTTTTTCCCCCCATTGAGATCTGATGTGTTTTCGAAGTGTTCCTTTAATTTTCTTGAGCGGTGTATATCAGTTGTAAGTCAAATCATTGTTCGTTTTGGCTGAATTATAAAAGCCAGAAGTGGCACTAAATTATTAGCCATTTGAGAGTTGAAAGAGCAGGCTCTTAGTGCTGAACTCAGTATAAAGAGCCAGAATTCCCATCACTAGTGAAGCTCATCATGGATATATGAAGATTACTTAACAAAATGCTGAGTTTCGTACATGCGGGTCAGACCTGCATTATCTTTTAGTCATGGCATGTTTGAGCATGTATGATGATACAACCCAGAGAATATTAGATTTTGACACAATATGTAAACTTTGGTAATACTGAATATTTATATAATGCTCATTTTTCCTAGGGCCTGCGGACCTGTTCTAAAAATAGCACAACTCACCAGTGAGCAGCGTCAAAAATTTAATTTTATCCTGTTGCTATTCTTGTTTAATCACATTTGCATTTATATAAATTTGAAAATGACAATGTCTAAAAAAAGCATTTAAAACATGTTTATTATACATGAAGTTTAGGTAAGCTCTATCCTATTCTATTTCAAAGGTCAGTATGGTGCACGTGACAAAACTTCAGCATTCGTGGAGAGTAAGCTTAGCTGGTGCAGCGAAAATAGGGAGATGAATGCGGTTTCTTATCTCAAGGGCATAGCAGAAAAAAGAAAAAATCTTATTTTCACAGTGAATGGGAGGAAGAATTCTGTGTAATGCCGAGTCAAGCATGTGGACAATATAAACAAATAAATAAATAATGGATGGATGTAATGTGCAAAGAGCTTAGGTACAGTGCAGATGAGTTCAGTTAGTTAAAACATGATAATGAAGTTTGAACAGTGCGTGGTTCCATTTTGACAGTTTTTCATGGGTCCTTATTTATAAGGGCAATGGCCTGGGGGAAATTTAGGTGATGATTTGTTCTTGTGCTCTTATTCTTTGCTTTTACTGGGATGGAAGATGCTAGAAAAGGGAGTAGCCAGGATGCAGAGGGTCATTACCCATAGCTCATGACCAGAGGTGAGGGTAGGGATGTAGATGGACCAATTGATCAAGAGCTTTGCTTTTCGGCTAGTTCTTTTTTAGCCACAATAAGTTTATACAAATCCTTCCAGACACCATGTGAAACGTTAGAAACCATACTTGCTAATGTTTCTAAACTTAAAGTATAGTTGGGCATTGGTTTGTCAGGGTGTCTAGAAGCTGTAATCACCAACAAAGGCTTTTTGTCACTGCGAGCGGGTTGAGCTGGCGGGCATCAGCCCAAAAAGCAAGCAATCAGGCAAAAGGACGGGTAACGAGGGTTTTAATGGTTACGGGGTAACATACACGAGACATTACAATGACAAGTCTCTGGAATACAGACTGAGACACAGACTAAATAAACATGACAAGCTGAACTCAGCGAGCAACAGGTGGGAACAATCAGGCATAAACATGAGGTAACAAGGTGGGCGTGGCACACAGGAGGATCAGACAGAGCTGGGTGTGACACTTTTCTACAAAGTATTAAATAAAGTGTGTTCAATACTTATCCCCTGTGTTATTTCACTTTATTTATTATGACTCAACTTGTATACTAAAATGTTCTGATTTCTTTGTAAAAATTCAATATTTGGCTTGATGGCAACATCTGGTGGAAATTTTGTGTCAATAGCCCTCAGAAATCCCCTTACTGATAAAAATGCTGATGTGTCACATATTTATTTTCCCCGCTGTAAACTTGTTTTGATCAGGTCAATAAAACACCAGCCATCAAAGCTGCCCTGCTCCCAGATGATCAGCCCTTGATCACAGTCTCTTCTACACTGTGAGGCAATTAAACACCGTTATCGGATCAGTACTCTGTATCGGCCGATACCCAAAGCTCGGGTATCGGGACAGAAAAAGTGGGATTGGTGAATCCCTAGTATTTTATTTTATTTATAAACGTTTTATTATAGAGCACAACCGGTCCTTTCACATAATCATACTGTTCAATAAAACACCAAAAGAAAAACAATATTTATTAATCAAAGAACAAATCATGTCATTAAAAAACCTTTTGAGTTCAATATCAGAATTGAGCACGTACTGTAATTGATAGGACATTTAGATTGCTAAAAATGTATTTCAGATATTGAGATAAGTCAGGTGGAACATTACAATGCAGCTCTCAGTGGCATATTGTATGTTGTGTAACGTTGTCACGTCAGAAAAGGATTGTACACGGGCAGCAACACGGGCAAGGAAGGATCAGCTGGCAGGACAGCAGAATCTTCTGTAGCCTGGAAAGGAATCTAAATTGTGAGATGTAGAAAAATAACAGCACTATCACCTTTTATTTAAATGTTTTAAAACACCTAAAAAATTGTTGGTTGTGTTTTGTTTGAACAAAGATCACACACATATTTTGTAACAGATTTGTTTGTTTTGTTTGTCTAAGGGAATGGAAAGGGCAAAGACAGTTTGGACCCAGAGTGGAAGCAAGATGGACAGGAAAGAAACGAGATTGCAGGACAGGGCTGACAACATGGGGAGCAGCGCAAATTATAGGTTCGTAGGACCAGATCAGAACAGACTTGGGTGACACACATTGATAGGACAGGGCACATGAAGGTGGACAACAGGAACACCACTGAGGGAAATTAATGGAGACTGGAGCTGTCTGAGGAAGGAGAAGGGGTGAGATTTGGAGGTAAAGTGGCACGAAAACCCAGGAACACATGTAGGAGGTAAAGGCCCTACAGACAATCCATGGGACCAAGCGGTGGGGTTCTGAAGTAGAGAAGCGGCTCCCCCAGCAGGCGAGGGTGCTGATCTGGTTCAAGATGCAGGAAACCCTGTTGAGACTGAAGGTGAAGAGGTCCCTGGTAAGACTGCTGGCAATGGCTATTGGACCTCGGGAGACTGCAGGGAAGGCAGCAAGAAACCCCAAAAAGGCAGCTCAGTCTTTGTGGCGTAGCACACAAGGCAAGGCTGAGGGGGTCACAGAGAAGATGGGTCTTGGATGAGCAACTGAGGTACCAGCCCTCTCCTGGGCAGGATGTGGGCTGTGGAACCACTGCAGGCTACGGGATCGCTGTGGGCTGAGCAACACCAGGCTATCAAAAGCTGGCAGTCTGAGCAACGGCAGGCTACCCGAAGCCGGCGAGCTGAGTTGCCTCCTGCTACGGGAAAGCAACAGGTGGAGCAACTTCAAGCAGTTCTGGTCGCGGGATGGCCGTGCACGAGCCTGACACCACTTGGAGACTGGCGGTAGATGGGTCAGATGCTGCCTGAAGAGCGGCAACGGACAGGTTTGACGCTTCTTGGACAGCGGCGCCTTGTGGATTTGATGCTGCCTGGATATAAAGCTTTGCCTTTTCTCTTCCCTTCATCTTCTTCTCTATCGCTTGGCATGTGAGCCAGGGGAGACATTCACTAGAATGGGGGAAGGTACGAGGATGGAGAGCTATGCCTTTTTGTGAATGACCTGGAGGTAAGTCATAGGTGTGCAGCTAGCTGGAAATCCACAAGACTTGGACCATTCCTCTCCAGTGTGAATGATTCAACAGGACTGTGACTGCTTAAATCACTCTGTTCAGTGACTGCCGTGTAGGACTGGGACCTTCACCTGCCTCAGCTTCTCTTTACATGCCGTGCAGCTATTCAAGAGTCCACTAACTGCACATCTGCTGCGCTTATGATGGGATGCATGCGCCAAGCACCATCTCACCTGAGCCAGCATTCGACAGAGGAGGAGCTATGACACCTATAGCGCTAGTAGGGATCTCCAGGTAGGCAAGTGGGTTTGAGCATAAAAGTCAACCTGGAATCAATCAATCAATCAATAGGCATGTAACGATAAATCACGTACAAATCGGTTAAAAATCAATGTAAATGTATGACGATTTAAACCGGCTGATTTGGAAGATGAATTGCTATTTCAGGAGTAATTAACAGGAAAACTGGTGTAATATTACATTTCGTTTCACAACGTCAGTTCAACATCAGATGTCACTGTATATTCACATCGATGTTGTACGTCAGTTTTTGATTTTGACTGAAAGATGTCGAGCAAATTTGAAACTGAGGACGCACCATCTGGTTTTTGATGTGGCACCAAAGGCATATCTTATGACAGCAGCCACCGCTGTTCGTAGTGAAAGGGTTTTTTCGACTGCAGGGGACATTGTGAATTTGCAGAGATCTCAGCTTCTGCCTGAGAATGTTGACATTTTCCTTAAACAAAACATGGAAATTTAAAGCTGCACATGCAAGCCTTAGTTTATTTATTTATTGTTATTTATTTATTTACTTATTTTGATTTTATTCTATTTCAGTTGCACTGTTAAGAAGAGGACACGTTTTGCACAGTTTAGAAAGATCCATCCATCAATCATCGTAACCGCTTCCCAAACGGGGTCGCGGGGGAGGGACCAGAGCCTATCCAGGGAACAACGGGCACAGGCAGAAATCAACTCTGGGCAGTACGCAACACACCGCAGGGCACACACACGTACAGGGTTAGAATCACCAATTAACCTACTGTGCACATTTTTGGACTGTGGGAGGAAACCAGAGCCCCCGGCCAAAAACTACACACAGAAAGGTTTTATGCCCTAACCCGGAACTTTCTTGCTGTGAGGCAGCAGCGTAACCACTGCACCACCGTGCCGCCCGTCTAGAAAGATAAATAAAGGAATATTTTTCAATAAATTTATCTGCAGCTTATTCTGTTAAAAATTTGTAAGAAAATCGTAGAGAATTGTGAATCGTATCAAATAGTGAGTTCGGTGTATCATTACATCCCAATCAATCAAAAAACTTTATTTATATAGCACTTTTCATTCAAACACAACGTAACACAAAGTGCTTTATATAATACAAACAATATCCTCACCACTGCCGCCACCATCACCCCAAAAATATTAAAATAAAAGACACAAAAGACATGAGACAAAATCGGTACCAAGGAGAAGAAGCAGCTCAGCAGTGACTGTATCTGATGGTGTTGGGCCATCTGTTGGATGTCATGAATACAGCTGAAAACACATGAAATGGTGCTGCACAGGGACTGGGTGGCTCCTTATCTAGAGGACGAGGCTAGAGGACCCACTCCGTGCCTAAGGGAGACTGCGCTGCCTTTACCACAGGGGGTGCTGAGTTCCCTTTCACACATCATGCGAGGCACAAATGCAGGGAGTTCATACCACTTGTTTTCCCCAATAACTCAAAAATTATTAGTCCAATCTTTTCCAACCTTTGCAGACATATTGTAGAGGTGAAAATCTAGACGAGGTCAAATTTTGAGAAGTAACCAAATTTGAAGCAATGGCACTTAACAGCAAAATGAAGGGTGAGATGATTACAGGCTTATCCTTATGAACAGAATAACTCTATTTGGTAATTTTACTCTATTTACTCTTTTTATGATCGACCCCAAATCAATGCAGTACAAGAGAATGGGTTTCACTCCCAATCATCTTTTAACTCAGAGTGCTTGACCGTAGTTGTGAAGATCCCAAATCAACCCAAAATTGTAACAACAGGACAGAGGGAAGTGAAAATGGAAAACAGGGTGAAAATAGAGGCTGCGGCCACCATTTTGTGAACACAGCCATCTGCCAGCTAATTATATTCCATGGATATCTTTGCAAACTTCACAGGAACGTTATTCTGGTCAGCGATTCTCAAACTGTGGGGTGTGAGAAGATTTTCTGAATATTGTATAGCATAATCTATATTGAATCCCCACTCGCTTGCTGTTTTTAGGTGATCGGAGTGGCACCAGGTGTGATTTTCTGCAGCTGTAGACTGTTTGCTTCAAGCTTTGACCCTGGTTGTAACAAGTGGTTATTTGAGTTGCTCTTGCCTTTCTTTCAGCTTGAACCAGTCTGACCATTGTTCTGACTTCAGGAATAAAAACTAGCATTTCCACCCAGAGAACAGCCACTAACAGTATGCTTTTTCTTTTTTTGCCCCATGTAGACCTTAGTGATGGTTTTGCATCACAGTATATCGGCAGTTTACAAAACACACATACCAGCCAACAACCATATCATTTTCAATGTCACCTAGATCACTCTTCTTCCCCATTCTGGTATTTGACATGAACATTAACTGAAGTACCTGTCCTGTATTTACATCAAGATTGTACACATTGTACAATATTGCTGACATATGAATGGCTGATTAGATGTTTGCTTCAATGAGCAGTTAAACAGTACCTAGTAAAGTGACCAGTGTGTGTATATATATATGGTTAGGTCCATGAGTATTTGGACAGTGACTGATGTTGGACGAGAAGGCCTGGCTCGCAGTCTCCGCACTAATTCATCCCAAAGGTGTTCTATCAGGTCGAGGTCAAGTTCCTCCACACTAGACTCGCTCATCTATGTCCCTATGTATCTTGCTTTGTGAACTGGTACACAATCATGTTGGAAGAGGAAGGGGTCATCCCCAAACTGTTCCCACAAAGTTGGGAACATGAAATTTTCCAAAATGGCTTTGAATGGAGGAACATTGAGTTCCTTTCACTGGAACTAAAAGGCCCCCCTCCACCAAACTTCACACTTGGCACAATGCAGTCAGGGAAGTACTTGATGCTTTGCACTGCACTTGGTGATGTAAGGCTTGGATGCAGCTGCTCAGCCATGGAAACCCATTCCATGAAGTTCTCTGAGTTAATCTGAAGGCCACAGAAAGTTTGGAGGTCTGTAGCCATTGACTTTGCAGACAGTTGGAGACTTCTGCACACTGTGCGCCTCAGCATGCGTTGTCCCCACTGCTGTTCCCAATTGCTTACACTTAACAGTTGATACAACTAACAGTTGACCATGGAATATTTAGTAGCAAGGAAATTTCACGAATGGACTTGCACATGTAGCATGCTATCACAGTACCGCATTTAAATTCACTGAGCTCCTGAGAGCAACCCATTCTTTTTCAAATGCTTGTAGAAGCAGTCTGCATGTCTAGGTGTTTGATTTTATACACCTGTGGCTATGGAAGTGATTGGAGCACCTGAATTCAATGATTTGGAGGGGTGTCCCAATTCTTTTGGCAATATAGTATAGTTTTGAACCAATTCGGGGCCATTTCCCCATGGACACAGAAAGGTGGGAGTAGTGTCCTCTATCTCTTCAAAGTTAACCAGACACTGGGGGTTAAGGGCATTGCTCAAGGACTCACAGACAGGCTGAGGTTTGAACCTGTGACTTTGTGATTATAGGTACACAGACTTAGCCCACTGGGCCACATGCTGCCCCTAATTCTTTCTACAGATGTGCTTTCTCAATACGACGGGCTTTTGCTGTATTGCAGCTTGTGTTGCATCCTGGGTGAATCCCCCTGCTTCAGCCCCTGCCAGCAAAAGCTTTGTGTACATCATCCACCCCCCTGGCAAATAAAAAATACACCTTTAGGTGTATTTTAGTTACTTTTAGTAAGACATTTAGAACAATACAAATAAATATCAATAATATTTTTAATTAAATTAATACAAAAATATTGTGGTGCATGGGAAACCCAGGCATCAGGCATCACAGCAGTACAAACAAAAAAATGTACAGATAGCGTGAGGCATGCCGGGAGATGTTAATGGGCTCCCCTATGCTGGAACTACAATATATACTAGTGTTTCTCAAAGCAGTTACTCTCTGTCAATGTCACTGATATATACAAAATAAGATTCGTGAATCTCAAAAAGAAGTAACAAAGACAAAAAGTAATAAATCGTATTATATAAATAAAAAAAGTGAATTATTACATTATTACTCTATTGATTAACAAGTGTTATACTAGCCTATTTCATTACATGTATAATATTACACTCATAAGGAGATGGAATAGCTGTGTACCATTATCTCTTGTGAGTTTCTCCTCTTCTTCTTTCCTTTTTTTCCTCACACCTGATGGCTTAGACCTTTCTTATGCACGTTTTAGCTTGGCCCTCATCAATGCATTATACATCCCCCAACACTGTCAACCAAGAGTCAATTCACTTAAAATTTGCCAGCGTGATCGGCCGAAGGAGGATGGTGCTGAACATACAGTTTTGCATCTGTACTATTTTACACTGCATTGTATTGTTTTGCATCTTTAGTCTCTGTAGTGTGACTCAACAAGCATTCCATTGCGCCTGTTGCCTGCTTTATACTCGACTGACTACAAGTAAACGTCTGCTCCAGGTAGGTGACATGAAGTACAATCTATTTGGCCATCTGAAAAGAATCCAAGGCATTCACTGTTAAGTACACATCAAATTAATTTGCATTACATATACATATGAGTTAGGGAACACAGAATAACGTTTGGAGCTCAATGAATTTACACAGAACATTTCAAACAGAGGCAATTCAAGGTGCTTTACAGAGGAAAAAAAATGTTAAATGAAAGTGCAATGCAGTGCGGGAATTAATAAAGACATGGATGAATCAAAAACCTTTTTAATTTAGATTTAAATGTGTCTTCTTTCAGGGCAAATTTAAAGATTTGTTTTCCTGTATCGCTTTATTGTTAAAGCATATATACTGCATACTTCGAAGTATTACAGAGAGCAGCGGTGCTCCGCGCTTCTCGCACTGCATGGTGGGAACACGCACCAGTCACGTCCCATTAGTGATTCCTGCGAATCAGCGACCACGGCAGGCGGCGGCCACAAAGAGCCGGACTCAATAGCAGAAAAGAAGAAAAAGAAAGAAATATTTTAGCTGAGATACATTTCAACAGGATGATTAAGAGAGTCATATAGCACTGTCACTGAACGGATTTAGGGGTAAGTTGTCGTTTAACATCTTCATTCTGACTAGATGATGTGCAATATTTCACAAATGCTTAGTTAATGAAATCTTTTGTGTTGTATTTAAGTTAGCTGGATAGCCTCAGCGGGAGGTTTGCTACAAGGTAGTACCATTTTTGTTATATGCATAAATATGGTCAAATCCACGCAAAATAACTAGTGTCACGTAGCAAGTTTCCTGTTTGTTTTATTTCTTGTCGAAGTAACGACAGCTAGCTGGCTAACTGGTTAGCTGCCATTCTACTTCCGTCTTCGTTAGGTGTGTGAGGTGGTGGGGTTTTAATCCTCAACACCGAAATAACCCTAGCTTGTCTCAGTTCATCCTATGATACACATACACGATATATTGAAGTTCTAATTTAATTCACTCTTTAATATATGAAATATTCATGGTATTAATTCATTGCCGAAAAGATGGGCAATTCTTCACTAAAAACGCGATTGAAACAGAATTTGATGAGCTTAGTGTTATTGTAATTAATTTTTATTAGTTAAATAACTGCAGATGTATTGCAGACGGTCGCGGTGGGGTTACGGAAGCCATTCCAAAGCTTTGAAATATGGAGGGCTTTCTCTGGAGAGAGCCAAGAATGTCTTCCTTAAAGGCTTGTCTTATGGAAGAGTATAAAACCACCCCCTCCCCGGGGAATAATGTATCGGCTGTTAAGCTGTGGATTTTTTTTTTTTTTTTTTAAAGTTACTTTCCCAAAGAACAAAGGAGTAATTTTTAAATAATTGAGGTGTCATATTGCAGTATAACAATGACTTCGATGACACATCTTGACATAATAGTTTATCCCCTCAAAACTGCAGTTAAAATGTTTGTTGCTATATTTTTGTCAGTGAGTTACACACAATATGCAATGTACAACTCTCAAATATATTAACACAACTTGGAGTTTTGCTGGGTCACTAGGTTGTTCTCTACCACCAGGATTGGGAGTCTGTGTATGTTTGCATTGTAAATTAGAATTGTTAGCAGAAGTCAAACATCCCAATAAGTTGCATTTATACTCGACGTTCGCAGCACTGCCACGCGTACCCTGTGTTCATTCCACGTGTCATTTGTGCAGCTACGTGTGGAATTAACACTATGGGTACGTGAGATGCAGTGCCACAAAAAATCTTGGGGGCAGTATGGCCAACTTTTGTCAAGGGATTATGTGTTTATACACAGTATGGTCTGCATTAATGAATAGCCATAAGATTTTCGGAATGGAATATTTTCAGAGGCAAGAGAAATTATTCCGAACACTATTGTGTGCTTCTGTGTTCAGTAGGACTGGGCAATGTACAATATTAATATAGACATCGCTAGTTATACACATGCGATTCTCAAATTGCAAGTACTGTGACAGCTGGGTTCAGATCAGGCTTTTGCATACCTTCATACTGTACAGACATGATACCAAGGTTTTTTCACTAACATTCTTTTTCAGTACATTTCCAGTTTGTGTGGGAGGTTTAAGTTTAAAAATATTTAGATTTGGTCATAGAAAAAAAACTTAATTTTCAGTTTTAGTGTTCGTTCCTTTTCAGCGTTATCTAATATATGTTTTAAAAAAATGGTTTACCACCACTGTTGCATGAGCTCTCCAAGCCAATCACAGTCGTTTTCAAACTTTGCTTTATAAATATTGCAGTATTTATAGCAAAAAAAAATCACATGATGATATTTGAAAACTTTTAGTATCATGTAACTACATAAGTGTGAAATACTAATATATGACACATAAATTCTTACGCATAACGTACAGCTATATAATGGTTATAAAATTGAGACTGGAACTGTGATACAAACATTCACAAATATCTAGTGCAGTGGTTCTGGAGGATCGGAGTACGATATCCAGCCAGAACCACCCCCCACAAACACAAACACACACACACACACACACACACAACTTGCTATCTTGGTTACAGCCTGTTGAGCTCTCTCATTTTTAATTTCACAATTAATACTATAACACACAAAATTATTCTGTTTAAAATTAGGGAACACTGTATATTTTGCAAATATTACACCTTCCAACGGTGTGTGTCAGATGACTGTTTTGGTCCAATCGAATTATTGTGCCTGTGGTAGAAGCTAGGATGGTATTATTTGGTCAAGATGGATAATAACCCTGAGACTGTCCCCAGCCACATTCCAGTCAGAAGTGCGCGACATTTTGGTTATCCAGTGGAGTATAGTATTTTATTTTGAGATTATGTAAACAAAAGTAGTTATTTTATATGAAGGTAATGTAACATGTTCTCAAAATTAGAGAACAAGAGACATTTTTGTAATGTACCAAGTCACAGCTTCTCTAAATTTTTCTAATGTGAATAGAAGAGGTGAATTTTAATCATATTTCGTCAGTGAAACCTATGCCACATTGCAAAATAAATGGTTTAAACATGAGATTTGAAGAAGACCTATGATCAGAATTAGAGTGATTCGTTATATGTGACAGTTTTTGGATCTAATCTGAAATATCTGTCAACTGCGATCTATTTTGCAACACCGATAGGCATTTTGCATGATGGTGGACCCCTCCATGGTGAAATCATGTGATCTTAGGTTGTTTAGTTGAAGGCTACTGGGACGACCATCTTAACCACTGGAAGAGAAGTTAGTCATTCCAAGAGATTCATTTCTCCACTACTGAAGCTGTACAATAAAAGTCATTCAGGTCCCAAAAAAGGCTGGATGTCCGCATATGACAAGTGAGCAAGTGAATATGATGATAGGGGGACTCTCGTGGGGGATCGGTTCAACGGCTGGAATTGTTTGCCAGGTTATTTATGGGCAGGGCAATAACTTGTCTTGACAGGGTCTCATTGTCTGGGACAATATGGACTGAAAGCCCTTGCTGATGAGTGACCAAGCCACTCATCAGCAAGAAGAATGAAAAGGCTTAACTAGCCCTTTGCTGTAGAGCGTGTTGTGTGGACACAGGAAAACTGGTCCAAAGAATTTCAGTGATGAAAGCAAGTTTAGTTTAGTTGTTTTCATTATTTCTGGTGTGGAATTGAGGAAAGACTCCACCAGAAGTGTGTGAAGAAGTTGGGAGTGGTAAGTGTCATGGTGTGGGGTATGTTCTCTGCTGTGCGAGTCAAGCCTTTCATATGGTTGTGTGGTAAGATGAATGCTAATAAGTATCAGATACTCCTTCAGCAACATGCGGTCCCGTCCCTACAAGCATCAACCAGACAGCCAGTCATTTTTATACGAGACAGTGCCCCTTACCACACTGCAAAACGGATTAAGCAATTCCTCAAAGATGAGAACATCGAAGTGATGAAATGACCAGCCCAGAATCCCGATCTGAACCCTATCAAGAATCTTTGGAAGGTGATTGGTGACAAGATTATGGCAAACAAAACCACTACAGTTACTAAATTGTAGAAGAAACCGGAAGACAAATGGAACAAAATCAAGTAAGAGTGTTGTGAGAAGTTGGCTGTGTCCTGTGGGTGCTGTTATGCCAGTCATTTTAAAGCATCCTATTAATTTCTGAATGTTGTAGCCATCATAAAAAGTTGACTGAATTTATTTGTAGGCTTCTACAAAAATGTTCTCTTTCGATCGCATGCCTCCTTCAAATTTTTTATTTAAACCACTTATTTGTGATGGTGCATAGAATTCACTGATGAAATATGGTTTAAAATACATCTATTCATGTTAGTATAACTTTGAATTGGTATAAGCTGTGACTTTGTACATCACAAAAACATCCCTTTTCTAATTTTGATCGTGTGTGTGTGTGTGTGTGTGTGTGTGTGTGTATTATGTATATGTTTGTATATATGATGCTTTGCTATTCTTAATGCCAATATGATACTCATTGGCAACTTGTGGAGGCAAATATGAGCAGCAACACAACTTGTGTAGTAACAATGTGCCTAAGCATACTGTATACATTGCGAGTGTCGAGTATTAACTGACCCTAGGATGTTAAACATACATTAAGATTTAATTTATCAGATTTTGCAGAGGTATTGAATGGGTGCCAAACTGATTAAATTTTGAGACTGATGGAGTGGCATCAAAGGGAAGGGTGTGAAAGAGTGTTTGACCTTGTGAATGCGATAAGTCAAAGTACGCGATGGATCTTATTATTGCTTTACAAAAACATAATTAGGATAACGTCAATACCTGGTTTCATTTTCACACTAATCGCCCCAAAACCTAAGCAACAGTACTGTGTGGCAGCAACGGAAGCAGGGCACCCATGGAATCTTAAAAATATTTAAAAGCGTTAAATTTAGCGCACCTTGGAATAAAATGTTGACCACCTCTCCTCATAATACTTTACGTGTTGTATTATTGCCGTCTGTTCATTGAGCCTCTTTGGAAGTATTGAAAATCAGCCTGTACTTGCTTGCAGGTAGTATTTTTGTTGGAAGTTAATCTATACATCACTAGATACTTAAACTATTAAATAGAGATGGGGGGAAAATCAATTCAGTTATGTATGTTTGTGTGGTGATTCATGTATCTGCACTAACTTCAAAAACAATTTTTAAAAATTTATAATTTATATCCTAGGTAGTTTAATAATCTTTGATCCTGATTGGCCAGAGGCTTCACACCTGGCTCACAGGTAAACAAGGCTGGAAAATCAGCAGTGCTTGGCCTTTGAGGACCATGATTTTAATGGCTCTGACTTACAGAATTGCAATACATATCGAATCGACACTTAGGTATCGTGCTAATATTGTCTTGGGAAGTCACTGGTGATTCCCATTACTAACATTAATCAAATAGAAAAATATGGGTCATTCGCACAAAATTGACCATTTTTTGGGGAAAAAATTATGGTGAATTAGGTTTGTGTTTTATGTAGAGCAATTGACGTGACCAAACCACAAGATGCCACTGATGCCTGAGCATTCCTGTGAAGTTAACTAGAATGCCACTAGTGGGCTAGCAAGTTCATTCACAAGTTCTAGAGCATAGCACTGTTGTTTAATTGTTCTGTTTTTCTGTCCTGAAATGTCATTCAGTGAGCAATATCTGATGGTATATTTTAGTTCATATTTTAAGGCAATTTGCACTGAGCACTAAAACAGCTTCTTTCCTTGGATCACTGGTCATGAGGAAATGAAGTTTGCAATGAGCAAGTTGGGTCCAACAGGAAGACAGTTACCCATTTTACAAACTGCTTATCCTTCTGGGTCACGCGGGGGCCGGAGCCTATCTTGGAAGCTACTGGCACAACCCAGTAAAAATCTGTCAATCTAGTGATGAAAGTTCTTTAAATGTCAGCAAATAACATTATATAGACATGTATTTATATTATTTGATAAAAACATGAATTACAATCTCAAAATATTTTGTTGCTAGTTCATGATTTTTATCCAGCATAATACCAATTGTGAAATGATTACAACAAAATCATATTGCAATATTTGAAAATTTTCCAATGTTCTAGTATATTATATAAAATACTTTCATTTCTTATCATGGCATCCTGATCCTTGTAGCTGCTCTTGTTTCAGAGGCAGGCTATTTGCATAAGTAGTTGAAAGAAAGCGTTTGCTAGTTCTACCCCTAAAGATCGAAGTACCCCAGCTGGTTTGGTATTGGGACCTGACCGGAAGTCAATAGAATAGAATAGAATAGAATAGAATAGAATAGAATAGAATAGAATTCAACTTTATTGTCATTGCACATGTCACAAGTACCA
>JAABNX020000052.1:8047540-8063863 GCA_015163995.2 Mormyrus lacerda | reverse complement strand
GGGTATGTTACAATGTACACGGTATGAAGGTATGTTATGAATATGCTATAACTATAAGTATGTACAGGCTGTAGTGAATGTACAAGCTATGTACAGGCTATGAACAGGATATAAATATAAAACTATACAGAAATATGAAATATATAAAACAAAATGTAGAAAAATGTAAACTATATATTATAATTTATAAACAGCTGTAAACAGTTGTAAAATTATAATTGTCGTATTGACCAGAAATGAGAAAGTATGGTACCAGTTGTGATTTTTTATTATTTTTTTGTTAGCTTAGTTTTTTTTTTCCTTCTGAGTAACTTGTGCTTTAATTGATGAAATACTTTTGTTTTTTTGCAGAAAAGAATGGTAATATAACAAAACTGATTGCCTACTCCATAGGCAGTGTAGTGTATTTAATGAAGTTTTTTTCAAACTAATTTTAAAAATTTGGGGAAATATTTTATGATTACGCGTTTGTCACAGTGACCCATGTACTCCAGATCAGGTCAGGCTGGGGAGCATGCATTGATGCAATGTATTGCCGCACCCACCATACAGTGAAACTCCTCGGGAGCCTCCACTGATTCCGCTGAGATTATGGCATGATAGGCAAAGTCAAGATCAGTAAATCTTTATTCACCATGGACGCCCCACAGACACTGGACCCCACGACCCTGCCCAACACCCGAGTCCATACAAGCATTGAACAGAGTAGGAGCAAGAACACACCCTTGGTGAACCCCAGAATCAACTTGGAAGAACGCAGTGGTTCTCCCTCCACTCTACTCGGCACTCACAGTACCAGTGTACAGGCCGACCATGACGTCCAGTAGCTTTGGGGGGGATCCCGCAAAGTCTCAGAATGTCCCACAGGGCGGCTCAATTAACCGAGTTGAACGCTTTACGAAAATCGACAAAGGCTGCAAACAACCTCTGCCGATGTTTGCGCTTGCGCTCGATGAGAACCCTCAGTGCAAGGATATGGTCGATGATAGACTTCTTAGGTGTCAAACCAGACTGCTTTGGTCGCTGATAGACAAGCAAATGATCACATATCCTGTTAAAGATGACCTTGGAAAAGACCTTACCCGACACTGAAAGCAGTGTTATCCTCCTGTAGTTGCTGCAATCCAGACAGTCACCCTTCCCTTTCCAGACAGGGACTACAAGTCCCATTTTCCAGTCAGTTGGGAAGACGCCTGACTCCCAAATGAAAGCAAATATTGCCTGCAATGCCAGGAAATGCTTTTGCTCCCACCTGCAAGATTCGTTGTTCTTCATGTCAGTGTCTGTGCTGAAAGTGCACCCTTGCAGACGACTTTGCTACACAGTGCCATGGGATGGTAGCCCCTTGTTTACAAGAGCAACAAACAAATCCGAGGAAGGAAATCAGTTGTCAAAAATTTTAAGTGATTAACAGCACCATGAATAACTTGTGCGAGCTTTAGCACTGGTTCCACTTGCACCAATGTCAAGTTCTCCAGGCACAGGATCAATTTTCCCTTGATATGTCGAATAAATGCACCAGGCCTTTTTTATCACAAAGCACAAAGACTTTGCATCTCAATTTGTATGTCTTTTTTGGGATATATTACTTTAGACTAGATGTACCTTTGAATGGCACCGTTTGCTTATCAACAGATAATTTTTGATCTCGAGGGTGACCCTGAAGTTTTGGGAGAAGTGAATCAATAATTGGTCTGATTTTGAAAAGCTTATCACAATTCCCATCGTTGTTGGCCGCCATGTTGCTGTGGTGATTGAAATGAATGAATTTCTTAATTTCTTCTCATCTATCTCGGGACATCACATCAGCCGCCTGCGCTACTTGACAATCACTGGGCCGGGACATTCTTGTCCTTGGCAAATGTACAATAATCGTGTACAGTACAGTGCCAATAAACTGCTCCAATTCATTTCTGTCAAATTTGAGGGCATTATTTGATTTTTTTGTGTGCAGTACAGATTAGTTTGTTCTACAGTAGTATCCAAAAGATCAGCGTCAAACGAAGTACTGAATAAGCTGTCTGATTTCAAGAGCTTTAGGACGAGCAGCTTGCCAAATTGGAACGCCTTTTGCAGAGTTCTGCTGTTGCATCATCTCCCACACTACATGTTGCCGTCTGCTCCTTGCAGTAGCAGCTGATCGCCTTCTTGCACCAGTAGCACTGGTGCATCATGATTGCTGTCAGAGTCGCTACTGCTTTCATTGTCAGCATTATCACCGCTGCTGCTTTCATTTCCGGAAACATCACCTGGTGATGAAGGTGTAGGTCTGTAGTCGTCATCCTCACTGTCACTGAGGCAGCAGTCATCACTTTCCAGTGGTGGAACTCTGGTTTGAAGTCCACCAGCTCGCTTCCCAAAGAAAATCGATACGTTCATTTAGTTCTGCCTAAAAATACAACGCAAAAGTTATTAGCAGCCATAAATCATATACATGCCCGCGCCAAGACTTTGCTTCCATCTGTCCAATGTAGTTCCTGCTACGACAGCTAGATGGCATGACCAGCGCTTCCAATGTGATTCTTGGTACGTATTGCATATGCATCAACCGGCATAAGTGGGATAACTACGTTATTTTGGCTGCATTCGGGCTGGATGCGGTTTGAGGCGAATTCGTGACAATCGTCTATAAGGGAATATATGCTGGGTCATTAAAGATCTGTGGTATGTAATTGTGTTTCCTGAAAGTCCTGTGTACACAAGTTTTTTTTTTTAAAACATGAACATTAATGCACTAATGCGAGGATTTAGTTCTTTTGACAGGTGTATGCAGTTGAATCATTAAAATGTTTCAAAAAAGGAAACCAGTGAGTTTGTCTTGATTTGAGACCTTTTTTTTCCTCTTGAATAGTTACTATTGCTCTTTAATAAAACAAAAGTATTTCTTATCCAATTACTTAATTAATAGATGGAATAATTAATATGATACTCTAATTAAAAGAATTGATTCTCCACTGCTGTCAGTGGCCAATTCTCTGCAAGTCACTCAAGTTGGAAACGTGTCTGCCGATGAATCACATCGTATCATGTCGAATCGCACTGCATTGCAATATCGGTTCATTTTAGAATTTCTAGAATTAGGTGATCTGTGTTGATACACCACAGTGCACAAAAACAAAACGTGTCCTTCGGCATTTAACTCATATGTTACATTGCAGGGGGCAGCTAATTCAGCACCCAGGGAGCAGTGCTTGGGGTGGTACCTTGCTCAGGGTACCTCTGTGGTGCCTTGCTGGTCAGGGATTCGAAGCGGCAATCTTTCAATTACAGGCGCACTTCCCTAACCATTAGAGCCCATGATACTTATTGCAATAGTAGCGCCTTCCTGTGTATCTTTAATGTATCGCATCGCTGGCAATGCATTGAGATGTGTATCGCATCACTTCAGAGATTGAGATGCACATCTCTAGTACACATTTCAAGTAATTCAATTAAATTAGAATGAAGCTGTAAATCAATTAACGGGTCATTCCATACCAACTCACCTAGACCTCCCAGTTCATGTCATGGATTTTCTTGAACAAACTAATGTATTTTTTAATTTAACCCTTGGAGCTTTTTTTGAATTCTTTGTAGGTGAATTCCAAACCTCAATTGCTTATTTTTCACTGGATTGGGTTAAAATGTTTAGTTGTTACATATACCATTATATGAAAACACTTTTTATATATCATGTACTTCTCACTGTTGGCTGAATTACTCAAGAGATTTGTTTATGTAATGTTTGTCTTATGTGCATAATATTTCCTTTTCACCATAGTGAAAAGTGACTGTGTGGTTTGACTTCTGATCCCTCAGAAACACACTAAATGTTTCTTTGTTTGTTTCTTCACAGTCATCCTTTGAGATCCACTTCCTGTCCATTTTCTCCACTGGAGTTCAGTAAATAGAATGGATTTTATAGAGTTGTGATGAATTGCTTTCTCTTCATCACACTTCTTTTTTTTTAATGTGAAAAATTTCAAATGGCTGCCTCTGAAAGCCAGCTGAAGCTTGAACTTCACTTTTTAAAAACTTTATTTTTGGATCTCTTTTGAATATGAATATATATTATATTAATTAGACTAAAGGCCTGCCAAACAAGAATTATAATATTGTGTTCCCTAGAGGTGTATACAGCATGGAGTACATTGATACTTACATGCTGGAAAAAGAAAGTAGCAGATTCAAATGTGTACAGTGTGGACGGTGTTATAGACATGCGGGCAGCCTAGCAAACCATAAGAAAGTCCATGAAGTGGGATCCTTCCAGTGCCCTTTGTGTATTAAGGTACTCTCCAATGCTCTGGCTTTGAAAAACCACCTCCGGATCCACACCAGTAACAAGAGCTTCTCCTGTTCTGTATGTGGAAAGGCCTTCCGGCTGTTTTCCCAACTGATTGTACACCATCAAGTCCATGGGTCTCAAGGATCTTATGAGGAATCTATAAAGAAGGACCAGTTGGAATCCAGAACTATTATGCAGGAGAATGGAGAAAGACCAGACCTGAATACCTTAATCAACACTGATATGTCTAATACATTCAATGATAATAGTTCTACTGATGAGCAAAAGTCTGTCACTATTGATTCCGTGGATCGACCATTCAAATGTAACCAATGTGAAAAGACATACCGACACCATGGTAGTCTTATCAACCACAAGAAATCACATCAACTTGGGGTATTTCAGTGTCCCATCTGTTACAAGCAGTTCAACAACCTTGCAGCTCTGAACAACCACCAGCGCACCCACACTAAATCTAATTTTCAAACCACACCTGTCCACATTTCTGCCCAGCCCCAAGAAGCTGACCTGTGCCTTACTGTTTCCCAAAAGAGTGCAACTGCATGGTTTTGCAACTTGTGTGACATATACTTTCCCAAAAAGAGAAACTTAAAAGAACACATACTCATGCATAGTACCTCATCTTCTGCCAGTGAATTATCAGACAGTTATTATGCAGACTCTGATGCCTTCTTACATTCTAAGAAACACTTTCCTCCCTCACACCAATTGGACAAACGGGAAGCTGGTGAGCATACTAGTAATCAGTTGTATACCTGTGCATATTGTGGGGTAAAATATTCTGACTTAGAAAACCTTAAAGACCACTACTTGACTCACAATTCTCCATCCACCTCAAGCCCTCAATCAGACACTCAGATGCAAGACTCTAAGCAGTCTGGCCATGGATTACAAGCACTGGAAATGGCATCTGCCAAAGAAGCAGAAGTGTCACATAATTTATCTGAGAATACTAAAGATTGTCGATTCACATGTCACATCTGTGGGAAAAGATACCGTCATGCAGGTAGCTTAATCAATCACAAACTTTCTCACCAGAGAGGCAGCTACCAATGTTCAGTCTGCTGTAAATACTACCCACATCTTGCAGCCTTGAACAGACATTTACGCAGCCACAGGACAACATCACCTGGTTTGCCTTTTAATATAGAGGGAGATTGGCTTTCTCCTGAACCATTAACACTTGAGTTACAACAGAGTTCCTGTAATAATCAGGACCAGGAAGATAATAACAGTTCTCCATTACATGACAATGTTGATGGTATTTCACACCAAGTTTGTTATAACAGCAATTTTGATGGGCTAAATGAGATTCATAAACAGTTTGGTATTTCCCATGCCCAGGACAGGTTAGAACACACACTTCCATCGTCAGTTAACCAAATAGTAGAGACACACATGTGTGCGGACTGTGGTGAAACATACAGAGACATTACAGGGATTAAATCTCATTTATGCCCCCAGAGGTGCCAACAACAACAGTATATAACAAGTGGTATTTTGGCTAATGATAAAGAAGAGTATCCTCTACAAAACTGCAGGGACCTTAAATGGAACAACAAGCAAGGAAGTCTTTCCCTTATAAATTCCAGTAGTGGTGACACAAAGGAGGATGATGGAGAAGTGTATCAGTGTTCAGAGTGTGGGAATCACTACACAAGCCTTTGGGCACTGAAAAGTCATTTGCGTGGGAAAACTCATTTCCAAGGTATACCCATGAGTGCGGACTTTTCCTCTACAAACGAAGAGAACTGGAGAAGGAACCTAGAAATGGAAAGCAGTTTAATCATCTGCAGTACCTGTGGGGAAAGCTTTTTCAACGAGCATGACTTGCAGGCACATCAGCCCCTTCATGGGCAGGATGGGACAGATGAGGTTGCACAGAGCAAGACAGACAATATCTGCAGCACAGATGTCAAAACAGAGGAAAAGAGCCACATCTGTGGAGAATGTGGTGTGTTTTGCACAGAGTACAATGAATTGGAGGCTCATGAGTGCACTGTCAAAGGAAAAGGTAAAAAACGAAATGTGGAAAAACAACTTGATGGTCCAAGATATTTCCAGCCGAATCTTGATCCAGGAGATCATCCCCACAGGTGTGATCAGTGTGGCCGAACTTATAGGCACCTTAATTCTCTTCTTAATCACAAGAAGTCACATAGAACTGGGGTTTTCCGCTGCCATGTTTGCCAGAAGCGCTTCTATAATCTGCTGGCCCTCAAAAGTCACCATAGGACTCATTTTGATTTAAAGAGGTAAGTGTTGTGCCTACTGTCATATTCTTTATATTATTTTGTGCACAGCTGTTTTTGTATGTTTGAAGAAGAAAAAAAAAAAATATATATATATATTATATATGAGTAATGAATAAGTTGAATACTTTTGTAATCAGACTTTTTCTGTATAAAATACTTTGCATAAGTATATGTCCTTTTTTTTTTTAGGCATAAATGTGAGAAGTGTGGGAAGGCCTTTAAAATTCTGAAACAGCTGGTGAACCACTTGCAAGTCCATAAAGAAAAGAGAGCCAAATTTCAGGATCTTAATCAGTTGCATCAGAGTTTTCAGCTTGGATGTAGGACTGAAGCTGATGAAGTGCTCCTCAAGTGCTCCCCAAGTAGAGTTGTGTCTAAGAAAAAGCAGCCCAGTGCAATATGCAGAAAATGTGGGGTAAAGCATGGTATGAAGAAGCCTTGTCATGACCCTGACAGTCAGGTAGAGCAAGAAGCTGAGAGACTGGAAGGTACTGAGATGAGATTTCAGCCTTTTGCATATGACCACTATGGAGAGACCCGTTGTCATGCTGGGAGTGTAGTATACCACAAAAAGGCACGCAAGACAGAGTACATCTGTACATCTACATATTCTAAACAACATACAATGAAGAATCACTTGCACACCCATCTTGCAGACAGTAAGTGTAGTTTACAGGAATGTGGAAACATTTTAAAGGGGCAGAAGCGACTTTCATGTTATAAGTATTCCTTCAATGGCAAGAAGATGCCTCAAAGGGTCAGTCAAAGAGTTCACATGCAACCACTGGAGGTTAGGGAATTGAAAGGGGGTCTAGGATTTAAAGGGTCCACTGACAAGCTGTCCGGTAACTCAGACCAAAAGGTTACTGATGGCCATGAATTGGTACAAAAAGAGGATCGTCCTTTTGTTTGCAACATCTGTAATCGTACCTATAGACATGCAGGCAGTCTTCTAAACCACAAAAATACACACAAGACTGGAATTTTCTGCTGCTCCATTTGCTCCAAGCATTTTTTTAATGCCATGGCTTTGCGCAATCACACTCGTATTCACACACAGAAGAAAAAGCATGTCTGTACAACCTGTGGAAAAGCTTTTCGATTGGCTAGCATTCTTCTGAATCACCAAAAAATCCACGCACGGAAGAATATGCATTTCAGTTGTCCTACATGCACCAAGACTTTTCTGGTTAAGTCAGGATTGGAGCGGCACAATTGTGGGAAAAACCAAAAGCCATATCATAAGGAGGTCAGAAGAAAGACCCATGCAAATCCAAGGAAAAATGAGCGTGAGAACAGATTCAAGTAAGTTCCTCCCATTTCTAGAACTTTGGATGTAGTTTTTTGTTAAATATTAATGGCAATTCTTGGTTTTCTGTATAAATTTTATTTTAATGATTGATTTAATTGTAGAAATCACAGATTTAAACAAAAAGTTAGCACAACTAGTTCATCAAATAAATTGTGTGTGTGTGTGTGTGTGTGTGTGTGTGTGTGTGCGCGTGTACCTTACCTTATGGGGACACAATGTCCCCAAAATGTGATGAATAGCCATTTTTTTTATGCATGTGACAAGGAGGGTAGTTGTAATGTTTTGGCTCATCGCTGTGTATATATTCACATTGTAGGCTGATGCCAAATTAAAGGAGTAATTGTTATCGTGCTTGGTTTTTCTCAGGTGTGAGCAGTGTGAACGTACCTACCGCCATGCCAGTTCATTGATCAATCATAGGAACACTCACACCACAGGCATTTACCACTGTGCACTGTGTCCCAAAACCTTTTCCAATCTGATGGCACTCAAGAACCACCGGCGCATTCACTCTGAAGTACGGCGATACAGGTGCCAAGACTGTGACAAGTCTTTTCGAGTATCATCGCAACTACGCAGTCACCAACGTGTGCACGTGAAACAGCAGGAACTATTCTGCAGCACTTGCCAGCAAAGCTTCCGTAGTCGCTTGAGTTTTAGGAAGCACCAGGAGCTACAATGCAAGGCTCAGCAGCTACCGCAGCAGGATATGTCTGGGCACTCAGAATTGGACTGGAATTCTGGACTGGACATTTCTGTAATGGCTGCTCAAGGGCTAGATCCCAATGGACTCCCCAGACCATCTACTGTCTTCCCATGCATGCAGAGCATGCTGCCAGTAGTCAAAAACCAGCAAGAGGGTATTAAAGAGACAAGTCAGAAGGTCCATATTTGTGAGCATTGTGGCCGTACCTACCGTCATGCCAGCTCTCTTCTTAACCATAAAAACAGTCACAAGTTGGGCATATATATTTGTTCTACTTGTAAGAAGGAGTTCTCTAATCTAATGGCTCTGAAGAACCATAGACGGATTCACACAGAACCAAAGCGTTATGTGTGCTCAGATTGTGGTAAAGCTTTCCGTGTCTCCACTCAGCTGATTTGCCACCGGCGTGTTCACACAAAGGAAAAACCCTTCTCTTGCACACATTGTGGCAAGAATTTTTCCAGCAAGTCCAATCTACGCCACCACCAGAAGGTACACAACAAACATTTTGAGGCCTGCATAGACACAGGTACCAGGAGTATTTTGGGTATTGGTATAGAAACCTACCTCTGATTCGACAGAATGGGTTATTTTTGAAAAATGAAATGAAGCCGTGTCTTCCTTTTCCTTTTTTGTGCCTGATATCCGTCTTCAGGTCTTCAGAATGAATGCCTCTATAACAGCCACAATACGGAGTTAATACTACAAGGTTAACAATTCTGGCTAGATTATGCCAGTTGCAATATAAAGTTTAAATTGCATTTAGCTGACTGAGTTTATACTAAATTAATAAAGCATTGTTGTAATTAGGGATGCACCAATCCCACTTTTTCTGTCCTGATACCGATACCTCGGCTTTGCTTATCGGCCGATCGGATACCAGTCATTAATAAGCTGTAGGCTTTTGTCTCACTTTAGCAGAACAGATCTTACGGTCTGCTTTACCTCTGTTGTCCCATATCTTAAAATATGTCCAAACAGCTGGTATCCTCCTTGTATACTCGCCAATTTGCCAGTGCCAGTGTTCTCTGCATTTATCCTTCCCAAATGTTTCCAGCTGACAGATCTCTTGCTAGCTGCCTAAATCTTGTGGCAGCAGAAGGAGGGAGCAAAACATGCAGCTGCTTTGAGTTCTTTTGCAGTTAAGTGGTATTTTAATGAGTACGAGTGTGAACATTATGTGTGCAGCATCAGCTCGATACCCAATGCCGGTATCGGTATCTGTGCATCCCTAGTTGTAATGTCATTTTAAGAAACTATAGAATCATTAGTAGAAAGTGCAAACACTAAATGTATGCAAGTGTAGACAACATCAATAAAGTGTAATGAAAATTATGAATGATAATAGTGATATTATTATGAAATGTTTTTCATTATGAATATTGATGTTGGTCAAAAATAAATAATATGAGATGTTCAAATGCAAATGTAAGTAATTTTTCTTTGGACATTTTAAGTGCGTATTTGGTAAAACTGAGGAAAATGGATCTGAAATGGACTGCCTGCTGCTCTTAGTACAATGTACAGCTGAAAAAAAGTTTTATTATGCTGTCCAATATACTTAAACATTTTGTGTTTTCAGGAACAGTTTTCTTAATCTCACTGTTTGAGGTGTTAAATGATATTTTTTAAAGGCACCATGTATGCGTACTGTGTGTCAGGCAGTATGATAGTAGAAATATATTCTCATTGTTACAAAGGGGCAAAAAGCAAATACACCTGTTTTATTAGTATTTCAAACTGGTCCTTTTAAATGCTTATTGTTACTATTATTCTTATTGACGATTGTTTTGTCATTTGAAGCTACTGGACAGTGTTTGCTTTTATGGTAAAACCAAAAATGTTGTTGTGGTGTTTCATTCAATATTGTAATATATTGAGTTAATGTGGATGTTAATATATGATATCTTTATGACTGTTGTGTCTCTTTATTTTGATATGTCACAGAACACGAGATATCCCAAAGATGTAAGGGATAAACCATGACGAAGTGTGTGCTTTTACAAAAATAATAAGCAGTTTGGTTAATCTCGTGTAACCGTACATCTCACAGTGGTTTATCCCGCTTGTACAATGGTCGAACACTAAAATAATAATGGAATAAACTAGTCATGGTTAATTTTAGTTAGCATTTAATAATGTTCCAGCATGCTCCTAAACATTTAGTCCATATAAGGATAGAACATCTGGTCAGGCTACTCTTTTAAGTTACTAGTCTTTTAAGTTATTTTATAAATGGTGCTTGTGTCCTGAAAACCAAGGAAACAACTTAGAAGAATGAGTGCTTATTTATGGTTACAAAGTTGTGCAGGTTTTTATATTAACATGTTAAATAAAACATTAAAGCACATTGTTGGCAGCTGGAACCATATTAGGCTGCTGGAACATCTTTGGGTCAATAAGAAAATAGTCATGGTATAAAAATATCAAATAATGCTTCCATTAGTAGTTATCTGGCAAGTTAATTTGTAACTACATCATGTTATTTGTGGACAAACCCTGTTCTGGGGTTCCATGTATAACCAGATAAAAAAATGGTTCAGTTTACTGATAGTAGGAAGAATCCACAAATGTGATTTTTCTGGCAATTGCAAACATCAATTTTAGGGTATTTCTAACATAGAACAATCCTTGCTTAAATGATTAGGGGCTGCTGATGCGCCAGGGATCATAATTAAATATGCCATTTTACGAGTACATCCATTACACTCGTATTCCCTGGAGAGGGAATACATGTGGTTTTTGGACCGGTCCGGCACCACAGACTATTTCTTGTTAGCACAATAACTCTAAAAGTATATGACACATCTTTCTTCAACTGCAGACACATTATTTATGTGAAAATCTACAATTGGTCAAATTTTGAGACTGACTGCACTAAATTGGAAACAGGGCCACATAGTGATAGCAAAGTCTCAGACACTTGATCTTATTACCACAGTAACATTAATAACTTTTTCGTAGTTCTTTTTCAAACTTTGTATACACATATGGGTAATGATCTGCTTAGATTTTAAAAGAATATTGCATGACAATTGAATATTATCTACTTAGTGTCAGCAAAGGGATGGGTGAACTATTACTAAATTTCAAAAAAAAAAATTGTACTTACTACAGTTTTTAAAACATTTTGTTCTGTTATTCACTTGTGCAGTAGAATATTTTTTTACTTTCCATAATCAGTTGGCTAGTACCAATAGATGTGTGAACATATGATCAGAAGTGATAACAGAATGGGCAAGTGAACAGTTGATACATTTCAAATGTAATTGGCTGCTCGTGCACCTACACGTTAATGCCGGCTTGCTCTTCCAACAATGTAAAAGCCAGGGAAGAAATGGAAGCAAGTGTAGAGACTAGTGAAGCGATTAATGAGTTGATTGAAATGACTCCAACACTGCACTAGTTTCACTAGCCAGCAATATGGATAATTTAAACAATGCTCAATCGGCCAAAGTTCTTGAAGAAAAAGTGCATCATAGGATATTTCTCGTCTATGGCCATACTTAAAAGAAATGTTTGATGTGGCAGGTTCCAAAAAAGATTCTTGACAAAAATATCATGAACATTCAAGACTTCACTCAACCTCCAAAAACACTTAGAGGTAAGTCATCTGCCATATACTTTTAACAGATTTGCAGTTGTTTTATTTTGCTGGCCAGTTGTATTGTGACTGTAAACATGCTATCTAGAACTCAGCTAAAGGACTTTACTTGGCAAAATTGTACTATGCTCCCAAGGTAACATTGCCAGGTACTAAAAAAAAAACAATTGTACAGATAATAGAGAATTATTGTATTCCAGGCTTATTCTTCACTCAAATCAT
Source organism: Mormyrus lacerda (assembly GCA_015163995.2). Lineage (NCBI taxonomy): Eukaryota > Metazoa > Chordata > Actinopteri > Osteoglossiformes > Mormyridae > Mormyrus > Mormyrus lacerda. The sequence goes on along the minus strand of JAABNX020000052.1, from coordinate 8,051,476 downwards.
AATTCATGAAAGGTAGAAAGGTAATTTAAACAGATGTGATGAGATTTATGTAATGGAATAATGGAATCCCATTGCTGATATTCAAGGTGAGAGCTCTGAAGTCTAGGTGCTGAGCAGCTGAAGGTCCAACCATTCTTTGTAGTAGGCCTAAGTCTGACTAAGGAATGGTTAGTAATTCAGCTGAGAACGTAGAGAGTAGGATGGAGTATGAGTGTGTAAAAATCAGCAAGGTAACTAGGAGCAAGATTGTGAAGGGCTTTAAAATTTGAAGACTTCAGGGAACAAGCCAGTCAAACATCAAGACCTCCTGCAGGCATGTGATGTTCTGATTACCGCACGAAACATGCATATCTATTGGAAGAAGATTCACGGTCATTCCAGACTCCCAGGACTGGGCAAGACGTACAATGACAGCACGGATGCACTCGCCAAAGCAGGGGCACTACATGTTGACCCACTGGAGTTTTATTCCCCTCCACCCACCCATGCTGTCCAGGTAGCCACCCGCAGCTACAGCTAAGTACCTGCCTCGCTGCCAGCGGCCTCACTGTTGGGACTTTCCCCTCAGCATTCCGATTTTGACATCATCTCCCTCTGCGATCACCTCCACAACCCCTCTGTCAACTCGATCTCCGCAACTGACTAAGACTCTCTCTCTGAACTCTGTCACCTGATGACGATCTTACCATCTTTTCGTCTCGCTGAGGGCGTACTTCTTTATGTCCCTGATGCCCATACTTTGTCCCGGTTCGTGGTCCCTCAGGGCCAAAAGGGGGTCATGCTACTGTACACCTACGACGCACCCTGTACTGGACACTGCAGTGCCAAAGCAACCTATGAGGCCCTTAGTCAGGTAGCCTACTGGCCTAACAGGCCCTTAGTCAGGTAGCCTACTGCCCTAACATGCGACAGGATTGCACCCTCCGCCCGGGGCAGGTGCAGCCGCTACGCTCCCGGCTCTGCCCGCAGCCACGCCCGCGGCCCCACCGGCAGCCACGCCCGTGGCTCTGGCTGCATCGCCTACGGCCCCACCTGCTGCCCTGGCTCTATCTCCACCTGTCTCTACTCCAGTTCCCCCAGCCCTGTTTATAGTCCCCGAGGAGGTCCCGGATTATTTGACTGCCACTCTCTCCTTCGGAGAGGAGGAGGAGCTCGAGTGGGACCCCTCGGGGACCTCCTTAATGACTCCTTGTCCCTCGCCCTTGCACGGTCAACTCAGGCCAAAGCACTGCCTGTCGGTGTCCAAGAAGGGGAGAGGACATAGACGTGCCCTGCCCCCTGGCTCACCCTCACATGCCTTGGCTGGGGCTCCGGGGCCACCTGCGTTTCCTCAGGGTCAGTGGTCCTCCTGCTCCCTGCTCCTTCTCGCCTGCGGCCCCTTTGACCGCCGCCCGTCGCCTGCCTGGGCTCCCTCGGGCTCCCTTTTGTCCCCCGTTCGTTCCTGTCTAGTCTCCCCTGTCTGCTCCTCATCCCTTCGTCCCTCCTGTTCCTGCTCCTCCTCCTCCTGTGGGTCCTGTGTTCACTCCTGGCCCTTTTGTTCCGCCTGCCTGTGTTCCCAGTGTCTCCCTTCTTGGTCTGTCTGTCAGCGTTCCCCGTCCTTTGTCAGCTCCTGTCGTGGCTTTTGCCCTTGTCCCTGTTTTGTGTTTCCGTCCTGTTTCCCTTTCCCCTTTAATGGCTTTTGGTTTTGTTTTCCAGGTCCTGTTCCCTCGTCTTGTCCGTTGCCTCCCCTCGGGCATGCTCGGTGTGCGCGCCTTTGGGGGCGGGGGTTCTGTCACGCCCAGCTCCATACGATACTCCTGTGTGCCACGCCCACCTCATTACCTCGTGTTTATGCCTGATTGTTCTCACCTGTTGCTCGTTAAACTCAGCTTGTCTTGTGTATTTAGTCCGCGTCTTGGTTAGTTCCCCCCAGATCTGTCATTTTCGTCAATGCCCTGTTTGAGTACCCATGCCTGTTCTCTCCAAATAAACCCCGTTCACCCATCAATCCGGCTGCCCTCGCCTCCTTGCCTGCTCGCACGTTTATGACAGTTGTATTTGTGTTCAGAACAATTATAACAGCAGTCATTTTTTAGACAAAATCTCTGTGTTACCCATATCGCGTTCAGCTACATTTCACCCAGATGGGTTTGCCCGGATCCTGTCCATATTATCCCCATATGGGTTTGTCCAGATCCTGCCCATGCGAGGCCCATATTGTTCAGCCCACATTTATCGCATATGGGTTTGCCCAGATCCTGCCCATGTGGGGCCCATATCGTTCAGCCCACATTTAACTGATATGGGTTTGCCAAGATCCTACCCATATTGTTCAGCCCCATATGGGTATGCCCAGATTCTACTCATATGGGCCCCGCATGGGTAAAATGTGAGCTGGGCCAGCCCAGATGGCCCATGTCTTTCCCATATGGGCCCCATATGGGAATGCTACCTGGGCAAGTTAACTGTCTCGCTTAGTTTAGCATTGTCTCAAAGAACGTCCAACGTATGGGAACAGATTCCCAGATACCGTGATCTTACTACTCATGTCATGTAATCTGTTGAATTATGTGTCCTCATCTGACATAATATTTTACATTATCTGAATTATTTTGTGAATCTGTTAGGTGTACCAAAATGACATGATTTTGTTTGAGTTAGCAGGAGAATGAATCTGGTATATACGTATATAAAAAAATGGTTTGTTGTGAGTAAAAGCAAGATGAGAAAAGATGAGAAGATGAGAAAGCAGAGAATAAAAACCATCTTTTCTGAAGTAATCCTCTGCGCGATACTTCTGTAATATGGAGAACAGAGCTGAGATTGCTACGTAATCAATATAATAAAACCGCTAAAATCACGTCTTAGCATTCCAATTAATTGCAAAATAATTACAGTAAAATCCCAGTATAGTGGCTTATGATGGAATATCGTCTATAACGGACGAGGTCCGGCGGTTCTGGCCGTGTGCCTTTACGCACATGCAGAAAAAGCATCGGATATAGCAGACTCACATATAACGGAATTTCACTTATAATGGACAAACAATTTGGTAGGACCGCTTTTGGCTATCAGCTCAGTCGTGAATTAAATGAAGGTCTTGCTGTAGCCTCTGTGACACTAATTCAATGTCTGCTACACCACCAACCTTGGTGTCATCTGCAAATGCACTGAATGCAGGCCCATGAGACATTGTGCCTCTAATAACTACTCGCTACTCTTCATATCCACAGTACTCCATCCCTGCTGCAAACAGTATGGGCAAAGCCCTGCTCCCTCCTCCTGAGGCCATGTTCTTTGGCCTGATGGGACCATTTACTGCTAGTATTCACTACTGGATTCAGGGGCTGCTGCAGTGACATTCACCAACAACCCTACAGCCACAATTCTGTACAGCTGTCTCAGCAATGGAGGCACAGAACACGGCCCAACTTTAGCTCAATGTCTTCAGCCTGCCTCAGAAGGATAAGAAGGTATGTGATCTCTGGCACCAGCAGATGGTGATCAGTTGACAGCTCAGCTCCTCGCATCACCCAAGTGTCCAAGACATATAGTCACAGAACTGAAGACACGACTACCAAGGTTCTAGGTTTCACTGTCACTACCCATATGAACATAAAAGTCCCCCAGTAGAACAAAGGAGTACCCAGAGGAGGTGCCTTCCAGAACCCCACCCAAAGATACTCTTAACTTTGTATAGCTTGTTAGGTCGGCCGAGCAGGGAGGATACAGACCCCGAAATGCGGAGGTAAATGCCTTTATTTCTTTGATTGGGTAGTACAGAAACCAAGGGGAACGTGCTAAATCGTGGTCGAGAGGCAGGCGTAGAGTAGAGCTTTATTGTCGACAATATACATGTCAAGTACACAGTGGGTTGAAACCAGGGCTTAAAAACGAAAAAAAAATCCATTCGGTTCATTCCGAGCAGAATCGATATTATAACGTTTCTGTTTTTGC
>JAABNX020000052.1:8027619-8047440 GCA_015163995.2 Mormyrus lacerda | reverse complement strand
TTTGTTTTTGTTCCTGTTCAATGTCATTTGTTTTCGTTTTTCGTTTTCGTTCCTTGAACCGGTTCAGAGCCCTGGTTGAAACATCGTCCTCCTGGATCAAAAGGTGCAACACAAAACATAATACAGTATAAACATAACAGCCATGATAATAATAAGATAGAAATGGAATGTGTGATTAAATACACAAGAATAAATACACAAGAATGAATGAAGTGAAATGAGATCTAGCATTATAACAGTAATGTGAGAATAAATACACAAGATAAATGTAATGAAATGATATCTAACATTATAACAGTGCAAAACAAGAACAGTACAGCAGTGAGTGGTTAGATGGGACAGTGCAATGCAGAATAGCACATTTCCAAGGATTCAACATTGATCTTGAAACACTGGAATTTTAGCATAAACTAACAGAGATGTTGTTATAGCTGTTGTCTACCTCTGCTCTATTGGTTTTTATTAACACTGACTCTGAGTATGTGCAACATAAGTGGCTGTATGTATGATGCCTTTCTTGTAATGCTTTTTTCTAAATCCGTTTCATGGTGTTGTCGTTGAACAGAAAAGCACATTTACTCATAGATTCTTCAACATGAAATGCTCCACTGAGTACCTCATTCTTTCCGAGAATCATCAGATTGCACAACCAGTAAATCACTCTGGGCACATGTGTAATTATAAATAGTACATGATAATTAATGGAAGAAGGCATGGAACAGATGACAAAGGGTTACTGGCTTATCGGGGTAACTTGTCGGATTTAAGGTAGTCTGGGTAAAATGTAAGTGAGCGAATATCGAGTCCATTTAAGCTGTGGTACCTTAAACCCGACAAGTTACCCTGATAAGCCAGTTACCCCGCTTTGTAGTACAGGCCACTGGTGAGCCAGGGTCTGAACCCTTACAACCTGTCCGGGCAGGTTTGATGCGAGGATGAGGCAAAGTGCAGGTCAGAACAGAAATGGACAACTCAAGGGACAAATGGGGATTTATTAAACAAACCGAATAACACTACAAAATAAAAAGACCACGAGGGGTCAAAAGTCAATGGGGATAAACAAAGACTAATTACAAAACGGGACAGGTAAACAGGCAGATAGGCAATATCCAGCATACTACAATGAACCCCTGGGGAACTTCTCCTTCTTCTGGTGGTTTAATTGCCGGTTGGCACACAACAAAATGGTGCATTACCGCCACCAACTGGTAAGGAATGTGGATCAGGTTTCTAATGTCTACCTCAGTTCCCCAAAAAAAAAAAAAAGATATATATATATATATATATATAAATCTATACCGGCCCTTGTTTATCACCACAGATATTTAATACGGTGAGCGGTCACCTTACCAATTTCCCCCCTTCTGTAAAGAAACAGAAGTACCCCAAAGTATCATCTACGTATCACGGCCTTACCTCACTGGAAAAAGAAAAAAAGAAAACTACACAGGACTTCTGTAGAGTGACCATATTCTTTCTTTTATAAATGTTATATGATAAATGCTTTACATTAAAATAACTTTCATATTTTTTATTTTTTAGAGATTGTGGTATTCTGTGTTCTTTCTACGAGAGGCGCAGCTCGAGGGGGTCTGCCAAGAGACGATCTACGTAAGACCTGAATCAGCAGGTATGGACGGAGCAACACCCCCTCCTATACCTTATTGGATAAAGTCGACAACATCAGCAACACAGTCGCACCTAATAATTAAAACAATACGCTTTAAATTGCTCAACACGACTCATCACCCACAGTCTAGTGAAGCGAGGGTCGAAGACCCCTGTTTCCTACTGTCCTTAGACATTATTAAGCATGTTAAATGAAAGGGGCTCTGATTCAGACTCCGAATTAGAAGCGGGATAGAGGCTGCCCGGTGATGAGCCTGCATGGTCCCCAGCGGATTCTGAAATGTTGGAGGCCTTGTCATATGCCGAATTTCTGCGAATACTATGAAAATGTAATCGGGGGGTTTCAAAATATTGTGAATGAGGCTATATGGTAGGGGGAGCTTATGTACAGGTTAACCTGCGTTGTGACTATTTAAACGACGAGCTGTCGCAAATTGTACGGTATGGGGAGGGGGAGCTGACAGACTTCCAACAAATGCTGGATCGCCTGGTTCAGTCTAATCAAGAAATTTTAAACGATTCCAACCTAGAAGTAATCATAGATGTAATCAATAGATTACAAAAGAAATCCAATCAATAGGTTACATTAGGAAATCCAAAACATCCTGATAGGTAATAGAACTTAATTGGTGGATTTCTATATAATTGGTCTGATCTATGGATAATTGTGTCATACTGACTGCAAACAGGTCCAGCTCAGATTTGATGCATTCTGTGGAGAGGCGGTGAACTAGAGCCATTCTTCCTTATGGCGTTATCTTAAAATATGTCCTCGGGGGGTTTACTCTTCTTTCTCTTAGGAGCTCGAGACTTGGTAATCCTGTTGGCTCTGCAAGGTTTTTTTATGACCGTGCCTGTGTAAAGGTGCTGGGGCACTTACCCTCTGAGAGAGCAGCAGCAGACCTGACCCTTCCTGCTCGGGGTGTTTGCAAAACGGCCACTAACTACCAAACTGGTGAGATCCAAAGCTATTCTTTTGGTTGCCGATTTCAAATGAGGTTTCGCTATATCAACCCCAAGCTTAAGAAACGGTAAAACAAATCTAAAAGCCGTACTGAACATGGAGCCCAACCCACGCCGTACATCACGGGGCTCCCAGCAAAACCGGTGAGCCCTTGTCCCACTTGACTAGTGTAATACTGAATAAATCTCTGAAAATTGTGGTACGCCATGCTCCCCTCCGCTTTCTCTTTATCACAGAAAGAGTGAAAGTGTAGCTTGACGATCGTTTTTCCGTAGGAGAAATTAATCAGAGTATTCTGATTGTTCTTTATCTCAATATGCAAATTCTGGAGGCCCTGCTTGTTCACCGGTAAGTAGTGCAGCTTGTGGAACGTTAAAGTGTCTACATCGCCGGACCTACCCTCTATTTTAACGGTTTTGAGGAGCGGCACTACAAATTCCCCCAAGTGCTGCGGTTCCACGATGTTACAGTAGACGTACATATTGTAGAATCTGGCATGAATGTCGGCGGGGTAGGGTGAGGTTGGTGTGGAACCGCCTACATTATACCACTGACCCGGCTCAAACCCTAGCATGTAGGCCAGAGTAGGTTTAAATTTGATCCTGTATTTCTGTTAACCGATTATATTAACCCTTCACATAATCTCGCTGTATGACAAGGTAATATCCTCACCGAAGTTTTTTAATGAAGCGCTAATTTTGGACACAATCTGTGAAATAGATTCACAATATCCAACGTTAATTTTCTGAGGGAAAAGGTGAGGAAACTGTGTGTCTCCTAAAGGATCAGTGACTCTTTTTGCTTCCGCAATTCGAAAGTATTGTCTGGATGTGTAATATTTCACCACGTGTATCAATACATGATTTCAGCTAGTCCTGCTTTGTAAGGCCTCCATAGCTCTATAGGTCATGACAGCATCACGGTGTAATCCGAAGTCTGGTTATCGGGGAAGATGGAGCAACGAGAGTTTGACGGTAGCGTGAGGTATAAAGAGGGGCAATCCTTTATTTTTTCTTTTTTAAAAAAATTTAATCTGTATCAAGTCCGACTGCGGTATCCACAAATCAAATCTCGAGGGCCAACCCTGCCAACGTACTAACATCCACATCTCCTTTTCTGTCTATAACCTTCTCAACCTTGAACGCACATTACAGCTCAGCTTCATAGAATGTCCCCTCGAGTTATTTCACCGCACACATCCCTCAATTTATACCCCGGCGGGGATCTGGGTACACGTTCACATATGACAAAGTACTCGTCCGTACTCGTACATTTTGTCAAATATCCGACTGTGAGTGAATACTCAAACAGTGTCCCCGATGTTAAACTTAAAACGTGGCCGCCTGCTTTTTTTCGGAGGTAGGGGACCGTATAGATTATCAAATACTCAATGGGCATTATTGGTTGTGACTTCAGAAGGTTTCATTTTAATACTGCTGTGAAAAGACTAGTTGTACCCCTTTATTAGACCGTCTAACACATCCACATATCTCCAAGTATTTTTAGCCGTAAAGTACCTGTACATACTCTCTGGTAATGTTCAGTTAAATCTTTCTACAACGGAAGAAACTAACTTTCTCTAAAAAAACATGTAACATAATGCGCTGTAAGGCTTCGCCTCACAAGCCACTTTTCTTAGTCTTCAGCCTCCCAACAAGTCACAAATTCTTCTTTCAGGATCTGTATGGGGTATGGGCCTGTTCCAGGCGATCGATTTCCAGCATTCCGTCGTGGGTCTCCCGTAGATCGTACAGAATAGCTTCCACGGCTCCCTCCAACCTGCCGACAGAAGGTTGGATGCCCAGGGTCGCCAGAACGTGAGTCAAAACGGGGCTCAGCCAGTCGGTCCAGAAGTCACGTAGCACAGACTGGGGTGATTCACCTCGCAGCCATAGCAGATTTTCTGCTGATGCCTCCTGATGACTGAGGCTAAAAGGCCCACTATCATCACTTTTATGCAGTTCAGCATCCCTTGGCACAAAGCAGGTCTGGAGAGAAGCATGCAAATCTCAGGCGTCGGGACCTCTCCAGGGTCAGAGGCCGGTGATGGAGGAGGGGTCAGAGGGTGAAAGACCTCATACTCAACGCTTTCATCGTCGGAGGAGATTACAATCACTTTGTTGCTATAATCTGCAACTGCGGCCATGATAATGATGATGTTGTGAGGGTTGTAACAGTGTCCAATTTATATGCTGTTGAATGAGACTAAGATGTACTGTAGGGTGGGGTGAGGGGGGTGGAGGGGAGGGAGTGATCCTTACAACCTAAGTTTTTTCAACCCTTGCATCTTCTTGCACAGCACTACCTCCTTGAACAGGGCGAGAAGTAACCACTCTTTTCTTCAAACATCTGCATCCAAATCACATACGGTATTCTCATTCTAGAACAGCAGCATTTAGGGCGCTGACATATATTCAGCATTCTCTCCCCCAGCTCCCCGGTCACATCCCACTTGATAACGGTTGTCCGTTGTCAACCGTTTGTAGTGAAAGTCCATAGCATCGATACTCAGTTGATTGTTGGATTCAGTCCTCAGTTTCATCAGTGGTGCGAGGATGAACTTAAAGTTTTCACATTTGACTCCCGAGAAACTCAGGGTGTGATGGTCATCTGCCCTGGGCCCAGGGAACAGGAAGATGTACACTTCCTCAGCATCATAGTCAAAGACGCTGTAAAGTATATTCCCGTTGAGCATCTCCCAGGTAGCATTCAGAAGATTTGTGTAAGGATCAACGGTGTCCTTTCAGACAAGCTTCACTCCTCCACTGGATCACCCCAGGGGTGTGTTCTTTCTCCTCTCCTCTATATTCTATATACAAACAGCTGTAGAAGGAAGTCAAATGAAGTTTGCCGATGACTCAGTCATTATTAGTTTACCGAAGGAGGGGGAACTGGATCATGCTCCAGTGGTGGATAGCTTTGTGACATAGTGTAAGGATTCTTTCTTAGAACTGAATGTGTCAAAAACTAATGAGATGGTGATTGATTTTAGGAAGTGTGCTGCTATTCCTAAGGCAACAGTGATAGAGGAATCACAAGTGTAAATGGTAGGCAATTATAAGTATCTGGGTTCAGTAGAGTCTTTATTTTTTGAGAAAAATGAACACTTTTAATGTACCAAAATAATGACACTGTTTTATAGAACCTTTATTGAGTCTGTTCTGTCCTTTTCCATTGTGGTATGGTTTCGTAACCTCAACCTTGCAGAGACAAATAAGTTTGGCCAACTTGTCAGTATAGCTGGTAAAGTCATTGGGCTAACTCAAACCCAGCTTGGTGGTCTGTATGACTGTCATGTGCTCAGGAAGGCATTGGCAATATTGGATCATAAAGACCACCCCTTCTACAGGGTGTTTCTGCTTCTACCTTCTGGTAGAAGATATAGAGTTCCCATACACAGGACTAAAAGATATAACCTTTGTTTTGTTTGTGCTGCTGTTAATATATTGTATAAGCACAGGTGATGCCACTGATGGATTTAGCTATTTCTGTTCTGGCACTTCAGCTTTTCCAGTCTCTCCATGTAGTGACCATGCACTGGGTATTGGTCTGTGAATGGTAAATGGTTCTACTCCTACGAGTACTCAAAGCACTTTACAATGCCTCACACCGGTGGTGTATCACACCATACAAAGCACCAATCTGCGGGGGTAAAGGGGACTAATATGGCTATATATGCTGAAGGACACTTGAGCATCTTCCTGGGGTCAGGAGGATCAAGGGCTTGAACCTACAACCCTCTGTTGTGAAACAATGGCACTACCTCCTGTGCCACCATCTTCCCCTCACCTTCCCTGTGCTGTGGTTTTGTGGATGGTCTGTTTTGGATTATGTATTGGTCATTGTCTTTATGTTGGTATCTGGTTTTAATGTTGTATCATTATATATTTGCTGTATTCCTTTTTAAATGCCTGGCTGCAACCTAAATTTCCCTGGTGGGATAATAAATTTGACTTGACTTGACTTGACAAACCAGATGCGGCTCATCTATTGGGTGGTCTGCGCCGTCTCCACTGACCTGGAAGATGTGCAGTTCCTCCTCATCATAGTCAAAGAGGCAGACCACTTTATTTCTGTGGCATTTCCCAGATAGCCCTCAGGTCATCCAACAGTGGCATCACAGGTACCCGTCTACGTGTCGTACGAATCTTCTTGGGAGCCCCTGGAGGTTGTACACCATCGTCCTTCTACTGAATCTTAGGCCATGAGGCCGAATTGTTCCTTTTGGTCGTGCCAGACATGTCTGTATCTATAATCTCTGTATTATCACTTATTGTTAGGCCTATTACTTTTAGACCGTGCGTGAAGCTTGCTATATTCTCCACAGCCTGCTGGGGGCGTGGCACTCCCAACATCTTCTTCAACATCATCTATCTTTTTGGGGTAGGCAAAGACAAACTTTTAACCTCTATCTTTTCTTAGGATTGTTTAATGAGAAATACAACGTGTCAAGTTTTAGGTTACCTCAGATTATCTTGTTTCTTAATTATATCGAATGTCCATTTGATGTACGTCATGGTGTTTTCTTTTATCTTCTGACTAGTTATGTGCAGACACAGACGTTACGCTCAATCCGGGGTGATCTTTGATGGGATGTAAATAACAGGTGTATGGGGAAAACTACTCGTCCCCAACTTTACCCCCCCAACTTCAAAAAAGCTTTTTATACACGCTCCAAGTTCCAAAGAAGCTTTTTTTATTTTTTAAAGCTTCTTCGGATAACCATGCATTAAAGAAAACGGTGGGGTCACCCTCACTCCCTGGAATGTTGCGGTGGTCAAACACTACCCTGCCCCCCCCTCCCCTCCTAGCCACTTTCACAGACATACACAAACAAACTGCAGCAGGGGGCTGCAAAGTGTTTATTGGAGGATAGCACCAGACACACCTCCTCTCATTCTACACTCCAACTCTCTCATTTTCCCAGTTTCTTTCAGACTCGTACAACACCGGGATAAGCTCCAACACTGCTCTCAGAATGACCAAGTCCTCTGCAGACACAGCCAGCCTCAGAGGATAGTAGAATCCCTTATCCACAACGTTTCCAGGCTCTGGACCGACGGGGACATCATTCACCTTCCGACAGTACCGCACCAGCAGCAACCCCAGCATACGGTCATACTCGATCAGATAAGCAGCCCACTCAGCACCGCCAGCCATCGCCATCATAGCACGGGCTATTCAGACAAATCCCACTCGTACTCATAAGCACCCACACGGCAAGCCATTTTCAGCCTCATTTCAGTCTACACACTAAGCGCCATTTTCAACCTTCTCACATAACCGCAATAAATAATAAAAAACCACCCGCAGCAAATTTCACACCTGCAACATCTGGAAATAATTAACAAGCCACTACTCCTGGCCCCGCCCCCTAGCGACCTCTGTGACCCCTAATCCTTTGATCTTTGTGACATTTGACCCGACCTGTCATTTTGACGAAAGTCTGATCATTATACTCTCTGACACCTGTTGAATCTCTAGTACAGCGGTTTCTAACAGGCGGACCTTGGTCTGGGTCCGGACCCAGAAGCTGTTCCATATGGACCCGGACCAAGAGCCAAAACAGAAGGTTATGATTTAAAACAGGACGCTTCTTTGTTTGTAGTCTTTTTGTTAGTGGTTTAGCACTAGAAGCGTCGCTTCACATGCCAATAAATGTCAAACGCCTTTAACCGTGAAGCGTAGTTCAGCGTATGCAGCCCTTTGACTGCGCTAATGTGCTGTTAGTGTTAATAGCAGCAGCGAAACGATCAAAAAGCCGTAATGTTCCTAACAGAGTGGCTAATCTGTCCTGAAATCATACAGCAGAAAAGTTTTCAAACACAGTATTGTATTACATGTTGGATAAATAGACATAGTTTGTTGCTGATTTCATGTTTGTGGAAGTTTCCACTTTTTAACAAATGTATAAAGTAATATTAACACTTTAATCATATCTAAAGTATATTTACTTTTACAAATCAACTCAGGTGAAACAAAAATTGCACGCTTTAAGCTTATGGCATGCCACTCACAATTTCAGACTCACGCAGGAAATCTTACGACAACTCTATATTACTCCATTATAAACCTAAAATAAGCTACGTCAAAAGTGTATTTACACGGTTAAATACAAAAGCAGACTATTTACAAGGTAAGAACTGTTACATATGTATGCAGACATCTCAAAAGGAATTGTGCTGAATTAACTTGATTTGACAGTCAGGTACTGATTACATGCAGTCTTGATACAACTTATAGGCTACTTAAATATACATCACACTAAGTAAACATTATGATCTTCCGGACTTTTGCTTCAAGACGTTTTCTCTAACTGGACCTCTTTCAATTTTAGTTGAATATCCCTGCTCTAGCAGAATATCTGATCTACCCTCTGATTGTCCATTACGTAAAATGTGCAGGGATTAACTTATATGTTACTAACATTTGTATTCTTCTCAAGTCCAACGGCATTTCTCCCATTTCAACCTGCAATGCTGAAACAGAGGTTCTCTTAAAAGCTCCTGGACAAAGTCGAAATGCCTGAAAGTGAAGAGAATCCAACCGTTTAAGAACCGTGTCCGCTTCTGAACCAAAAACCACACACCCATAGTGTAGTACTGACCTTATTAATTCAATATAAATAGCCCTTAATGCAAGTCTGGCTGCACCCCATCCACTCCTTGTTAAGCACCTCATCACATTTAGAACTTTTTTACATCCGACACTTTCTGAATATGCCATGTAAGTTTTTCATTTAACCACATGCCCAAAAATGTGAAACATTTCACTCTTTCTAATTCCTGATTGTAGAGTCATTCCTTTTCCTTTGTTTAGTCAACTGAAAACTTGTCACCCCACGTATACGACCATTCCTCTATTTTTGTAATGGCCTCCTGCAGTTTCTGTACAATGAATTCTAAGTTCTTTCCTCTTTTCCAGATAGCTCCGTCATCCGCAAGGACTCATACTGCCTTGAGGCATCCAATTTTCAACAAAATATTTTTGTGAATAACTCTTTCCTATTCTAACTTGAATTGTTCTTCCCACCAAAAAATTCCTGGGCCAACTGTACATTCGGCCTGAGATCCCTAATTTACAAAGTTTGATTAACAAGCCCATCTTCCACACCATGTCATATGCTTTCTCGATGTCAAAAAAGACAGCTGCAACGCTTTCTTTATTCACCCTCCTTAATTCATGTTCCAGACACAAGGCTGGATCCATAGTGTTCCTTCCTTTCCTGAAACCACTTTGGTATTTGGCCATATGTCATTCAGTTTTCAAAAATTGTGTTATCCTGGTATTTGCCATTTTCTCCATGACTTTACAAACGTTAGATGTTAATGCAATAGGTCTGTAACTACCTGGGTTAGTACAGTCTTTTCCCAGTTTGCATATCAAGACTTTCCAGCGTAGTGGCAATTCCCTTTTCTCTCCTTCTTGAAGAGGGGGACCAGCACCCAGGTCTGCCAAACCAGAGGCACTGCCCCCGATGTCTATGCGATGCTGCAGATGCGTGTCAACCAAGACAGCCTTGCAACATCCTGAACCTTGAGGAACTCTGGGCAGATCTCATTCACCCCCGGGGCTCAGCCACCAAGGAGCTTTTTAACCACCTCAGCGACCTCCGCCCCAGAGACAGGCGAGTCCACCCCCAAGTCCCCAGACTCTGCTTCCTCATTGGATGGCGAGTCGGTATAATTGAGTATTCCTTCCACCGACCCACAACGTTCCGAGCTGTGGTCAGCAGCGTCCCATCCCCACCATAAAAAGTGTTGAAGCTGCACTGCTTTCCCACCCTGAGCCGCCAGATGGTGGACTAGAATCTCCTCAAAGCCGTTCGGAAGTTGTTCTCCATAGCCTCACCAAACTCCTCCCATATCCAAATTTTTGCCTCAGCAACCACTGAAGCCACGTTCTGCTTAGCTCGCTAGTACTCATCAACTGCCTCCAGAGCCCCACAGGCTAAATAAGCCCGATAGGACTCCTTCATGGCATCCATCACCACCGGTGTCCACCAGTGGGTTTGAGGATTGCCACCACGACAGGCACCGACCACCTTACGGCCACAGCTCCGATCAGCCACCTCCACAATGGAGGCGTGGAACATGGCCCATTTGGACTCAATGTCCCCCACCTCCTGTGGAAGCCCGTGGGTAAAGTTCCGTTGGAGGTAAAATACATGCAGCTGCAAGTCCAATGACAGGACCACAAAGTATATCATCGAACTGTGGCCTAGGGTGTCCTAGTGCTAAGTGCACATATGGACACCCTTATGGTTGAACCTGGTGTTCATTATGGACAAACCGTGACGAGCACAGAAGACCAACAACAAAACACCACTCGGGTTCAGATCGGGAGGGCCGTTCCTCCCAATCACGCCCCTCCAGGTCTCACTGTCATTGCACACGTTAGCATTGAAGTCCCCCAGCAGAACAAGAGAGTCCCCAGGAGAGTGCTCTCCAACACCTCTTCCAAGGACTCCCCACCCTTTTTGTATTCTGAACTGCCGTTTAGCGCATAACCGCAATCAACAGTCAGGACCCATCCCACCACCTAAAGGTGAAGGGAGGCTATCCTGTTGTCCACCACGGTAAACCCCAATGTACAGGTGACCAGCCAGGGGGCAATAAGTATGCCCACCCCTGCTTGGCACCTCTCCCGGCGAGCAACACCAGAGTGGAAGAGAGTCCAACCCCCTTTAAGGAGACTGGTTCCAGAGCCCAAGCCGTGTGTCGGGTTGAGGCCGGCTATATCTAGTTGGAACCTTACAACCTCGCATACTAACTCGGGCACCAGAGTGGTGACATTCCATGTCCCTAGAGCTAGCTTCTGCAGCTGAGGATCGGACCGCTCTCTTCCCAACTCCTTTTACTATTCTGGCTAGAAAGCAGGATGTTTCTCATGCTTCCCTTTCCAATAAAAGCCAGAGTCCATTCACCAAAGTTTGTGTCATCATCCTCATCTACATCCTGATCCAGTCACAAACCAGTTTATGCCATCCTTGGACTATTTGGATTATTCCACAAATCTTCAAATAATAAGTTTTATTTTATTATTCCAGCAAATGCTGTAGCTTCCACTGTCCACTGCTGTCTCAACTCCCCACCTGGTGCACGCCACACCCACCCTTTTACCTTTACGGCCGACTCGGTCCCACTGGGGAACTCAACTCAGGCAGGAACTTAAATACAAAAACTGAACTGGGTAATGCATTTTCATCTAACATCTCACACATTTGTTCCCGGAAATTACTGCATCTGTAAAAAATAAAAAATATTAAAATAATGTTTGTAAGGTATCTTACAAACAAGAGATATTACATTTTTTCTGCTTTAATAGGTAAAATAACTGACGATCAATTAGACAATTATTGCTACAACAGTAAATCAGGTACTGGGCATGGTTGTAAAGTTAATCACTTAATTCAATTTCATTTAACATCAACATGATTGACAGGAGATTAGAAAACGATTTCAAGGTAGCATTATTTCTTGAACATACAGTAACTGGCTATTGTCTCCTGATGTACAAAATAGTGGGGTGGACATGATGGGCTGCTGTTAGCTGGTTAGAATAGTAACAGCGAATAAATATCTATGCTACAATGTCTTATATGAAATATAAATGCTACAATGATATAACTAGTCATTTTGTTGATAAATATTAATTATTTTACTGATTTAAACTACTCATAGTGTCATGGATTCCCACCTGGAAGCAGGCAAATGGTAGCCGTAGATACGCACAAATGATTTTATTTACAGGGAAACACTTCAGAACGGAGATAATGTTAATGACAGGACTAGGGAAACAAACTGGAATGCGGACTAAATACAAATGGGCTGATGACAGGCAGCAAAAAACAACTGGTGAACACAAGGTTAAACGAGGGGGCATGGTCGACAAGAGGGCAGGATGAACAGAGCATGACTCATAGCACCTTTTCAAAATACTGAAATAAAGAATACAAAGAACCCAAGCAGGCGAGAGGTGGAAGCTGCAGGGGCAGCAGGTGACCGTGAGGTAGGAGCCAAAGGAACCCCCGGCGATGGCGAGGTAGAAGGGGACGACAAAGAGGGCGAGGAGGCAGACGGAGGGACAGGCAAAGGAGGCAAGGAGGAAGATGAAGGGGACAC
Organism: Mormyrus lacerda; assembly: GCA_015163995.2. Taxonomy (NCBI): domain Eukaryota; kingdom Metazoa; phylum Chordata; class Actinopteri; order Osteoglossiformes; family Mormyridae; genus Mormyrus; species Mormyrus lacerda. The sequence goes on along the minus strand of JAABNX020000052.1, from coordinate 8,034,723 downwards.
TGGCGGAGGGTAGGAGGGAACAGTAGCCGTGGCAGGTGAAGGCACAGCCACAGTCGGCCCAGGCGACTGATGAGATGGAGCAGGGGAACCCATAGATGACCGACAAGTCGACGGAGGCAGGGCCGAAGAGTCACCAGAGGAGGACCCGCTGGTGACCGCCGAACAGGAGTCTGGGGAACTGCAGGCAACCGCCGAGCAGGAGCCAAAGGACCCATAGGCACCCCTTGAGCTCCAGCCAGAAGGACTGAGAGTGAGCCAAAGGGCAGGGCGGGTGGGAACCGACCCCTGTGCAACTGATATGGAGAGCCAAGGTCCTGGCCGGGGTGTACCATAAGGGGTTAGATACGCAACAGGCAGGCAGGCTCCGGGCACAAGTGAAGCAGCAACAGGCAGATGAGCTTCGGGTACAGACGAAGCAGCAATAGGCAGATGGGCAAGTTTCTCCCGACAAGTCGTAGGCGAGGCAGCAGAGATAGAGATGGACCCTAGAAAAACGCTCCACATGTCCTCCCGTCTCTCTCCCCTTCCTTCTCCTGCATGCTGGCGCTGTGAGGTCCGGTAGCTCACATGGCAAGAGAGGAAGTAAGCCACTTTCTGTGAGGAGCGGATTCTCAGAAGGGGAGATCTGTGTAAGGATCTCCCTCAGCTGGCGAGCGATGGCTCATGCCGTAGGGTCCTTCTTTATCTCGGGCTGATCGATCGATGATAGGACTAGGGAAACAAACTGGAACATGGAATAAATACAAATGGACTGATGACAGACAACAGGAAACAGCTGGTGAACACAGGGTTAACGAGGGGGGTGTGGCATCCTACTTTGCGCAAATTCACTTATCGCGGTAGAATCTGAAACTGATTAACCGCGATAAACGAGGACAGACTACTTTATTTTGGCATTAATTTTAATTACACATACTGAATTGTTTAACTGTAGTATTTTTAAAAAGTGTCTTCACAGGCACACCCTTTGCTACTGGATGGAAAAATGACCCTGTGTACCCTGGAGCACCTCTGACAAAGGGAAAAAAATGTCTTATGGTCAGCACAAGTACGTCGGTGCTACGTTGCTGATGTGCTTATTATCCTATGATTGCCAAATAATTATTTCTACGTTTGCTTTAGTTTTGAACATGTATTAATACTAATATATTTTATTAGTAATATATATAAAGAAAATACAAAGGTGTTCGTTAAGATTTTTTTTTCAAAAAACAAATATATAAAATGCACACATTACAAAAATAAGAAATACAGAAAAATAAAAATACTGAAAGAAAAGAACTATCGGATAAGTCCGGTCAGCCTGTCATGAGCCACTCTTTGATGGTTGTTTCAGCTTCAGCCTCATTTGGACTAGGCGCCAGTGGGTTTCGTAATGCAGACTCTAAAAAACAGAACGGACGCAATTCACATTTGACCTTATAAAATGGTGAATGTCAATCATGAAAAGGTGAGTTTGTTATTTCTTTTCATTGTGATTGTACACTTTTTTATCTACAGTCTGAAAAAAAGCAACTATGGGCATTAAAACCAATGATAACTATGGGAAAGAATTATGTAATTACGTAAGGTGCTATGAACAAAAGAATTATGTGATGATTTAAACGTGATGATCCAACGTTTCGACGAGCAACGCTTTTCAACACCGCAACGGTCTGACATTTTCGCAAATAAAACGCTATGCTTCATAATGGAACGCGATCCGATTGCAACCATCTGCCATTTATGTGACGTGTTGCCTACGATCTGTGCTGACAGGGTATGTACTAAGGCACAATCTGACAGGACTGTCACTGGAACATCTAAAAATTTTCAATTAGCATTTCCCAGGCATGGTACAAGCAACTACAAATCTTTTTCAGAAAGCTATGGAAATTGTGGAAATTATGAACCCCATTTCTACTGTTCAGAGTGTGAATATTACTTGGGGAGAAACAATGTAAGTCAGCTACAGTGCGGTGCTTGTAACACAGTAACGAATTCAGAGAGTTGCCTTAAAAATGGCAGCTTTTTCCTAGTTCTTAGTTTGGCTTCTCAGATCAAAACATTGCTTGAACAAAAAGAGTCAAGTTTAAAAAAGGATTGTGCATCTGCAGATGACATTTCAGATATAGAGTGTGGAGTACCATAGTACCATAAATTAAAAGAATAAGGTGAATTAGGTGATATATCTTTAATTAGGAACTGTAATGGAATTCCAGTGTCCAGGAGCTTTAATTTTCAAATCTGGCCCATACAATGCCGGGTTACAGAATTCGAGCCAAAAGAACGTAAGGCAAATATTTGTCTTCCATGTGTCTGGTCTGGGGAGAAGAAGCCAAACATCTTAACATTTTTGAAGCCATTTGTAGAGGAACTGTTAGTTCTAGAAAAGGATGGCATCAAATGGACAGATTCTGCAAATGTAGAGCATCTCTCCAAGGTGTATGCTCTAATATGCAGTTCAGATTCAGTTGCTCAGTCACTTCTAAGAAACACCAAAAAGTTTAATGGGTTTTATGGATGCGATTTCTGTTGCCATGTAACAGGTGGTCTTTACACAAACAAAAACCCAGAGCCACATCTCAGAACTGAACCAGAGCACTTTGATCATGCTTTACTGTATCTGCAACACCTGACAATCCTGTAATGGGGGTAAAAGGGCCTTCCCCATTAATGAAACTCATGAAGTTTCAAATGATAAATGGATTTGTTCCAGAGTATCAGCACTGTATTTGCCTTGGTGTGGCAAGACAATCAGCCAATCTGTGGTTTGACTCAAGACACCACAAAAAAATGGTATATAGGAACAAGATCAGACCACATTGATAAAGAGCTCATTGCAGTCCAATCCCCAGTTGAGATAACTAGAGTCGCACGATCTGTGGCAGACAGGAAATTTTGGAAGGCATCAGAGTGGAGGTCATTTCTCTTGTTCTATGCTCTGCCTATACTGAATGAAATAAGTGAAGAAATTCTGGAACCACCTTTTTCTGTTAGTGGTGTGCACATTCTGTGATATTGCAGCAGCTCCAAGCTCTCAAAAAGTTCACTGCGCAGTTTGAAAACTTATATGGCACTGCTAGTATGACATTTAATGTTCATCTACTGATACACATTGCAACAAGTGTTAGGAACAGGGGGCCTCTGTGGGGCCACATCAACCTTTTCCTTCGAATCATTTAATGGCACATTGTTACGTTCCATGGAACCACCCATGTTCCTGAGCAGATAGTAAAAAGATTTATTTTCTGGTGGAGTCTAAGACAAAAAGCAGAAAATATAAAGTCAGATGCTAATGATGGGGTTAGAAAATTTTTTCCTGATTTTCCCAAAAGCAATATGTCAACTTCAAATTCAAGAAACCTACATGAAAATGTAAGGGTTTTTGGCAGTCCATGCCATAGCAAACTGTCAGCATATACAGCAATACTCGCTATCAAAGACTTACTGGGTGTTAGAGTCAGTTACTGTGTTTGTTTTCATTGTTTCATTATAAAAGGCATACCATGTTACTATATTCAATATTCCATAAATAATTTTATTTGTACTAAATTAATACACTCCAGTGCCCCCCGAGACTCCAGAGCTCCTAGCTCAGCCCCCCGTGGCCCCTGCTGCTGCTTCGCCCTGTGAGGCCCCTGCTCAGCCCCTCATAGTCCTGGAGTCAGCGGTTGCTGTGACGCCCCCTGCTGGCCCGGAGTTGGTGGCTGCTGTGCCGCTCGAGGCCCCTGCTGCTGTGCCGCCTGAGGTCCCGGTCTGCCTGACGGACGCTCCTCCCTCCATAGTGGAGACTGAGGAAGACCTGGAGTGGGATTCCTCGGGGATCTCCTTATCGTCCCCCATGATTTTCCCTGTGACTCCTCCTGTGCTTTCCCCAGTGACTTCCCCCTTGACCTCCCCAATAACTCCTCCACCCTTGCCCCAGAGCGGCAAGTCCCAGCCAGGTCCCCGCCTCTCTGTTTCCCGAAAAGAAAGGGGCAGCTTCTCCCGCCCACCCTGCCCCCTGGCTCGCCTTTGGTCTCCCTGGCTGTGGCTTGGTGGTCGCCTGCGTGTCCTCCAGCTCCCGCCCGCCCTGCCCCCTGGTTCTGTCATAGTGTTGTATTGTGGTGTAGCGTAGTGGAGCGTTTTTGTTCTTGTCTTCCTTGTTATGCCCTTGCGATCCCTGATTAAACCCTTTTATTTAACCCCATTCCTGCCTTCCATCACCTGTTTCCCCAGTCCGTGTTCTACGCCTTATGACACGAATATACTAAAAGTTTACTTAAGCATTAGTATAGGTTATCGTACTTTCACTAAATATATTTAAGTACTACTGTGACTGAATACGTTTGTAATTAGTACATTTCTATTATATTTTTTGGAAAATCCACTAAATTTGAACTTGACAGTAGTAAATGAAATTTCACTAAAATTGAACGTGTACTTAAATCACTTAAAGTACACTATTAACTATTGCATTAATAAAACACTTTGGTATATTTTTGGGTAGTATACTTCATTTGAATACACTTTAAGTCAATTTAAGCATTAGTATAAATTATTGTACTTACATTTAATATACTTAAATGTAGAAAAATATACTTGCGATTAATGCATTTGTAATAAATTCTTTCACTCAAAAATTTAGCACACAAAAAAATGTACTACAAATGTACTTGATAAACTTAAAGTACATATTTAGTACATTAAAATATTTATTTTTAACAGGGAACTCTAACAAAGAAACTAAGATACAGAATCTACACTAGGGGAATAACAGATAGGTAAAAACACAAGAACGGACACAAAACATGAAACCAAAACCAAATACAAATCACAAGACACAGGAACAAGAAAACTCATACAAATGAAACACTAGGAGGCAGGATTCAAAAACAAAACAGAGAGGTTCACAGGCAACCGCATGCTCAATGAGTTGAGCCATGCAGCTGACAGGGAACAGGGGAAAAAAGATTGACAACACGAGGGACAGGATGACCAGCAACGCCTGCTGGCCAAACAGGGAAGGGACACAGAATGGGACCACAAGAGCTGACCCTGATGCCACCCTTACATATTAGGGGAAGAACACAGGTGCAATCAGGGCAGGGCAATTTTCAATTAAGACACCATAGGGACACACAATTGCTAGGCCGGACAACATACAAATATCTGTTGAGTGATTTGTTTTGTGCAATAATTACTAGCAAATTTGTATTTTTTCACCACAGAACTATACATATTTTCATGCTCACCCACTTATTACCACATGTTCATTTCAAAATAAAAAGGTTATTTCATGTAGCATGTAGTCACAATGAATTTCCCCCGGGACAATAAAAATATCCTGGTTCTGTAAAAATCCCTTTAGTCACGTTAGTGATTTTTTTGAAGGACTTGGGAACAATCTTTGACTCAGCTTCATTGGTTCTATTGCAAATGCATTGGACTGCTTGTACAATAATACAAATTCATTCGACCCATTTTTTCTTGCTTTCCATGAGACATATATAAAGGTGAAAGAACGTTTTGGGTCAGATCAGACAGCGTCCAGCATTGTTTTGGGTGCCCGACAATAACATCACTCTTCCAGCCATGGGATTTGATCTAGTGATCTTCTGATCTATTTATTATGGTGGAGTATTTACCGTCTTGCATTTCACTGCAAGTTATAGTCTGACTGTATACCTTGCATATGACAAATAAAACCTTTGAATCCCTGAATCTCAAGTTTAGAAGCCTAATCTTTTGAACTACACACCAACCCTAGGATAATGAATTACCTAAAACATTAGTCTGTCCATTCCATACCATAAAGAATCACATTCAAGATATTCCAGGAAGCACAAAGCAAGGGAAATTTTGGATACCATACATTTACACGCTACAGGAAATGTAGTCACTATTTCAGCTTATTGCATGCTTCTGGACTGCTGGTAGAAAATGGCAGAAATATAAGAAGAGCACGCACATTTCACATGGCAAGGCATCAGTACAATTCATAGTACTGACCACTAACCCATTTTTACTAATGTCAACTAAAACATGACTCATCATAAAAAGAAATATTTAAAAACTTCAAGGTGCAAATTTGCTGCTTGGTTGATTTAAATTGTGTGTTTATATGGCAAATATAACAACATCCCACAATTATTTAGACAAGATTGCTAAAAACCGCCGGCGTTTTGAGGGTGAATATAAGTTCTTTTATCCTGCATATGTTTATAAAGCCAAAAGACAAACTACATTTCCCTAGTTTGCATTAAAAGCGCCGGCTGATTACGCACTGTGGTGAGAAATCGAATGCCGAAGGGGGAGGGGAACCAGGAAAAACTGATCGAGATGGAGCAAAGAAAACGAACATGCGCAGGAGGGTCTCATCCCACTGCATCGCTTTTTTTTCTTTTTTTTTTTTTTTGCAGCATCAGTACCGCGCTTCTATTGCATTCATTAGCTCAAGACGGAGCGCGCTGCGGAGCGACACTGCACCGTTTCGGAGGACACACAAACAGTGTGAGAGGGAGGATAGAAGGAGAAGAAAAGGACAAACGAGGCAGTTCACCGGGGATACCAAACCCCCAAAGAAACGCCTGAAAAAATAACATACGAGACGGACCCAAGGAAATTAATCAGTCAAGGCAGCAAAACCAAGCTATAATATATTATTGGCGAGGAACGAGGAAGCAATGAAGGATCGTACGCAGGAACTACGAAGTGTAAGCTTATATATTTTTCGCAACCCATGTCCTCCTCCCCTAATACCAATTTTTCCCCTCCTTTTCTCTGTCCTCCCAAATCTTCATTGCAATCTGGCATCGGTATCTTACATGAGCTGGTGGTTCACAGTATGACACAATTGCATGCATAGATATATAAACGGAGTGTAGAAAATCTAAATTTTGCTTTCCGGGCCATTTTACCGCTATGCGCTATGTGTTAATTTGTGTATTGTCACACACAGGATACTGCATGCGCGATGGAAGTATTTATTGAGAAAATAGTTCAAGGTCCAGACATATGAGAATATATGTTCTGCACTGTATTACACGCAAATAAAAATCCACGTAGCTATCGCATTCCTTCGATTCTTGAAGATTAACAGGATGGCAGTTAAGGTGCATATGTATCTATGTGTGTGTATAT
>JAABNX020000052.1:8010841-8027530 GCA_015163995.2 Mormyrus lacerda | reverse complement strand
ATTACATTTTTGTCTCTGACTGGATTGGGAGTGGGAAGGGGTCGACTACAGAAATGGAGGTGGTGGTGGTGTGTGTGGGGGGGGTGGGGTCACGTATTTAGATGGGTTTTGCTTTAGGCAGTATTCCATCGAGAGAGTACCCGGCTGTAGGAGTCTGTAGATCATGGAAATGGGTAGCGGCGGTAGCACCTAGAAATATGTCTATTAATATATAAAGCAATTTCAAATTGTGTCGTTGCAATTTTTTTTTTACAATAATAATTAAATAATGTTCCTGATACCAATTCTATGGCGGTCAAATGTACTGTGCTGCTGACGACTACATAATAATATAAGGTTCACATACGTATTTTTATGCAGCTTTTAAAATGCCTTTCACAATTAACTAAAACTAGCAAGTGAGTGAACATTATTGAGATTATTTCTGTTTTAGATTAATTGAACAAAATTTAGTAAAATACTCCAGTGAAGTAAAACGCTTCAGTGATACGGCCTGTACTAAATCCTGTCATCCCTGCCTTTGTGAAATGTCAGTATATGCTAATTGTGATGTACGATTAGTGGCTAAAAAAATAATCTAAATATTGCAAACACTGAGGATGGGATTTGGTGTGGTTGGAACACAGAAGCAGATTCAAGGCAATCAAACACTATGAGTCTGATTGACTCACCGAGAAAAAAGGGCCTTATGGATCTTGCATGAGAAATTCAATATATAAGTAAACCTTTAGTATGACTTGGCAATTTTCCTCAACATATATGGACCAACAGAGTTCACTTTGTTTGACAAAGCTGTATGACTGCAGTACGCAATCATGGTAAAATAGCCAGAATAAGCAATACTGATGGATCCAAAATGCTGATTCTTAAGAATTCATGACAGGATGGCCAATAACATTTGTATTTGATTATCATTATGATATTTATTTCTCGCTATTCGACATCCCTGGTATCATAGTATTACAGTGTAAATGCCTTGGATGTTTAGGTTAAAAAGAAATGAGCCCACATTTACAGTACACACGTGCATGAGACGGCTTTTGACGATGCGAGTGCGGATGTGCACTGCACCACATATTCTGCTGCCTATTTCAGCCTCATTGATTATAAGAGGGGGCGGAGTCTGATAAACAAGAGGAATGGTTTCCAATTGAAGTAAAACAGATACTATTAAAGTGGCTGTATATTAAAACATTTATGTGAAACGTTGCAACAGAGTCTTTCAGAATTCTATTTTGTGGCAATAATGGGTTGCTAAATCTTATAGAAATACCAAACCTATATTAACACCAAATAACTATACTGTAAACTGAATTGAATAAAACTATACCCGTAAGACAAAACATACCAATTTGTAAAGTACAGGAAATCTCTGCTCTGTATTTGATTTCCCTTTAGCATTATACTAAGTACTACAGTTGTGTGTAATTCAAAAGTACTGTAGCTTTTTCTATGTATTTTATATATTAACTTATAAGGGAAATCTGGCTTGTACATGAAGGTGAATGGATGAATGTAGTCATAAACTGAAAAAAATATTTTGAAAAGCATATACACATTATATAAACAAGAAAACAATTAAAACAGACATAGTTAAAGTAGTAGTAGTAGTAGTAGTAGTAGTAATTTATTATAATATAATAAAGCCTGCAGCATAATATAGATTCATATTGAATGAACAAGAATGCTGTTATACATCAGAGATAAATTCACATATTACATAATTTTTTCAATCACTTAAATTTTGAAACAGGTCTAAAAATGGAAACAACTGACTTTTGAAAGTAACATGCTATACTCTGTATAAGAAAGACACCCACACCAATGATCTCGTCTGGGTCTCTGGTGGAACTTTCGGATTTTACAATTGTTCATCATGGTGGCTTTTTTTTTTTGCAAGCCTCCGCATGGTGGTTGGGGACTGATTGTTTCAGAAAATCTTCCATTTTAAAATACTGAAACCCAGTGTTCGTAGGATATGCATTTGTGGGATATCTCTATTATATCACACTATATTACTTTTATAATATCCATTAACCATCCATTTTCTGTACCGACTTGCCATTCAGGATCACGAGGTCTGGAGTCTATCCCATATGTACTAACCAATGTACCAAGGCACGACCCCAACAACCATTATGTTCAGGAATGTGATGTTGACTCTGGTCCTTTAACACCCTTTAAAAAACACGTAGAATGTAATGGCCTTAAACTTTAGGAATTACTGAGGAGGATAATATTTGAAAAACAAAACAAATTTGATAGACAGATTAAGCAAAACATAATGAAAAAATGTGAACTGTTTTATAATAACTGTCACATCACTTTATAACTAGATTATAAAATTAATGAATAAAGTGAACAAAATATAATGAATCTGGATGTTGTTTTTCCTGTTTCTGTATGCTTTATGTGTTTTGTTATTAAATATATAAATTTAAAAAGCCCGATTGTTTATAATTTATTTCCTCAACAGCCATCTTGCATCATAGCTGAATTAGTGTTTTTAGAAAAAAAAAAAATATATATAGATAGATAGATAGATAGATAGATAGATATACATACAGTATATATATATATAGATATATATAGATAGATAGATTATGCTGCCATGGTGGCTCCACATTCCCAGGCTGCCGGCTTGCTTCCTACCCCCTGTGTGTGTGGTTCTCACCTATAGTTCAAAAAGAGGCACTTGGGTGAAGTGCTGTCTTTTCATATTGTGTGTGATCCTACCTTGGGTGCCGGGTGCCCTTGCTTCCTGGAATAGGCTTCAGGTTTGCTTCAGCCATGTGCTGGATAAGATGATGGATAGATGGAACTATAAAAACAACATGTCTGCCATGGTGGCAAATTTATTTTGTTTTATCACTATGAATTCAATATCTTGAATTTGTGTGACAAATAATTAATTCTTGCGTAAAGCATAATTGTAGCATATGGTAGCTTGGCTTCTATTGCAATCAAGTATCGTGAGAGTATAACACTATTATATGCGTCACTTGTCTATAATACACACATATTTTGTTTAATATACCTGCGATTATGATATTGCCTTCATTTTTGTATTATTTTGCACACAACGAAAAATGTAGGGATGGATTAAAATAATTTTGTAGATTGTTTTCTGGTTTTCTTTCACGATGGATAAGTGTAGCACTAGTAAATTCCCTTTCCACAGAAACACAAGGTACTGTTGAAAAAACTATAGACTAATTTTAAATGTCTGTGTAGTGGTGACATTTCAAAGACAGGATTCCAAGTGTGGACAGACCTTAAATCTAAAAACTAAATGTTACATCAAAAAATATGTATGGATTTGATAATATCCATTTTAAGTACTTAGGTATCTGGGCATATATCTCATAAAGCCTAATAAAGTTGAAAGTACTCTAATGAAAATTAAAAATAACTCAAATAACTGACATGCTGAAGAAAACGTCACAATTCTAAAATATCAGTAAGAAAATGAAAATTTTGTTATAATATGTAATAAGAGTATTCTATTAAATGTCTACACTAAACTAACTAAATATAACAGAGTAGTACTGTGAAATACATGCAGTATATCGGTTCCTTTGCATGCCTATGGAGCAGCACACTTCAGTAGTCGGATGATGGCAATGTCGCAATGTGTTAAAATAACAGCACAATAATCATTAACACTTGGATATATAAACTGGTTAAAGAGTAAGAAACTTACAATTCTGTGTTTTTCAAGAGTAATCCAGCATTGCCTCAGTGTCGATGTTACCGGTTATGAGAACCTGTACTGTATTATCTATTTATGCTGTATTTCAAATATTCTACCTATATTAATTTTTGTTACCGAGAGTTAAGCAGCTGCTACTTAAAATTTGATGCTCCAAGCCAATCCTGTTGCTTATGTTGGATTGCATTCTAATTTTAGAATGATATTAGCTGTTGTATGTGGCTGCAATGACGATTACATGTTTTGGTTAATGGTACGGTTAATCTGTCACCTTCTCTAACCTTCTAAAATTATAACTGCCATATTAAGATGATTAGGCATCAAAAAAGTTTAGTAATCTAGTTTTGAAAACAATATTACAAGATGGAATATAGACACATTTATTTGTAGTTATTTTGCTTCCATTGGTGTTCAATGCATTTTGTGTAATTTCTATTGCATTTTTTTTTTGTTTATGATTGGTTATCATCATAGGCTATATTATCCACATTTTGTTATGATGAGACAAAGGCTAGACCTATGACAAAGCAACATTGAGGGAATATGTACCAGTACCACAGACAAGAATCACATTCAGCACCTACAGTGACTGACAGAGTAACAGGGCAACAGTAAACATGCACACTCAGTGTCCATTTTATTTGGAACACCTTACTTGTATGGGGTTGAACCCCCTTTTGCCTTCAGAATTGGCTTAATTCTGCGTGGCATAGATTCAACAACGTGCCTGAAACATTCCTCAGAGACTTTTGTGCATGTTGACATGATAGCATCACGAAGTTGCTGCATATTTGTTGGCTACATTATCATGATTCAAATCTCCCATTGTATCACATCCCAAAGGTGCTCTATTAGATTGATATTAAATGACTGTGGAGCCCGTAAGTGCTGTCATACCACAGGAACTTTTTTTATGAACCAGAACCTTTTTCCGGAACCAGGAACTTTTGTTATGTTCACACCACAGGAACTTGGTCTAATTGTACTGTAGCTCCTTGGCAGCAGTTCTGGAATCCATTATTAGTCTCTATTCCAGATTAGGTACTCATCATTTGAACATGGACTACTGGGGAGGTGCTTAGGGCGGTGAACTTGCTCATTGGTTGACCACAAGCACCGTATTTGTCTTGGAAATTGGGTGGAAATGCAGGGAAAAAGGATAGAAGTATTCACTAATATATTTTTTTTCTTGCATCTCCATATTTCTGTATTGGAAAATTTGATCTATAACCGTCATGCTTTTGTCTAATATTGGCATTGCCAATGGTGAAACTTGCCAGCTCTTATTAGCAGGAAATCATTACATGTTTTTTTTTATTCTGTGAAAAGTGAAAGATCGATCTGCTGGCCAGATTTAATAAGACATAAATATGTCGAGGGCCTTATGAATAAAATACTGTATTAGCCCAAATATAAAATAATCCCAATTATTAGACAACCCCCCACTTTTTACCAACTGTTTTTAGAAAAAAAAAGTTTTTGGAATACCAAATATTAACTTGGTTAAAGGAAAATAATTTAACTTGACAAGAACATATAATACGTTGCATCGGATTACAATAAGTGTATTTAACAGCAAACATTCCAAGAAATGTATTATTATTATGTATTATTTTGTGGAGAGTGAATAATGAATATTACAGTACAAACTCCACAACTCTTGAGGAGGCAGAGTATTTTTGATACAGCACATCCACATGAAGAGGGTAAAACCATATTACAGAGAAAGGTTGAACCATATAAAAAAATAACAGCTCTTTTTAAATGAATGTTACACCCAATGATACCCCCAATAACTAATAAATAACTAACAAAATGACTTCATCCCATTTTTGGGGTGGCAGTGTAGAAACTGCCATCCAAAATGTGAAATTATGTGTGAAGTTTAACCTACAAGCTTTTTGCATTTCTCATGCTTATTTAGCATAAAGGTCTTATAAATAAAATGTAAATAAAAATCTGTGTCCCATTTTGATCGTGATTGATTTGCCTAATAGCTAACAAAATAACTAACAAAATTACTCGTTTATCCTGCCTTGTTCTGAGGTGGTAGTTTGATTAAATTATGTGTGAAGTTTAACCTATGAGCTTTTTGTGTCCTCCTAGCTTATTTAGCATAAGGTTCTCAGTTCCTGTTGTGAAGTGTGAAAGCGACACATGAAAGTGGCCAGAAGCTGGAAAAGTCCCCGGTCGAGACAGCCTAAGAATGCGTACAGAGGGACTAGGTTCCGGAACTTCGGTGTGAAAGCGCCTTATTTGAGTACAATGAATTCATTGTCATGTTCAAGAAACCAGTGAGAGATGATATGAACTTTGTGACATTGTGCGTTCTCCTGCTTTAAGTAGCTATTACATGCTGGATATACTGTGGTTATAAAGGTTTGAGTGTGGTCAGTACTATGGTAGGTTGTGGCATTTAGACATAGCTCAATTGGTACTAAGGGGCCAAAAGTGTGCCAAGAAAAATTCCCTTACACCCTTATGCCACAAACCACCAGCCTGAATTGTTGATTCAATGCAGGATGGATCCATGCTGTCATATTGTTACTGGCAAAATTCTGAGTCTACCATTTGAATATCGCAGCAGAAATTGAAATGCATCTGATCATGCAACATTGTTCCCAGTCATTCATTGTCCAGTTTTAGTTAGCCCTTGCCCACCTTAATCTCAGTTTCTTGTTCTTAGCTGACAGGAGTGGCACCCAGTATGGTCTTCTGCTGGTGTAGCCCATCTGTTTCAAAGTTCAACATGTTATGCGTTCAGAGATGCTCTCCTGCAAACCTTGGTTGCAAGGTCGGATGATGGCAATGTACTGTTGCCTTACTATCAGCTTGAACCAGTATGGCCATTCTTCTCTGACCTCTGCCATCATCAAGGCATTTTGACCTAGGGAACTGCCTTGCATTGGATGCTTTTTCCAGCATAATCACTGTAAGTCCTAGAGGTGGTTGTATGTGAAAATCTAGATCATAAGTGTCTGAACTATTCATACCAACAACCATGCCATGTACAAAGTCACTTAAATCACCTTTCTTCACCACCCTTGTGTGTGATGTGAACCTGAACTGAAGCTGCTGTCCTGTTTCAGCATGATTTTGTACATTCTGCTGTTGGCATATGATTGGCTGATTAGATATTTGCTTCAACGAGCAGTTGAACAGGTGTACCTAATAAAGTGTCCAGTGAGTGTGTATTCACTGGTACCAAAGGCTAGACAAGAAGCAGGTGTGAGTTACAAACAATGAATCACTAGGGACTAGATGCTACACTAGAGATAAGGAATAGAGGGCACAACTATAAAGTTGGATACAGGCAGTGTAAACCTGGAACAAGGAGACTAAAAGCAAGGACCGGCACTGAGTACATGAACACCAGGAACATAATTAACAAGGGGGTGACAATAAAAATCTTGGGGCACACAAACTCAAACTGTGAGAAGGGGTGAAGATGCCTTTGGTCAGCCTTGAACCCATAACAGCAATGGATATATAATTAGCAACTACACACCCTACCCATTCATCCATGTGGTGGCCAGAGGAGCAAGTGTAGAGAATAGGGACTGAGAGGTGCTAAACTCAAAGAAAGAAAGGGGAAAGAATGGGATAGCCAGTGGCACCTGCTGGCCAAATGGGAAAACAACAGACAGGGGAATAAAGAAGGGACTGATCCTAACACATCCATTAGCTCCATCCATCATCTATCTATTGATCACGTATCCTGATCATGTTACATCAGGTCACGTATTTTATTCAAATCACTGCATTTGAATGTTAGTTAATTGATAGGTTACATTTCTATAAAATCTATTCTTCATTATCTTTTGGGGAAGAGTCTGGGAGAATTGCAAATAAATTATTCTGGATTTTTTTACTTATACATAATGAAGGTCTGACTTATGCAGTAGAATGGTTTACTCAACTGAAAGTCTTTATTTTTCCCATACATGGAAGCATGTCATATTTTTTCATATCTTTCTTTGTAAGATGTGTGATCCGTGTGATCCAGAGCATAATATGATCATGAAGACAAACAACAAATCGTAGGTCTATGTTCAAGTTTAGCTTCATCTACCAATGGGAAAAGTGTAACCTACACTTATTAAAAATTAAATTTGACCGTGTTTAAGGAAATAAAGGTAAACGCAATCTGTCCTGTAACATGTAACCAGACGTAAATGCTATGTTAAAAATGAAAGGCAAAATACGTTCCCAAAATCTATTAATCTTCGTTGAAACAAAATTTTAATTAATTAATTAAGAGGGAAATCACTTTGTGTTCTTTATGGTCAGTTTGATAAATGTATTTCCTGATTCTGAATTTTCAATAGTAAAGTGTATATTGAATTTTGATTGGTAGCTTCCCTGTTTAACACACTCTAACCATAGCAGTGAGGTAGCCACTGAAATGTATTGTGGAAAACTTGGTGGAATTTATTGGGGGACAATTTAATTGTATAACTTTTGTTGGAGACATGGGGAGAGTGTGTAAGGTAGGCTAATAATAATTTAGCCTAATTTATTTTGCTGAGATGTTTTCATTCGGTGAAATTTGTCATGTGACATGCTCCTTGGTCACCAGAAAATGGCACCTAGACCTCAAGTTTCACAATCACACGTACAGTTATATAATTGTATATGTGTACTCTTCTTAATTGTAATGTATGGCATAAAACTATGTAATTAATTGCATATTCAGTCAAGTTATAATTTGTTGGAAATACATTGTGATTATGTTCACCTATCAGAAAATTACTGCTATGTTAAAATTATTGTTCAAAGTCAAGTACAAAAACATTAATACGATAATAGGATTTCCCTTGATAGACAATTTGTAACAGGCTTGAATTTGTACAGTATATGCCTTGCAATACCAAAATTTAACAATACAAACTTACTATATATGAGTTCTATAACAATAACTTTGTTTAAGAGAAAGAATAAAAAATGGCTGATCAAGTTAGAGTACAATATAAAAAAGGGGAAACAGCAGGGGAAAAATAAACTATAGATAGGGGTAGTATTCCTTCAATTATTACGGGTGGGCAGAACACCAGTGTCACAGCCACTACTGGTGTGATTGTGCCCCACAATATGGATTTACACGATATCATAAACACCGCGAGATGTCAACAGCCTAATTTTGCAACAGCCTATTTATAAATAAGCATTGTATTTTCTTCAAAGCTTCAGTTGTAATCTGAATACTTCTCCTTATATAGCATATGTAACCCATTATTCTGCGTTATATGAATTTTCTATTAAACATACTTGATAGCAAATTAACAAGCTTAAAATAATCAGATTTTGTGTAATTATACACAATAAACAAAAATAACTTAATTACACACACACACACACACACACACACACATACTAGCAAATTAAAAAGTAAAGCATATTTGCTAATACTCTATATATGCACTGCTGCCTTCATAGGATGGTGCGTGATAAAAGACACAACTGCTGTTAACACTACAACTGCCTATTTCCCACACCAATTAACGTCAAGCTCCTTTAACCGCCAAGACATACTACGCCGTTTGCAGACCTTTTGTTTGCAGTAATGTGCCATTAGTGTTAATGACTTAATTAGTGTTAAGTTTTCAAACGCAGTATGTTTTTTTATAAAATGTTGGATAAATAAGTTGATTGTGATTTAACGTCTATGAATTTTTTTTTTAAAAACTAATAACTGTATAAAGTAATGTCATATTTTATACAAACAAACTTAAGTGAAACAATTAAAGAATGTACATTTACAGGGTTGCCAACTCTCATGCATCTGGTGTGACACTCACGCACACCAGGAAATCTTATGGATCTCTAAATTATTCAAGTATATACCTAAAATTAGATACCAGAAGTGTTGGGATAGTTTGTAAACCTTACAGACTGTTTACGTGGTAATAAAACTGTTACATGTACATATATATATGTGTGTGTAGAAAATTTGCATAAAGGGACAGTACCTATTCCTCGTTTCACAACTTGGAGAAAAGTAATACTGTGATATAATACCGTCCCTGCCCAAAAACGAAAAAATACCGTGATAGTAATTTTTTGTCATATCGCCATACAATTCATGCATGAAGAAGATGAACAATAATTACAGTTAATTTTTAAATGCAGTCAGGCAGAGTAGTTCTTATGGAGACTTCATAATCTGTACATGAGTTAGAGCAAACGTTCTGTTATTTACATTATAAATTAATTAAAGAACTGGCAGAAGAGACAAGAATGTTTCTATGTACCTATGTTTTCTTTTTATCTCGGGTAGCATCTCAAGGATAAGCCGAAGTTACCTGGTTTATTTAATTATTTCATTTTTAAAAATTGCCAAAAATAGGATAAAAATATAATTTGCAATTTTTATTTTATTGAAGGCTTGAGATCTTTCATGTTATAAAGTATACATTCACTGACTGTCAGTCTCCTATTTTTAAAACCATTTCCGAAATAGGTTTAAGATTTAATTTTTGCCTTGAAATTCACCTTGTACTTGCTTACAATTAGCATTTTTGTTGGAAATAAATAACCTCTACATCACAAGTTTAAGTTAAACAAATATTAGGGTATGGGTTATTGTTATGAACTGAAACTATGACTAGCAAAGGAGTAAATACAAGGCAGCTGTGGCTGCTTAACAAGAGGTAAGACTAAACAAGCGGTAACGCTTTACATTAAGTGCACCTTCATATTGCTTTTATATTGCATTCATAAAACATTCAGTACACCTTCATAATGTATTCATTAAGTATTCATAGAACATTCATAAACATCATGCAAGTACACCTTAACATCCAAACATCCCTTAACAGCTGTAATACTCAATAATAACAAACATTATATAATAATAAGAAACATTATAATTGTATAATCATGTAATGTTTGTTATTAATGTATATTAAAGTTGTTAAGGGATGTTAGGATGTTAAGGTGTACTTGCATGCTGCTTATGAATGTTCTATGAATGCATTATGAATTCATTATGAAGGAGCACTGAATGTTATATAAATGCATCATGAATTCATTATGAAGGAGCACTGAATGTTATATGAATGCATCATGAATTCATTATGAAGGAGCACTGAATGTTATATGAATGCATAATGAATGCATTATGAAGGTACACTTAATGTAAAACGTTACCAAACAAGCTTTAGGTGCAAGTGATTAACAGCTATGCCGACAGGACACGCAGGGAGCAGACAAGCTGGGCTGGGCTGGGCTGGGCATGACAGTTCCCCCCCCCCCCAAAAAGGCATACACTCTGGGGAGGCGACCCAAGGGATCAGACGAGAGGACAGGCACATGGGGCCAGAACATATTGTAGGACCAGGAACACTGGACATGGTTGGACTCCATTCATGCAGGCTCTCAAGAATGAAGACCTGAAGAGACAAAACAGAACCATGAACAGGACTGACCAGACTACACCAAAGGGCAAGATGGGACATTACTTGAACCAGAGGGCAGACAAAAGCAGGACAAGGGACTGCAGGGACAACAGGTTGGACAGACAAAGACAGAGACAAGACAGACAGGAACCACAGGGACACAGGCACAAGTACGGACCATAGGGGAAAGTCAGGGCAAGACAACAAAATAAGAAGAGGAGAATAAGCAAGGCCAGAACGCAGCTTCTGAAGTGCCCCAGAATGCGGGTCATCTGTAGGAAGACCAGGATCCCCTGAGGTGTCAGGGGGGCTTATGGGATCTGGTGGCATCGAGGGAACTATAGAGTTGAAGGGTGTTGAGGGGTCCATAGGACCAGGACAGAAATAGATACAGGCACAGGTTGGTGTCTTGAAGTCTGCAGAAAGCAGACTGGAGTCAGGGCAAGAACCTGGTCTGGAAGGCATTTCCAGGCCTGGGGAACACTACCAGGACAGTCTGGGACAGGTGGACCCCTAGGGACCTACACGGAACTGGACATGACCTGGCTGGCATAGATAATAGGTCCCCATCTCCCTTTTTAGGAGACAGACTCAACACATTCCCTTTTTGGACCCCCCTTAACGTTGGTGGCCCCTCTTGAGCCTGGCATCAATGTGCCATGGGGTCTTGTTGGTGGCCCACGAAGTGGAACTCCAGACTCCTCTGAGCCTGATTCTTCTGAGACAGGAAAGACTGACACGGCAGTCGCTGAGTGGTTGGCTGTTGGTGTGTCTGGAACAGGGCTTGTGGCGGGCAGCAGAAACAGCCGAGGATACAGTCCCAGACATCCTGTGGAGGCCTATGGGAAGGAGCCTGGTCATTTCATAGTGGACTACAGTGCGTGACAAAGTAGGAGTTGACGGAGTGGCATCGGCCGTGAGCGAGAAGGTGGCCTTAGGTGAGTGGGCAGGCGGGAGTTGATGTGGAGGCAACAGCTGCAGGCAAGCAGGAGGCATTAGCGACTAAACAGCATAGCCAAGACATTGGCAGGCGAGAAGAGCAAAGTGGAGATATCGGGCAGCGAGCTGAGTTTGTTGGGTACTTCTGGAGGTGGGTGGAGGTTGACAGGTGCTTCTGGAGGCAGGTGGAGCTCAAAGGGTTCTTCTGGGAACAAGCAGAGAAAAGCATTTGTGGGATGCTGGCGAGCAGGTGGGCAGGAGCCGTCAGGGCGATGGTGGCGCTGGAGATAGTGCTATCGTTCGGCAACTGGAGGGTTGCAGGTTCACACCTTTGTTCCTCCTGATTCCATCGAAGTGTACTTGAGCAAGACACTCAACCTTAAATTGTTCCTAGTGAGCAGGTTGGGCCTTGCATGGCAGCCTCCACCACTGGTGTATGAATGTGTATGTGGATGGGTAAATGTGAGGCATGAATTGTAAAGTATTTTGAGTGCTTGTAGGAGTAGAAAAGCGCTATATAAATACAATCCATTTAATTTAATTTGACGGCCTCGGGTGAGCAGGCAGAAGCTGGTACGGGGGTGTCCACCAGCTAGCACATAGAAACTGCCCGGGTGATAGCTTCAGGCAAGCAGACAGGCAGGCAAAAGCCTTCTGGGTGTCGGCCGCAGGCATGTTAGCAGAGACAAGCAAGCTGTCCAGTCACCTGGACTGGACACAGAAAGCTTGTCTCCTTCCTCATTTTGAGTTTGTGATTGGCCCATCCTTCAGATGTGATTCTCCAGCAGGTAGCATAGGGGGAAGAGGTTGGGGCACCGAGGGAGACGGACTGGATTGCACACTAGCCTATTTTCAGATTTTCAGAGACTAAGCACCTCTCTTATGCTGTTGGTGTCAGGGAGGATAATAGCAGGCAAATGGCTGACAATCACTGACCTATCTGTCTGAGCAGATCCCTTGCTTCTGGACAGGTCTGGAAGAGGGGGTTGTCAGCTGGCTTCCAGTATAACTCCTGGAGGGTAAAGAGCTTGGTCGATGAGACGAGCAAAGTACAAGCAGTGTAACCTGGTGAGGATCCCATGAGCTCGGCAGCATCACATTGCTCTGAGGCGGTGGGCAGAGCTGACTCTGGGAGGTTGGAGTCAGTAAACGCAAGGTTGGGGACATCCTCATCTGTCTTCTGATCCAGTTCTCTTCAGAGGTCAGCTGGTCTCCATACCAAATGAATGATCCTCAGGGCTCTTCCTGGATGCTGGGTCGAGAAGAAGAGTGTCATTGGGACACAGGTTAGGCGCACACATCTGGGGTGTGATTGGCAGATCCAAAGTATAGCCATGGGGTCATTTGGAGGGTTCAGTCATTTTGTCACTTAGCAACAGGAGAAGGACGACCCAAATGCAGGCTGTCTGTAAGCAAACTCCTTGCAGGAGTGTTTCATTGCATGAAACTGGCAGGGTAGCACACATGGGCAGAGACCAATGACTGAACAGGAAGCACAGGACTAAGAGACACTCATATACATGACTAACAAAGGAGCAAACACAAGGCAGAGGTAAGACAAGCAAGCTTCAGGTGTGGCTAAATTAGCAGCTACGCCCAGGTAAAAAACACAGGGAGCAGACAAGCAGGGTAGGGCTGGGCATGACAATAAATTGTTTTTAATTTGTTCAACTTTATTGCATGTAGCCCACAATAAACAATCAATTTGTATGATAAGATATATATTTCTGCTCAGTTTTTCAGTTTTGTAATTTAATCTCATCTCATCCCTGGATTTGATGAAATACTTTTGTTTATTACATAAATAAATGGTAACATAACAAAACTGATTAACTACCACAGAGTATAATTTGTATAATTTAAGTGTCTCCAAGAGAAAATTTAGAGAAAATTAGTAAGTTATAATGAGTTTGTGATAATGACCAATGTACTTCCCTTTGTGTTAATTCTACATACTGGGTTCAAAGTATCAGGAGTTCAAAGCCGACTCAGGGCACGGACACAGCGATCACCATTGCCCAGTACCCTGTTAGCCAATGTCCAGTCATTAGAAAGCAAGTTTGACAGTATCCGGGCAAGGATAAAGTACTAGCATGACATCAGAGACTATAACATCTTTTGTGTCACTGATACATAACTCACCTCATCAGCCCCAGACTATGCAATTTCATCCAGCTGATTTCCTCTCTCTTCATTGCATGGACAGATAGAATCCAGCAAAAAAATTGGGGTGGTGATTGTCTCATGGTGAAAACCAATACAGTGCAACAATAGGAATATTGCAGTCTTATCAAGGTCCAGGATGCCTAACCTAAAACTCCTGATGAGTCAATTCCATCTTCCCTGCAAGTTCATGTCAACTATCAGCACCACCATGTACCTGCCAGCTCAAGTGTACACAGTCTGAACAGTACAAGACACTCAACAACAAGCACCTGGATGAAAACAGAATGCAATTTTAATCATAGCCAAGGACATCAATAGGACTAACCTAAGAAAGGTAATGCCTAACTTATGTCAACATATTACATGTACCAGGAGAAAGGACACTGGGCCATTGTTACTCTTTATTTAAAGATGGGTACCAAGTTCAGTTGATTCATCAGCTCGGCAAGTCAGACCTCAATGTAAAATTCCTCATTCCAGAAACAAGAAGCTCCAGTAACCAAAGAAATTGAGTGTTGGACAGCAGAGAGGCCACTCTCCATGATGTGCTGAGTGACATCGTTTGGGGCATATTCTGGCACACTTCAGATGATGATAACGGCATGTTTATGGATGCTGTGCATGGTTTCATCAGCAAAGGAATAGATGGCATTATACTTAAAGTTACATTAAAAACGTACCCAAACCAGAATCTGTGGATAGACAAAACCATCCAGGATGCCATAAACACATGCACTGATGCCTATAGCGCAGGACTTGTCTCTGGAAATAGGGACAATTACAAAGCCTCCTCCTACTGTATAGACGGCATGTGGCTAAGTGGGCTAAGCTTCTGGGTAATAATAGGACAGTTGCTGGTTCAAGCCTGGCCTCGGGAGGATAGTCATGTCTGTGGGCCCTTGAGCAGGACCCATAACCCCTTGCTCCATGGGTGATGCTATGGGTGGCTGTCCTTCACTGCCAAGCTTGCATACCTATCTGTGTGTCATGGAGAGCAAGATGGGGTAGGCGAAAACAGAATTTCCCCACACTGATCAATAAAAGTATCAACCTGCAGGATCCCATGCATCACTTTTGTCCAGGTTAAAATAAAATGACTTTCACTTTAAGAATTGCAGTCGATTCACTGGTCTGATTGAATATTCAAATCATTGACTTTCAGGGGGCAACCCATACATGGACAAATTTGTTGGTACTCTTCCACAAAAACAGAAAAACACAACTATCTACTATGAAATAATTTGAAACTGACAAAAGGTTAATGACATCCTTTATAGTTTATTCCATATTTAATACAAATCAGACTTTGCTTTTGATTATTGATGCTGAATATTTTCTAAAGGCACGGACAAAAAAATATATATTTTGTGGCACCACATTTTGCAGCAATCATTACCAACAAGTGATCTCATGTACTTCACAATGAGACGTCTGCATTTGTCAACAGGTAGTTTGGCCCACTCTTCCTGAGCAAACTGCTCATGCTATCTCAGGTTTGATGGGTAGCATTTCCACACTGCAGTTTTCAGATCTTTCCATAGATGTTCAAAAGGATTAAGATCTGGGCTCCTGGAGGGCCATTTAAGAATAGTTCAATGATTTTTTTTGTCAGCCATTCTTGAGTTTTAGGTTATTATCCTGTTGGAGGACCCAAGACCTGCAACTGAGGCTGAGCTTTCTGACACTGGGCAGAATATTTCGCTCTGGGATGCCTTGGTAGTCTTGAGACTTCACTGTGCCCTGCACAGATTCAAGGTTCCCTGTGCTAGATGCAAAGCAGCCCCAAAACAAAACCTAGCCTCCCTCATTTCACACAGTAGATATGGTGTTCTTTTCTTTTAAAGCTTCATTTTTTCTTCTGTAAACATAGAGCTGATGTGAAAAAGCTCTAGTTTTGTCTCATCAGTCCAATGGACAGGGATTCTCCCAGAATCTTTGGGGCTTGTCAACATGAATTTTGGTAAATTCCACTCTGGCTTTTTTATGTTTTTCTGTCAATAATGGAGCCCTTCTGGGTCTTCTTCCATGGAGCCCATTATTGTTCAAAATGTGATGGATGGTGTGATCAGAATGTGACATACCTTGACCCTGAAGCTCAGCTTGAATGGTTTTGGATGGTTTCCTTGGCTGGTTTTCTACCATCTGCACTGTCTTTCTCACCAACCTGGGGTTGCATTTCCTCTTGTGTCCGTGTCCTGGGAGGTTGGCTACAACCAAGCTGGTGTACAATTTTTATATAATATTGGTAACTGTGGTCACAGGAACATGAAGCAGCTTGGAGATGGTCTTGTAGCCTTTACCTTTAACATGGTTATCTATAATCTTCTTTCTGAGATCCTCAGACAGCACTCTCCTTTACTTTATCTGGTCCATGTTCAGTGTGATGCACACAATGATGCCAAACAACACAGTAGCATGTTCTTTCCCTTTAAATAGGCTGAATGGCTGATGAAAAGCTTGAAGGCACCTGTGATA
>JAABNX020000052.1:7997168-8010741 GCA_015163995.2 Mormyrus lacerda | reverse complement strand
TTATTACTTTTGTCAGATTAAAGTTATTTCTGTGACCATTGTGAGTTTTTCTTTCATTGACTGAAGGGTACCAACCACGTGTGTAAATAGTCTCTTTAGGGGTACCAACAAATCTGTCCATACTATTTTAGCATAATCATTTTTAATTTTATTGGTTTACTCTATCACATACTAAATGCATGCATTAGACAGTTGCTTTTAATTGAATCACTTTTCAGAAGAAATGAGCTGTAAGGGTACCAACAAATTTATCCATGCCTGTATGCATATATAAAACAACCTACATTTGCATGTTGATGGAATGAAGCTACTGTTTGTAAAATAGAG
The DNA here is from genome assembly GCA_015163995.2 of Mormyrus lacerda. NCBI lineage: Eukaryota > Metazoa > Chordata > Actinopteri > Osteoglossiformes > Mormyridae > Mormyrus > Mormyrus lacerda. The sequence goes on along the minus strand of JAABNX020000052.1, from coordinate 8,010,414 downwards.
CAGCTTCATTCACTGATGGTACTTTTATTGGAATGTGCGTGCAGTCAATAGCACTGACAACATTCGGAAAGCTGGACATTAGGGTAACATCATATACAGTCTTGACCAACCACAACCAATAATGGTCTTGGATATCCCTGATCTGTCAGCCAGTTCCTGCTGTTATGCTCCTGTAAGTTTTTTTAGTACTTAATGATGAAAAAGAACAGCATGATTTCATATTGTAGGTGGTTCAAGAGGTGGGGCCAATTAATCCACAATTCCATCAGAATCACTCTTGGCAGTCTAAAATGGCTGATAAGCCACAAACTGTGGATAAAAAAAATTATTGGAAAAATAATCATTGTGATCTCTAAATATTGGCTTTCTTTGTATTTGGCTGCACACAATATCCTCTAACAAAGGTAAATATACCATGATGATGCTACCTCTGACATACTTTCATATATGTGGGTGCCACATATTGGTGCCTACTTACTTTGACTTTTCAGCACGCACCGCTCTAACTTAGATTCTACGCAATAAATATATTGGTATATATGAAGTTATTCATTTAAAACAGTAGGACAAATGATGAATGTGTTGTCAGATATAATAAAAATGTTTCTGTATTTACTAACACGCGTTTTACAAAGCACTAAAACCAACTGAGATGCATATTTCTATACTATAGATGTCAAACATATATCCTAGGGCGTTTTTTTCCACCACACCAGGTACCGAACTTTTGGTACATGGAGAAAGTACCAAAGGTACAAAGGTGATGGTTTTCCACTGATGTAGAAACTGGTACCAGAACCGAATAACCTCACAGCGCGAGTTGGGGTATTTTGTACTGAAATAGAAAAATAACTGTAGTATATTATAAAGCTGGATATTAATACTAACATTGCCCATTATGCACATCAAACTCTTACATCGCTAGTCAGCTATATTAAAATAAGGATTTTTCTTACTTTCAATTTTGTATGGACATTATAGCGCAGGGGGTTAAAGTCTCATTTAAATATTTTTACTCTGTTACTCTGCCATATGAAAAAAATAGCAAGCTTTACAATTTGAATTATTATTCCTTTTATAAATTCTTATGTTTAAAGTTTACCTCTGCTGTTTGTGCATAAGCATTGCATACGTTCTCCTAGACGATCATAATCATTTTCATCCTTGCTGTTTAAATTACCGTACTTTAAGATGGTTTTGTAAGAAATTTTTCCTTTTTTGTGTAAATACCCCAATATTTAATACAACAAAATCACATTGCTATATTCATAACAAAATCACATCGTTAGGACAATATGCTATATACGAGCTGTATTCGTATAGTCAACAAAATATGTTTTAATTTCTTGTCATACCATCTTTTGTCGTTTGTTCTTACGACCAAATCACAATTTTTTTTTACTGAAGGCTCATACTTTACAATCTTATTTTATTATTATTTTTGGAGTTCAAGGCCGCATTTGTATTGTGTTGTCATGTCTTGTATTTGGATGGGTAGCGGGGAAGCAGATCTGGGAGATGGGAATCCAAAAAATGGGGTTTAAACACAGCACAAACCTCAATGACAGATCTGGGGAAACTAACTCGCACGCAGACTAAAATACACAAGACAAGCTGAAATAATAGGAAACAGGTGATCAAAATCGGGGTAGCACACGTGGTTAATGAGGTGGTGTGGCACACACGAGGATCAAACAGGTCATGACAGAGCCCCCTTCAAAGGTGCGCACTCCTGGTGTGCCTCAGGGGATGCGACAGACAAGATGAGACCAGGGACAAGGGACCTGGAAAACGAGAAACAAAAAACATCAATGAGGGACCAGGAACAGAACTGACACAAAGAACAAGCACAATGGCAGGAACCAGGGCAACACCTGACAAAGAACGGGAAATGCAGACAGGCACACCAGAAAGAGACAGAGGGCACAGAGAAAGGAGGAACAAATGGACCAGGAGTGAACGGAGGAGCCACAGGGGGATGAAGAGCCAAGACAGGAGGCACAGAGGGACAAGGAGGAAACACGGGAGGCTAAATGGAAAAAACCGGGGGACAATGGGGAGCCCGAGGGAGCCGCTACGGGCGGCAGCCGGAGGGGCTGCAAGCGACAGGGAGGCATGAGCAGGAGGGGACAACGAAGGGAGAAAAGAGACAGGCCGAGGAACAGACGGAGTCGTCAAGGAGGAAGTTGGAGGGGGCACCACTGGAGATGAGGAGGAAGTCAGAGGGGAGGCTGACGTAGGGAAGGAGGAAAATGGAGCCGCGGTAAGTGATAGCGCAGCCATAGCCGGCGATGGTGCAGCCGACCGACAAGTCAGAGGAAGGGGTCCCACAGGCAACCAAGGAGTGGAGTCACCGACGAGCAGGAGCTAAAGGACCTGCAGGTGCCCCCCTAGCCCCAGCCAAGGCGAGCGAGGGTGAGCCAGAGGGCAGGGTGGGTGGGACCTGATCCCTGCGTCAGTGTCCCCTGCCCTTTTGGGACACTGACAGGCGGACACCTGGCCAGGATCCACCACGCTGGGGCAACGGTAGAGGGGTCCAGTGGGGCAATCAAGGAAGTCCCCGATGGGTCTCACTTGAGTTCCTCCTCTTCCAAGGGGGAAGGAGCGCTGGATGAGAAGTCCGAGACCTCCTCGGGGACATGGACTAGGGTTACGTGCACAGGGGCATGAGTCACAGGCACAGGGGCATCAGGCGGAGCCGGAGTGTCAGGCTCAGGCAGAGCAGGAGCTGGAGCTGTGGACAGAGCCAGTGCAGGAGCGAGAGCCGCGGGCGGAGCCAGTGCTGGAGGTGGGACCTCGGGGGGTGTGGAGATGGGTGGAACAAGAGGTGGAGGCATAGCCGGGACCTACCTCGAAGCAGGAGGCATCAGGACCTCTGTCGAAGCAGGAGGCGGAGCAGAGATGGGCGGAGCAGGAACCTTGGAGGGCGGTGAAACTGCAGGAACCTTGGAGGGCAGTGACGCTGCAGGAACCGCCGACTCAAGCCCAACTGGCAACGCCGCTGCGTGAACCATCGACTCAGAATCAGCAGGGGGTGCCACAGGAACTGTCGGAGCCTTGCTGGGCAGCACGGCAGCTGCCAGGACAAGAAGGTCTGGATCAAGTGGGACAGGCAGATCAGGCAGGACAGGCACGTCAGGTGCTGGCAGGACAGGCATGTCAGGTGCTGGCAGGACAGGCAGCACAGAAACAGGCAACTGTACTTTCCGCAATTGGAGCAGTCTCCTCAGGTCGTCCGCTAACCTCTCCTTCTCGCCTGAAGGTGAAGTCAGTGAAAACAGGCAGAACTCACGGTGTAGCTGTGCGGAAAGTTGGACAGCTTCAGTGGATTCCTGTATGGCTAGGTCTTCGATCACCCTCCAGTAGAGCTCTTGAAGGGTGAAATAGCATTCTGTGAAAGTCGGTTCTGCTCGCACTTTCGCCGGCATAAGCCCCACTGGGTCCAGGATAGGATGAGGCTCTTGCGAGAACCCAGTGGGGGAGGAAAGAGAGGATCACTGCCCGTAAGAGGATCACCAGCGCCTCTTGGGGCCTCTTACCTATTTTCTGCTTTTTCTTTCTCTTGGTCTGGGCTTTCGGTGGAGGGGAGACTCTCCGGGGACATCCACAGGCTGATCGGGGAACCTCTTCTCGGGGAAACTGATCAGCCGGGCTCTCTGCCTGGTTAGCCTCTCCTGCAACTGCCAGAGATTTTCGCACACATCCTCCTCTAGATGCGTCTTCAGCGAGGGACATTTCCTCCAAGATGTCCCAGCTGCGGCTAACCAATCTTTTTGCTTCCGGGTACTCTCGGCCCTCCGGCTGGGCCAGCCAGTAAAGGACCTCATCAACCAGGCTGAGGTAAACTTCCTCAGCCAGGGGTCGCGCCTTCTTGTGAAGATCTGTCATTCTGTCACGTCTTCTGTATGAATGGGTAGCGGGGAAGCAGATGTGGGAGACAGGAGTCCAAAAAACGGGGTTTATTGACAGACGAGGGAACAACACAGGACAAATGTCAATGACAGATCTGGGGAAACTAACTCGGACGCAGACTAAAATACACAAGACAAGCCGAAATAACAGGAAACAGGTGATCACAATCGGGGTAGCACGCGTGGTTAATGAGTGGGCGTACAGTAGCACACACGAGGATCGTACAAGCAGGTCATGACAGGTGTTTCAGCGGAGGGCTAATTGCATAACAAATTGACAAGGAAAGGTGCTTCAAGTTCGTTATGAATATATTAATATATTTGACAAATTATCATACAAAAACACATAGCGCCTTTTTAAATTCACTTAAATATTGCTTTTTATAGACTCTCTGTAATCATGTTGCCTTTAGTGTCCCTCCCCATACCATCATTTGTTGTATTTATGCTGTGTGTATGTCCGGTCTCATGGTGGCTGTGGCTCACTACTCCTGACTCTCAGCAATCGACAAGTTAGGACGTTTGGCACATTTGGTTTAAGCTTTCTGAGCAAGTCACCAAGGCATTGGATTAGCTGATTGATTAGTTGCATAGATGTTTTTTTGCAGATTTTGGCATGGTGGGATGCCACAGACTAACATCACCAGCAGAAACTAGCTTGACATTCAGAATATAGATGTTTGTAGTTAAGATAATTGCAATAAATATTGATAAATAGTTTTGTAGCCAATGCTTATTCTGTATTCTGCATTTCAGTTGCTCAACATCTATTTTCTTCTATTTGTGTAGCAGATAGAACCTATATACTTTGTGTGCAGGGAAAGTGGTTAGGCATAATTAAATGATAAAAGCCAGTTATATGTTGTGTGATTAAAATTGCAATCACTGCAAGATTTTTCTTCAAATGAAAGGTTTCTCTAGATTGGCAGAAGATCTGAGTCAGATTTACATGGCCCATTTGCTAACCAAAATTGCCCTACTCAAGAAACCAAACACTATTTCACCAGAACATTTTTTTTCTTGCAAAAATTCTCATATTCGTATTTTAATAATTTTTAAATGGGTTAATGGGTCAAATTAATATTGTAATGTACAGATGATTAATTTTCAACAAAAATACTACTTGGAAGCAAGTACAAGCTGAATTTCAATGCTTTCAAAAAAGCTTAACAAACCACAAACATGGCAATAAGAAAAGAGAGGATGCTGTCTTATAAGTTGGGATGTTAAATGATTTTTTTTCAAGTCACACACCTTGGTGTTTAATGGCATATAATCACACATGTATATATAATCCCAAGTACTCAACAGGTGGATTGAAACACTACTTGTAATGTGAGGTGTGTGTGATGATGTGAGGGGGATATAGGGCTCTCGAAGGAACAAACAGGCACATTTAGGTTTGCTCCTAAAAACTATCTATTACAAGTAATACAAAATAACCTTGCATTAAAATCAATACCAAGACATTGGATAAAAGGCAATGCAAAATAATCCTGTATCACAAGTGCTATCTAATAATTATGATATATATATATATAAAGTGATAAAAACATGCATAATTAGAAAGTGCAAATTGATATTATAATTATTGTGATAATTGACTGGGGAAGCCGTTTCAGTCCTGGCAGGAGACCAACACGTGAGTCCCGAGAAAGTGGCGGGTGATGCGCGCTCTATCCCATGGCTGAAGTCCGACCAGTACCGAGATCTCCCCCTTCCTTTAAACTAAATTTTGGGCATTACATGTGGGCAGGGGACGATCTGGCCAGGCTGATCCCCCTTCCCCCAGGCAATGTGTTCTCAAATTTCCAATTTTGTCCGAGCAATGCCGCCTGCAGTTTCAACCGGAAGTGACAAAATAAGTTTCTATAATTAATATATCCCCTACTGTAAGGTTGGGGGTAAGCATTCTACACACACTGACTAGGTACAATACTCAGAATAATTAAACGAGTATCCTTGAGCAATGCTTTCCCTTCCCATGAAGATAAGGCAGGTGTCTCATACACTGACCAGTGGTGTACAGAACATATTGAGCGACACCTTTACCTGCCTTCAGCAAGCCCCTCCAAAACCCGGGGAAACATGGTAAGCGTCCTTGAGTAGGGTAAGCATCCCAGAATGAGGATTCTTTCACATAAGATAAGGATACTCTGAAACCAGTCATTTGTGGAAAGCAAGTTATCTACTGTATGTGATCAGGAAGGGAAAAAACATGTTTTTGCTGTCTAACCTTAATACAATAATATTATAGGTGAATCATGGACGACGTATCTGAATCTCAGGATGATCAGTCCATACACGATAAGAATCAATCCATACCTCAATCACCTCATATGTATGACAGTAACAGGATAATGATTAATTCCAGGCAACGTAGTCGCTCAGAAATTAGTCCTAATACACTGGAGTGATTGATCTAAAATCTTAAATCTTAAACCTATTCAGCAAATGGCTCTAAAAACAGAAGATGGGCAACCACTGAAAGTATTCTTTATGACAGGAACAAATGTAAAATTGTAAGGTATGAGCTTTGAATAAAATAAAACAAATATTGCAATTTATGATATTTTGTATGGTGGTACAGCAGTTAGAACTGTTGCCTAACTCAACAGTTTGAATCCTCACCATGGCTCCATGTCTGTGGAGTTTGCATGTTCTCCCAGTGTCGTGATTTCCCCTGGGTACTCCAGTTTCCCCCCAAAACACTTGCTGGGGTTAACTGGAGTTCCCAAATTGCCCATAGGTGTGTCTGTGAGTGTGCCCAGAGATGGAATGGTGCCCCATTCTGGGTTATTCCCTTCCTCGCACCTGTAGCCTCTGGGATAAGCTCCAGATCCACCCAAATCCTGAACAGGACAAGTGGTCACAGAAAATGGGTGGATGATATTTTTATCCTATATTTGCTTCTGTCTGGCGATTTTTTAAAATGAAACAAATCAGAGAGGATTAGCATCTCTGTGAGATATTAACTAAATGTTTTGATTTTAGCTTTGAATTCTGGGATCGTGTGCAAGTTAATGAACTAAACTCTTATGAACTAAACTCTAACGAGGAAGAAATATTATAAGTCTGTATTAAAATCTGTAGTCATACTATTGTCCCATTTGGGTAACGAAATACTGCGTGCTTTAACACAATCAAAGTTATAATAACGTTTATGACTGAATGAAATTGGCACGATGCGATAAATTCCCCAGAGCTAGTATACTTGCTCCCTCAAATATGAAACGGTACTTAGAAAATTAGCTGCATATTTAGTTAGCATGGCTATTTGGGGGCAAAGACCCCTTAACCCCCAGCTCCCTAGGCGCCCCAACAGGTGGCAGCCCTTCGCGGACAACTTGTTCTACAAAGAGCAAGTTGAGGGAGGCGTAAAAAAGAATTTCCCCAACAAAGGAATTTCCCCACGAGGATCAATAAAGTTGTGATTATTATTATTTTAACTTTTTCTTAAGCTGTAGTCAGCTAGCATTAGCATTTTTGTCTAGAAATGGTGGTTGTAGCTAGCTGAATAATTGTTCCATGAAAAGTGTTTTTTTTTTTCTTTTTTTTGTTTTTTTTCCACATTGAAATACCTGGAAAAAACAGCCATCACAGATTGTTCATAGAATGTATTTTTCCTCACCTGAAACTGAATATTAAGCTATTCAAAGGCAGCAGATAAGGAAGTGGTGTATTTAGATCAATGAATAGATCCAGTATTGAAAATACTGTAGCATATTTGACAGTTACAGCTCCCTCATTTCTGTGGAGAACTGACAAGCTTGAGTAAGTTAATTAAACGGTTAGTGAAACTTATGCAGAACTGAAATTTTAAGGAAAATTAAATACTCATATCACAGATCTAAACAAGATTTCAAATTAGTTTATGCCAATTAACATCACAAAATAAATAGGGGTGCATCGATACAGAAGCTAGTATTGGTGTGTCTGGCACAGTACTCATATTCTCCTACTTGTCTCGGTGACAGTGGGCTGATTTCAATAACCGTTACCATGTGTTGACATATCAGCAATATTAATAAGCAAAATATATGGGACTGCAAAATGTGTGGGAGTGCTTCAATATTACATTTATTATTATATTCAATATTACCAGTATTAGCAGTATCACGTTTTTACTGCTTCTATGTTTTCAGTTGCTGGTACTAAGATTTATCATTCCATTATTTTGCAAGTAACAGATTAATGCCATATTCTGTTTATTTATCATCCTAAATAAAGCGATTTTTTTGATTCTCTGAATTTCTTAAATTTCTGCCTCAGTGATGTTCTCATTATCAGAATACTTAGCTTCCATGCCGATGGCTCTAGGAATTCCCTGAAGGTGAAATTTTGAAGCTTGATTGTTTTAATCCGATGGAAAATGTTACATTTCGTACCCAAAACACAAAATGATAAAGAGAATCTAATAAATATAACCTATAAATATAAAAATTCATTGCAGCATGTATGGAGGAAATCAAGCAATACTGTACATTTCATGCTTTTCAGTGACTTTCATTATACAGCAGCTTGCAAGGAATATTCTTTAATCATTAAATCACCATAAATCAGTTTCTCAATCCAGTATCACTATAGATCTCTTGTTTTCATTGAAAGGTGTAAGTATGGATAGAATTATCCAAAATTCTACAAAAAGGAAAAACATTCTTTTAGTTAAAATGAGGGAGTAGATTTTTTTGCCAGCCACCCCAGGTTGCCTCTTTCAAGTGTCACCAAAGTGTCCTCCACAACTATGCTGGCCACATCTCCTTTAGACCCCATTCCCAACTCAGTAATTACAATTCACAAATTGATAATGATCAACAAATCTTATGACACTGGAGAAATCCCATATCTCTTCAGAGCAGCTGCTTTTCAATCTTCTCTTCATTGCCAAGGTACTTGAAAATATTTTATCTCACATGAACTTGTACAATGTCAGTGACCCTCATCCCCCTCAGTCCTTGTCCTTCTTGATCTCCAAGCACCTTTGACACAGTAAATAAAAATACCGCATTGCAAATGATAAGGCACTATAACAGTTTACAAAATGTTGCTCTGAAGTGTTTTTTCTCCATTCTATTGCAGAAATTTGGTCAGAAATATTTGCTGTCACATGTAATGTCATCCATGGTGCAGTGCGGAGACCCATTCTTTTTCTCAAATACGTGCTTCTTCTAGGCCAGATAATCTGTCATTGGGATATTTGTATTTGTAGGTTTGCAAATGGCACACTACAGTACACCACCAAATTGATGACTTCACTGTCAAGGAGAACCTAAGCTATTGTTTGGAGAAATCTGGAGTTAGATGTACCACCTTAACTATCTTATCCTGAACAATGACAAAACTGAAGCCATATTAATGACCCCAAAACAAATACTTTCTCTCATTCTGCTTTCCCAGCACTTTCACATAGTTTTAACGGCTAATTTGTTATCAATATCCGCAGATATTCAGATACCTTCAATGACAATACTTAAGCTAAGCATTAGGTTCTGTCATAACCTATATGATCAGTTTCTTCGTTAGTGCGATGGCTTTGGGAAGTGACTAACTGCATTGCTATTCAGTATAAAATATATAAAACATTTTTTATAATAAGAAAGTGAACACAGACACAAAAAATTGCAAAATGTCAGTTAATCTTTTTTTTTTATTCAAACTGCTAATGGGACATATGGCCATTACACCTACAGGAACTTTTATGACATCCCATTCTAAATCCATAGCTTCAGCATGGAGCAGGTTCTCCTTTTGCAGCTATAATAGCTGCCACTCTGCTGGCAAGGCTTTCCTCCATTTTTGAGGTGTGTCTATGGGAATTTTCACCCATTCATCCAAAAAAAACATTTGTGAGGCCAGACACAGATGGTGGACGTGAAGGCCAGGCTCACAATCTCCATTCAAGTTCATCTCAATGGTGTTCAATGGGGTTGAGGTCAGGGCTCTTTGTGGGCCAGTCAAGTTCTTCCACACCAGACTCATTCAACCATGTCTTTATGGATGTTACTTTGTGCATTGGGGCACAGTGATGCTGGAATAGAAAAGGACACTTTCCAAACTATGTTAGAAGCATAGAATTGTCCAAAATGTCCTGGTATGCTGACACATTAATAATTCCCTTCACTGGGACTAAGGGTTTCTGTTGTTCATAAACGTTTCCACTCTGCAGTAATACCACTTACAGTTGACTGTTGGAATATCTAACAGGGATGAAACTGACTTATTGCAAAGGTGGCATTCTATGACAGTACCACGCTTGAGAATGACCCATTCTTTCACAATGTTTGTAAAGCTGACTGCATGGCTAGGTGCTTGATTTTATACACTAACGCACGGGTGGCCAACCTTATCCGCAAAGAGCCGCTGTGTACGCAGGCTTTGGGATAACCTGTAGGTCAGCTGTTCAAACCCAGGTGTGAGGTCTCTTTAGCCAATCAGTCCTCTAATTAGTAATCTAATTAGGGAGTTGCAGCGAAAACCCGCATATATAGCGGCTCTTTGCGGATAAGATTGGCCACCCCTGCACTAATGGGTCTGAATGAAACACCCGAATTCAATGATTAAATGGTTTTCCCCATGCTTTTGTTCATATAGTGTAGTTGTTCAAATGGCAAATGAATCATTTCATCATTCAAGGATCATTCGTTTATTCACACAAATTACTTGTCATAGAACACGAATCAGATAAATTCACATTCATGGATAACACGTTTAAAAACTTTTAGAAGTATTGATAGATTACAGACTCTTATGTAATTAGGTATTGTGTTATTGTTGAAGTGCTGGTACAATGTACAACATTATTTGATCACATGTGTTTAGCTTTTTTCTGCATTCTGATTTGCATGTTGGAATTGTGTGTAAATTCAGAACATTCAGAAGTTCAAGAAATTATACCTCCCCCATAAACTACTAAACTATAATTATGGATGAAGGACGTATTCAGTAGAATGGTTGACTTGTGTTTCTAGCATATTATTTATTTTTTGTTATATTGATCCAACGTTTTACCTATTTCTTTCTGTGTGAATACAGGCTGAATTACACTTGCTTTCTGTATTTTCTATTTTAGGCTAAGGACAGTGATGACGACGAGGAAGTTGTCCATGTTGACCGGGACCATTTTATGGATGAATTTTTTGAACAGGTGAGTGAAACGTTCATAGTACTATATCCACAAACAGGGGTAGTCCTGTTACCTCAAACTTCCAGAGTTGACATTACATGTGACACCTTGATGCTACTCAAGTATCTAAGTGCTTGTTGAAATCCAACAATTCATATTAACTGTTAATTTAATGAAGATAGCTGTATTAAAAGTGAAGTATTGTTAAGTGCCTGTAGCAGATAATCTCATTTATAGTTCGTCTAGCCTATTTTTTCTCAGTACTTATTCAAGCTGCTGCACAAAAACTTTCTACTGCTCCCTGTACCACCTTCCTCAGTACACTGCACTGATGACTTTACCATCTATTAGTGTATGAAGTTACAAGATTCAGTTTTTTTGCTGTTAGCACGATGATTTACCTAATAATGCATGTAAGCCTGTATGTGGCCTGTACTACAGCTGTAGGCCAGTATATATAAATATACTGATAATTTTCATGTCCTATATATTGCAAGGACCACCATAATAGATCAGAAAAAGCTGTTAACAGTAAAATTTTTTACTCTTAGGAAACAAAACTGCATTTTTAATGATTTTCTAGTATACCTTAAGAAAAATCAGTCTAAAAGTTTACCGCTTCTGCTTTTGCATAAACTCTACTTGTGTTCTCCGAGTCATTCATAATACTTCTGTTTTTGCTGTTGTACTCACTCATAGTCAGATCGGTGCACTTCTGAGAAATATTACAAAAAAGTGAAGAGGAGAAAAGCAAACTAGTCACCAAAAGACATTCATCTTCCACTTACGGAAATATTTTGTCTGGTGTAGAAGAGATTTCTCATGTGGGAATGGGAGAAGTATTATGCTTTATTACAAATGCATGTGCTCACTGGTATATGGGTCAGTAAGACACAAGGGTTGGGCAGCAATTAAAAAATGTAATAAATAAAACTAAATAAATAAATAAAACTTTTTTTAAATGCATACATCAGGTTTCAGATGTCCATTTCATATTCATGTTGCTTTCATGTCAATGACATGCACCATTTTTTACAAAAGGTAAGACTGTTTGACTACTTCAGGCGCATTCAATGTAACCACAAAAGCATGAGATATTAAATATTTTATCCACATGGAGTGTATGCAAGTGCACTCAAAAGGAATTACTTCATTTTAAAGTATCACATAAAAACATAATTTATTAGGATTGTCTCTAAATTAAAATTGCATGCGTTATTTCAATATTGAGGTAGACATGTGATGAAAACATTTCTGTTTTTTAAATAATCTTTGACAGATATTTATTAAAGCACATTACAGTGCAATAGGGGATTATAATTTATTCCACATTAATTTTCTTATATATTTTTATGAAAAATACCAGTTACATCAAATGACACAAATCAGATACACCACTTTGGAGTGTGGCTTTTACAGTCAAAGGTCACTGGTTAATGAAGATATTGACACTGAAAATCAAGCATGTGTTATGGATACTGGATGGGAGACATGACCATATGCAGGCTGTTAAATTTAAGGTGACTATTTCAGAACTCAACTTACAATGTGACTATAAACAAAAGGACAATAAGGCATCAAAACAAGAGGCATGGCAGTTAGGAGGGGCTAGGACTGACAAAAACACATGGTGAGGTTGGACGAACTGCAACAAAGAACACTAGCACTGACACCGACAAACCAGGAGTTGGAACAAACAGGGAGCACGAACACTAACATTTACACATTAGTATAAGGACAAGGGAACAAGACTGGATTGCCAGTGACATCTTCTGGCCAAATTGGAACATGGCAGACATGGTAGGAACAGATCCTGACAGCATGACAGTCAACAAGGTCAGCTGAACTTGTTTTATTTTATATCGGTGTATAAAAACCATCTAATGACAAGAATATTGAATTCATATCTTCCATTGTGATTTCAGTTAAGAAAAATATCTAGCAACAGCAATTCAGGGTAAAAACATCTGTCCATCTGTCTGTCCATGTGTGTGTATCTGTTTCTGTCAGTATCTATGTGTTTGTCTGTCTGTGTGTCTGTCCATTTGTTTGTGTGTGTGTGTGTGTGTGTGTGTGTGTGTGTGTATCTGTGCATGTGTTTGTTTTTCTCTATGTGGCCCCTGTTTATACTTTTTTAAAATGTATTTTGGGCAATAAGAACATAAGAACTATACAAACGAGAGGAGGCCATTCGGCCCATCAAGCTCGCTTG
>JAABNX020000052.1:7987041-7997068 GCA_015163995.2 Mormyrus lacerda | reverse complement strand
GGTACCCCACTATGAACGCAGGCGCCACATCAGATGGCAAGTGGACAGCAAGTGTAAGTGTAAACGACAACCAAGATATATTTTGACCTGATCACTCACCTAGGAGGTCTGGGACAAATTTGACCACATATCTTTTGTAGTGTAGTTAAACTACGCACTACTGGGCATCTCATTAAGTGTTAGTTATTAGCCCATTTATTCTGGCTTAATAACTGATGCATCCCCAACAAGGATATTATAGAAAAACACCTCATCAGTGCAGGACACAGTGCATTGATGCTCAAAAAATCTGATGTTTGTCTGGTGACAAAGACTTATGTAATATCTGTGTACAGGGGCATTTGACCTTGCAGAAGTGATGCAGTCTTAACAAAATCTAAACACAGGTTGTCAGCTATACACTTTGGCAATGCATGATAGAAACAGGTGTAAATGGAGATGTGTCTCAGTTGTCCACTTTTGGGTTGATCGCCCAAGACGCATTTTAAAACCAAGTGTAAACAGGGCTTATGTGTCTATTTGTGTGTCTGGGTCTATGTGTGTGTGGATTAGGTTTATATTACATTGTGGGGACCAAATGCCCCCGACAATGTGATAAAAACCTGTTATTTTGATGCTGTGGGGTCCATTTTTCAGGTCCCCACAAAGATCTGTGAATGCAATCAAAAAACAAAAAGATGCCAAAAGTCTCATATTCTGTTTGATTACTTATGGTTAAGGTTAGGGCTGGGTAGGGGTTAAGGTCATCATGTTGGAATTAGAGCTTTTAATTTAAATGCAATTTAAAATCAGATTTGACAAAAATTATCATGGACACCTATGTAAGCACATGCCCTTGGTGTAAATGTTTAAAACATAATTTTCCAAATAAATATTCATTTTCATTATTGTGTTGAATTGTTATCTGATTTTTTAAAGAGCAGCACTAACCTAACATTTAAGGACATCTGGACCTTGAATGGTCGTTATACCACCATGACGCTAAACGTTCTTGACCGAATAACATAAATCCACAAATTAACTATAATATTCAGAACAATGGTGTTTACTATTCTAGCTCATTCAGCAGAGAAACACACTAGGAATTAAACAAAGCCAAAGCTGGGGACTGTCGGGAAAGGGTGATGGCCAGCTACACCTGCTGATCAAACAAGTCTAACACTTATCAAAACAAGATACAGCCTTTTATTTATATTTTGTTTCTACAACCCAGGATGTCCTTCGTTTGAAACATGAGGGCTTGAGCCGCGGGGTCACTCCGAACCTCGGGCTGATCAAACTAATGAATTACCTCATTTACAGGTCAAACACTTAATGAGATGCCCAGTAATGCGTAGTATAAGTAATGGACTATGGGGAACAATGCCCACTGCTTGCTTTTCAGATTATGTTATTTTTATGCATGTTTATTAATAATTATAGTGTCCATTCACCAGCAGCTATTGAATAGGAAACCCACATGAAAATAATAAAAAATTACTGTGCTCTACAAAGTCATTTTAAAACCAAGGGATGTGCAGGAGTTGCTATCCTCTGAAGATGCTGAACCAATATCTCATTACAGCTGAGATTGCCTGTTTTCGTAGATAATGATAAGATTTAGTACACAGTGAAAAGGTTTGAAACGCAATAATGATCGGTGTGCAGCTCTCTGCCTATGGACATCAAAGTTCTGTGATTAAAAACTGCCTAGCTTGCTTCTTGAAAGATTTTACACCGAGAAGAGTGAACATCAAATTTAACTCAGTGACAGGATTCTCAGGGACAAGCCATTTCGAGGGTCTAGGAAAGCTCATTTGTCACGTCAGGCAATATACCGACTTCTTGTTTTTGATTAGCCGAAGCTCTGTTTGAGATCTGGGATCTGGAAACCTAACCTGCTCTGGAGCAGTTTGGCTCTGTAGCATGAGTTACTAAGAAGGGAACCAGCATTGTAGTATTTAGAAGCCAGAGTTATTGCTACTTATCCTCAAAGTTATCCAATTAAGCAAGCAATCCAGCTTTGTAATACAGGGCCGGGGCTATTCACACTACAGAAACTTGGCCTTGATTGTAGTTCCTTGGAGGCAGTTCCAGAACCCTTTTTAAGTACCTACTCCAGACTGTGTGTGAAGCTGTCTGACTAGGTACCAACACAATCCTCATAGTCAGCCCTGTCAGTGCCTGTGGTCATAATGAAGTCAAAGACCAGAAGAGTGTCACCTCGTGAGCACCTATCAACCATCAAGTGAAATTAAAAATAAAATGTCTCACTCATCAAGACACTCGCCATGTCAGAGCATACACTGAGACTACAGGGAAGACACCCAGAGAGTGCCTTAGCCTGAGCCTCATAATACATTCGTTGAAAGGAGTGACATCAGACACCATCAGAAGGAATCCATCTATCACAGCAGCAGCTACTCCCTGAGAATGACAGCCATTAGTGCAACATAACTAATAATAGGTGTACACACCTATAAAGATCTGGCCACTCCCTGGTCTGCATACCTCAGAGAGTGCTGCCACTGAAATGTTTATGAATCTCTTCTGACAGTACGGGAAGATGGTATTCATGTTGGAGAGACAAGATGTTCCACACACCTACCCGGATGGGCCACCTCAGATTAGGATCCGAGTGCTGCTGTGCAGCAGGCAATGCCTCAGTACCACACCAGTTCCAATAATGAACAGGCCTGACCCCATTGGCTCTGGCGGTTTTGAATCTTCCAGTGATGAGGTTCTCAAGGGCTTTCCCTATCCCCTTCATGATATGTGCAGCCTTCCTGTGGGCGGCTGCAGCAGAGTTATTCCCACAGACAGCAGAAAAGAGTCCTGCCTGCTTTCTCCGAGCTGTGTGAATCCCACCACCAACCCACAAATTTTTTCTGCAAGTTGGAGTACCGTTCACAGGGCTGGATGCAGTTTAACATCATGCGCAGGACAAACAGACAAAACAGCAAGGCGTCTTTTTTGTGAAACCAGGGGTTTCATTGAAGAACAACACACTGGAACACATCACAACATCAATGACAGGATTAGGAAAAGACTGACAGGGAAGCACTTAAATACAGGACTCAATTAGACATGACTGGGAACAGCTGGTAACACAGGGAATCCACATGTGGATAACGAGGGGGCTTGGCACACAGGAGGAGCAGCATGATCAGGACGTGAAAATAAAATATTTTACGTAAAATATTAACCTTTGCACTTAAAACACTACTACAATTCACATCAGTGATGTAACGTACCTGTTCTTTTTTCATTCAAAAATAGAAGAAGCAAAGTTGCGACACAAAATTAAACAATAAAAGAAGAGTGGGAGCATATTTCTTTAAAGCATATTTCACATTTGGAACCATGAAACTGAATGGTTTCAACTATCAAAACCAAGATGTTATATTAAAAAAATGTGTGATTCGATCCTCTTACCAGTTTGTCATGCTTTTCTTTGTTCCAAGACCACACATGTATTTAATTCATCTTCCAGAAGATACAAGCATATACTACCAATTAAAACTAGGGATTAATTATGATTAATCACAGTCTGTAATTGTGATTAACTTTATAATTTTTTTAATTGGTTGACACTACTATGCCTTTTTTTCTTTAAAATTAAGTATTTTTTGTGATGGCTTTGATTTTAATGATTGTCTTGTTAACATTTGGATGTTATGCATGTTCAAGCCAATCAGATTTTGGCTAATGATAATTAGCCAAACGATAATGATAAAATGTCATTAAATAGTTTCTTAAAATTTCTGCCATTGCTATTTGTTTAGTCATGTTATTTTTACTTTTTTAGCCAGAATTTGTATTTGAAAGGAAGACATAGTACTTCCAATTGTACAGCTCTACATTTAATGGAGTAATTCCGGTCAATTTAAGTGACATCATGGTGGCTCAGTGAGATCCCAGGTTGGTGAAATTTTTCAAAGAGCATTAATTTCATGAAAACTCAATCAATGCATCAATGCATGCATTTGATACCAGTAACACTGATATTAACCACAAATCAAATGTAAGTTGATTAACAAGTGCTTTATTAGGAACTATTTGTGCAAATAACCAGACTTCTGTGATGTCAATGGTTAGTGAGTTATATCATGAGAAAGGAATAATTATAAACTACCAACAAGGACAATAGGGTTCTTCAATATTATTGACTAATAATGTGATTAATTGTTTACCTTTTGTGTAATGTGTGACTACTCAGGTGGAAGAGATTCGAGGCTGCATAGAGAAGCTTTCCGAGGATGTGGAACAAGTAAAAAAGCAGCACAGTGCCATCCTTGCAGCACCCAACCCTGATGAAAGTGAGTAATAAGCAATATAAACTCCAAGAATAGCTTCACAAATCCATAAATCAAATGAACAGGGTGTTTTTTTTTATTATTCATTAGGTATTATTTTCCCCATAAAACACCAGTTATTTGTGGAAAAATCCTGGCCAGACTCAGCTTCTAAATGCACTAGCAGCATATATGTCATTTTTATTGCTGGTCTATGTATTTGACAGAAACAATACAGAACTAGAGCCTGGCTTTGGATCTTTAGAGGTGTTCAATTCTGCAATGTTACAAGACGACTCCATATTGATCCAGTTCAGAATCAGGAAGGACTTAAGTGTGGAGATGTCAACACAAAGGATTATGTGGCTGTGCTGGACTAGATGTGCTGTGCTCTGTGGTGGGTTGGCATCACATCCAGGGTGTTACCTGTCTTGTGTTCAATAATAACTGGGATAGGCTGCCCCTCTCACCCCTGTACCAAATAACAGGCTTAGGAAAAGAGGGTGCAGGCATATACTGCTTGAGAGGTATAAGGGAAACAAAAGGGTGGCAGTCATTTCAGGGTGGTCATCCTAAGCCGCCAAGCATGACGCACATGGGTGGGCTTAAGGGGGAAGGACAGAGAGGCACTCACCCGGATAGCAGTGCTATCCATGCTGTATCTTATCAACCTCTTCCTTGACCACCCATAGTTGTTTCACAGGTTTCAGTAGGGCTAGAGGGCAATCCCAGGACATGCCTTGATGTCATGCTGGATGAGGTAGGTACGACCTAGGAGTCTGGAGCACACATCCTGGGCACTGTTGATGATGTCCCACAGTTTTGGTGCTGTGGAGGACTGAGGCCCCAGACTCTTTGCCCAAAGAGGAGTTTGAACTGGATTAATCCTGTGGAGACTTGGGGAACTTCCTGGATTGTGAAGAGCACAGAAGGAAACATGTCCTGGTTTTGACTATGCTTGTCAATGACATGTTGGAGCATCTGTCTGAGCGTCTGGTTCAAATGCTCACGAAGGCCATTTGTCTGCAGGTGGACAGGAACTATGTGGGGTCTCCCAAGGTTTCTTGTGATGGTGAAAGTCTGGTCCTTATTTTGGCTGCAGGCCCTGAGTATGTCGTGGCAGTTGTCTGTTTTCCCTTCTTTTAGGAGTGTGAGCATGACAAAGAAGCTTTATCAGCGATTTTATAAATTGAAAGATTTTAATTTTTTTCCCGGATGCACTCATAATGTGCAAAAAAAAAGGTATGATTTGAAAAAAATATGCAATACGGTTCAAAAGTCTGGAATCACTGAGAATTTTCATTGTAATTTTCTTTCAATTAAAATAATATTACAGATATCAAAAATATAATCTAGACATAGTAATATTACAAGTACTGTAACAATTATACTGCTGCTAACAGCTGCTTTTTTTGTGAATATCTATAAAGGAACACAAAACTCAGTTTTCATCAATCATCACTCCTGTGTGCCAATGGCATATTGTCTGACCTAATCCTAAATTATCATGCTAAAAGACCAGTTCTTCATTAGAAATCCATTGTGTAGAGCGTTGTGCTGTTTAAGGAAGCAGTAAAACTGACCTTCTTTGGACGGTTTGAGTGTCTGTAGCGTAAGCATTAGAAATTAGAAATTTGTCAGTCTAATGTTGTTTTGAGAAATGAAGGCCATGCAAGCAATTGCCAAGAAACTGAAGATTTGAGGTGTGCTCACTTCAGCAAACAGCACAAGCTGGCTCTAACTAGGATAGAAAGAGAAGTGGAAGCCCCCATTGCACAACTGTGTGGGAGGATCAATATGTCACGGTATCTAGTTTGAGAAACAAACATCTCACAGGACCTCGACTGGCAGCTTTGTTAAATTGTACCTGCTAAACACCAATCTCATCTTCAACAGTGAAGAGGCGAGGTCAGGAAATTGGTCTCCTAGGCACAGTTGCAAAGAAAAAGCCACAGCTGAGACTCCCGGATAGAAGTAAAAAATTTAAATGGGCAAAAGAACACATTGGTCACAGGCTGACTGGAAAGTGGTGTTATGGACAGATGAATCTAAGTTTGTGATGTTTGGGTCACAGAGAAGAACATTTGTTAGACGAACAATGAAAAGATGTTGGAGTCCAGCTTAATGCTGACTATAAAGCATGGGGGAAGAATTGTGATGGTCTGGGGGTGCTTTGTTCATCTAGTAGAAAATTGTACAGGATAAGTGGAAGGCTATCACCCCAATTTGCAACAACATGCCATACCCTGTGGGTGCAAGAATGGAGCCAGTTTCATTTTGCAACAGTGATCCGAATTAAGCAAGACGTATTTAGAGAAGAAGGATTCAGCTGGTATTCTGCCTGTGATGGATTGGCCAGTGCAGTCAAAGGACCTCAGCCCTTTTATGCTGTTGTGGGAGCAGCTGAACTGTATGGTGCGAAAAAGTCTCCATCAAGCCAATCTAACTTGTGTGAGGTGCTTCAGTAAGCATGGGGTGAAATTTCTGCGATTACCTCAGCAAAATCAGATCTAGAATGACAAAGGTCAGCAAAGCTGTATTTGCTGCACATAGAGGGTATTTTGATTAAAGCAAAGTTTGATGCACAAAATTGGTATCTCAAGCAAAAATCATTTCTGACCTTACAGTATATCTTGACTATATATTTTTAATAATTTTACAGCTTATTGAACAAATACATGTTTGTATTTTCAGGGTTCCAATACCCATCAAAACATACATTCAGAGGAGGAGGACATTGCAGTGGATACCCTCCAAACAGTAGATTTCCATGGGCAGAGTTGGCTTTACCCACACAGTTTCCCATGACTGTGAGGAAACCAGTGCCACTAGCCACCTGTGTGGTGCTGAATGCCCCCTGCTCATGTGGTTACATCACACCATGTACTGCAAGAAGGATGATGGATGCTAGAATGCTTCAAAATACAAAGCTATCACCTTATTGCCCAGACTTAAATACTTGGTTAAGTTTAATATAAACAAACATATAAGGAAACAAATTATTTTTAAAAACAGATTTTAAAAAATATATATAATGGATAACTATTTGTAATTAACAATGGTAAATAAAAGTTCTATAATTATAATATCAGTAAGTATTCTAGTTGGCGAGAGGTTATATTTCAAAGTTAATAAATTATGCATAATAATAATGCGGTTTACATTAATAGTACAGCCACTTTTTGGGAGACTGATGATGTTTAATGGATTTGCTGTTTAGTTTTTATTTACTTACATTCTTTTCTGGCAATGTCTAACATGTAAATCTCCATAAATTAGTGAATAAAATTTAAGGGAATGGGTATGCACTTGATTATATTTAGGTAGGGGTGTTAAGATGCGTCTATGTGTCATGCTGAATAGATTATTAAGGTGGTGAATCAACTGCATCCAGCTGTAGTAACAGAATTGATTTTTACGGGGGGGCAAAATCTTCCTTAAAGATCAAAATACAGCAGCGCCATCACATCTGATTGTTTTCGTCCAACAAAATGCAAATTACAAAATACTCAAAAGAAGTTAGATACGTATTTTAAATACATTCCACTGAATTTCTGTCCATTCCTGCCCACATAGGCACATGCACAGCCCTCGTACGCCACACAGGGACAGGCAGCAGCGCACGCACATGCAAAAGATTACAATGAAAATGACCATGAATTTGTACATCAAAATATTTTAAGAAATGTATGTCACAATGGTTAGTCATAATATTAATCGGAATTAGCTATTCTCAGTAATGAGGAATGAACTTGGCAAATAATTACAGTGGGACCTCCGTATACACAGTTTCAGTATGTGTTTTACTGAGGTCAAAAAAAAAAAAAGTTTAAGAATTCCAGAAACAGTTCTTAAGTACAGGCTGTAAACTAGTCAGCACCCACTATAGTCTAAAATATGGTTGGGTGACCTCAAATCAATATCACAATTAACTGAACATTTTACTTCAATTACGAATAATGAATGATTCCTTTGTTTTACTTTTTTGTTTGTTTTTTTGCCCTCAGATTTCATTGTTTGTACTGAAATTATGCTCAGCAATTAAAGCTGGTATATTTTTTTCTAAAAAACCACTGTACATCTTTAAGATTTCAAAATAATTGAAGGAAACACACAGATGAAGCATTTATGGTTATTTATTGAATATTTTGAACAACTGAAATAAAAGCACAAATAGCCTGAAATGAAAACAACTAATGTCACATTTTAGTTGTAATGTAAAAAAGCATGTTCCCTAAAAAAGTAGAAAATACACATTTTGCATTTCTTGCAAACAAAATAAACCTTTTATAGTTTGTTTTCCTTCATGTCTCAGGCAGATCACTATCTAATTGACATTTGTATATTTGGTAACACTTTGCATTAAGTGCACCTTTATTATGCATTCATAGAACATTCAGTGCACCTTCATAATGCATTCATAGAACATTCATAAGAAGCATGCAAGTACACCTTAACATCGTAACATCCCTTAACAGCTGTAATATACATTAATAACAAACATTATATAATAATAAACATTGTATTTGTATAATCATGTTATGTTTGTTTATGAATGATTTATGAATACTTAATGAATACATTATGAAAGTACACTGAATGTTTTATGAATACAATTCATTTATGAATATAAAAGCATTATGAAGGTGCAGTTAATGTAAAGTGTTACCGTATATTTATTAAATGAATATAAAGTAATAAAATGGACAACATCGCTGTTTAGTGAATTTTATTGACTCTTTCAAAATACAATACAGTTGATTCAAACGCTTTTCAAATTATAATATTATACAAATTAAATTAGTGAACCATGTACTGTATAATTCAAATATGCTATAACACATTACACAGTACTGTACATAAAATGTAGTTTATTGGAATTTTGCTGCTGCATCTCATTAGCTCATTTTTGGCAGTTTATCATAAGCTTTTATGAATCTATATTTGTGATTTAGTAAAAAAAGGACATTCTGTCTCCTTCCTGTGCAAGCAGCATTAGCCTCAGGTAGCTGGTCACAAGCAGACGGGTTACCACAAGGCAAAGTTGGGCTACCAAAGTAAAGTTGAAAAAAGGAATTACCTTTTTTGTACTTTTCTCCATATGTTGTCAAAAAAAATTCAAAATAAACACTGCAATTGGACTACCTGATTACTTTAAGTGAATTACTTAAACAGTATTTGCAGAGCAATTAGCTGTTCCAAGCTTTTTGATTTAAAAACTGTGATCACTATAAGCGATTTCCACTGTATTGGTATTGTAAAAACTGATTGGTTTTATTACTTTTGGTAGCTGAAATTTTTTTTCTGCCATGTTTACATTTGACCTCTTTATGTTCTTTGTCTTCTTCACTAAAGCCACAATGTGTCCAGATGACAGACAGCATTTTTGTCGTAGTTGCTTCTGGGGAAGCAAGAGCAGGGAGACGGAGAGCCAGGAATTTGGGGTTTATTGGGGAGAAACAGCACATTTGGGGCAGACTGGCAGCAATGATGAAGGACGTTAATGACAGGATTGGGGAAACATACTTGAACGCAGACTGAAATACACAGGACTTAATGGAAATAATACAAAACAGCTGGTAACAATCTGGATTTCACACAAGCTTAATGAGGGGGCGTAGCACACAGGAGGATTGGACAAGTAGGGTGTGACAGAACCTCCCCTCAAAGGAGTGCAAGGGGAGCAAAGAGATGGGACCAGGGACACGAGACCTGGAAAATAAAAGCAAAACCATCAATGGGGAACAGGACGG
>JAABNX020000052.1:7972764-7985520 GCA_015163995.2 Mormyrus lacerda | reverse complement strand
TCGAGCCAGTACAATGCCTCATTAGCCAGATCGAGATATTGCTCCTCAATCAAGGCATGCGTCTTCTTTGGGAGTCTTATCATTCTGTCGTAATCGCGTTCAGGGAAGCAAGAGCAGGGAGAAGGCAGTGAAAGTGGTGTTGCGTGTCTGCAAGATAGTACTACTCGGCCAGGAGGAGGCATGTTGTGGATTGGAGGCCCAGCTAGCTGAGAAATACCGCGGGCTGCAGGAGGCGGAGGTCGCCCTGCATGGCCAGGATGAGGCGTGCTGTGCTCTGGAGGCACAGCTGGCCTAGGAATGCGGTGAGCTGGTGGCCTGACCGGAGCAAGGCAAGCAGCTGCACGAGCTCCTGGAGCAGGAGCTGCTGTGCAGAGGCACCTGACCCCATGAGCAGGAGTCCCCACGGCAGGACCAGCCTGTCTCACAACACCAGAGCCCTCCTAAGCGGGGTAGGAGGAAGGGCTGGGTCCAGGAAGGGGCCACTCCGCCAGAAGTCTTTAGCAGCCCCTTGTGCTGGCTGTCCTTGAAGAAGGGAGCCTGGTTGTGGGAGTCACTGGTGGACCCCCTGGAAGCTGTGCTTGGTCCCCTAAAGGTGCAGAAGAATTTTTTTCTTATGATGCAATATTTTTCATTGTAAAATGTATAACAATAGCCCCAGTTTTTTCCTTGTTCCTTTGTCCTTTGAGGGCAAACAAAGCATGATTTTCATTGCTCCACCATCCCATGATACATATTTTTTCATTGCTATATCATCTTTTGAGATTTTTAGGCTAAAACATCAGAATCCCTTTCATTTGAGAGAGTAAAATAACAGTCCAGTTCTGTATAATAATGCGCAATGTACAATTATTGTTGCATTTTATGTTGGTAATGTCTTTGTCGATGAAACTTGTATCAGGGTTGCCTACTTTGGGCAACTGGCCAACAGATTTCACACATTTACATTTATGTAGCAGTTTTATTACCTTCTAAATATTCTGTTGCAGACTGTCCCATCGATTTTGATGTAGCTAATTTTAGGTTTATAATAGAATAATATACATTTGCCTTAAGAACTCTTCCGTGAGCTTGAGTGATGTTTGAGAATTGGCAACCCCAATTTATGTAGATGAACATCATGTTATATGTGGTCCGTTGATGGTTCATGGTTATCCATAGTTTTGGATAGGTCTATATTTGGTCATTGTCATGAATGGTAGAATCCTTCGACAAAAAGGTTACAGTGAAATACAGTGAACTTTGTGCAGAGCACTTTTACCTGACATTATCTGAACTGTTTAGGCATTAAAAATTATGTAATTTATAGCTCTGACTTAAGGATCCCTCACCCATTTTCTGCAAATAGGCATTACTGTTGCCGTTTTAGGATCAAATAACAAAAAAACAGATTAAATGTTTTTAAATCTTTCAACTTTACTGCAAGTAACCCACAATAGACATTCAAGTAGTATAGTATGTTAATGTCTTCAGTACAGGTGAATTGTTTTATTCCACAGCGGATTAACTACAACTGAGTCAAAATCAACATTTTAGACAATAATTTGTGAATCTGTCGTCAAACTAATTTAAAAATTACAGAAAATGGATATTTTACAGTAATGGATTTGTGAGAATGCTCCATATTGTAAGAACGAACCCATTAACTTAGCCTCTTTTCCCGTAGAACAATCCTTTAAACATGTAAATATGCCTGACCAATAGATATGGTGTAAATATTAGTATTATTAGTGGCATGGGCTAAAGGTTTAGAATGCATTTCTGATAAAATAATAATAAAATCAACTGTATTGTTCAAGCAAGCTTATATGCCCTATGCTACCACTTAGTCTATGATGGATTTATTATTCTTAACCAATTTCTAATCACTGTTAATCAAAACCCATAGTTCTACCCCATTAAGCATAGGATGGTTACCAATTATGCAAATGTCCTGAGGTACAATTGACTGTGTACATGGCGAGCGAACAGGAAGCAGGGTCAGGCACATGGAGATTCAGAACAAGGAGTTTTATTGCGGGCAGAGCACAACACGGTGAATATGTCTATGACAGACCTGGGGAAACAGACTTGACTGCAGACTGAAATGCGCAAGACAAGCCGAAATAACAGGAAACAGCTGGTCACAATCAGGGTTTCACATTAGGTAAATGAGAGGGCATGGCACACAGGAGGATCGGACGAGCAGGTCATGACAACAATGTTAAATTATAAATAAATCATTTTTTATATTGATATTGAAGATGTGATGCCCCTCCCCTATGTATTTATTATAGGACTAAAAAATAATAATAATAATGTACACAAAAAAGCAGTCTTGTCATTCGCTCACCTATATTGTGTTCTTCATTTTATATTTTTTTGGTGTTAAACTATATGTTACAGTTGTTCATTTTTATACAGATGTTATTGTGTATGGTGTACTGTACTTTTTATTTTTGCCTTTTTGTATGGTTATTTACAGATACAAAATCTAATCACAGACAATTTCCTCATCAATATAAGTTTTCTGATTCATTTAGCATGGATATATATATATTTTTTTTTATTAGTCATATTTATTTCATCTTGTTAATTTTTTGGATTGTCCTTTTTTTCTTTTTTATAACCATGCATCATGAAGGAGTGACTCCAGGGGAATAATGGTCCGAGCAAGTTGATGTGAGCTAACTGTTTACTGGTTAACGGGTTGGTTAACTATTAAAGTGTGTTTTAGTGGTGTATATACAATTGCTCTTCAAAGAACATTTTGAGAAAATAGGTCACTTAAATGTTATTTAGTTTCACCAGAATTTTACTAAAAAATTTGAAAACAGCTAGTAGTAAATGTCAAATATCATGTGTCTTGACTATTTAATCTGATTTTACAAATGCGCTTCAGTATAGAAAGATTGGCATGTGAGCTAATGAAACTAATAAGGTACCAATGACCTAATCATTTAATAGCTAGTTAGAAAATATTCCAAGGAAAGCTTGTATACCCTGTTTTTATACAGTTGCCCAGCAAACAAACTTTAATACAGTGGAGCTAATTCAGTCTCAAACCTGTATATATTTGTGTTAAGGTATTTATAAATATTCATTTGTTCATGTAGTTAATAATGATACTTAAATGATCGACACAATTATCCAGTTCAGTTAAACCTGCAGAAATGTAATGTATTGCCTTTGTGTTCTTTGGATAACAAGACTTACCGATTTGAAAGTGGACTTATGTAAATAAACATAGACTCTGAGATGGATTGTTTGAAATAATTTACATTTAATTATGTGTTTTTAATCCCTACTCATTTGTTCAGCATTACAGTAGCAGGTTGCAGCCATGCGCTGTGGTTATGGATTAATGGATCAATGGATGGACTAGCATAGTAATATGCAGTACAACGTCTGTGAACATTGTATCAGCTATTATGGACTGTGTGAATCAGTGCTGTACTTTTGCCATTTTCTTAAATTCCATAATTATTTATACTGCATGACTCCTTATTTCAATGCATTTTTTTCTCCTTTACCCAGAAACTAAACAGGAGTTGGAGGACCTTACAGCTGATATAAAAAAGACAGCCAATAAAGTGCGCTCAAAGTTAAAAGGTACGGTTTCATTTGTTACACATACTTAGCGACCAGTCATGCTTCTCATATGAAAAGCCATTTTGGCAATTACAGCAAATCCTCTGAAGATCACTGTAACTAACTGATCTGGTGAAATATGTGTAAATCAGTTATTCACGGTTATTCTGACAGTCTTTTTTCTAAAGCACCATCTATCTTTGAGAATTCAAGTTCAGACAACGGCCAGGGCAGCTGGGGGTAAAGGGCTGATGATAAGATGCATATAAAAGCAATAAATACACAATACCCAGTTGAAAATGCAACTGAAAGTGTTTACAGCTTTTAGATAGAAATGGAATTCCACATATCTTGAAGTCATATGGTCTATGTGTATAAAACACTAAGCTGGACTGGGGGGCATTCAGGGGCACCCCTTTGTATGCTGGTTTTATTGCTGCTCAAATCTTAATAATTTGCACTTGCTGTTTAAATGATTATAAGTGATTTTAAGATATCTTGAGAAATTAATATTTCCTACTTTTATTTCAGCGCAGATATTCAAGAATCTACACATTTAATGATGTCTTTGTAAATGATCTGGAGCTAATCTGTACTTTTCTTTGTTCATTTAAATTTGTGCATTTATACATTTTAAATATTTGAGGAAGCTGGTAGAAATGAGCATTCTAGACTCATCTCAAAAGTCTCTGCTGAAATAAACATTTGACCAGTATTTTCCCTTTTTCATAGCAATTGAGCAAAGTATTGAACAGGAGGAGGGACTGAACAGATCATCTGCGGACCTGAGAATCCGTAAGACACAGGTCAGTCCCTCATTTGAATTTTTAATTCTATTATTTTACCTCGATAAAAAATGTTTTATTGGAATTAAAACTTGTCTCCATGTTTTAAGATTTTAAATGAATTTAAAATGCCATGCAGGTTTGTGGAAAAGCAGACTTTATTTCTTTGTTGTTCTCTGTGTTGTTTTTACATCTCCTGCCTTTCCTCTCTTCCCTGTCTACCATTAGCATTCCACACTGTCACGCAAATTTGTGGAGGTTATGACTGAGTACAATACCACACAATCCAAGTATAGAGACCGTTGCAAGGACCGCATCCAGAGACAACTGGAGATCAGTGAGTGGCTTTGCACTTTTATTAGTCTATAGAAGTAAACCAAACGTTTTTGTGGCCCGTCTTACACTAATGTACTGCTTAAAGAACATTGTTTATGTCATTATTCTATTGCTACCTTGCACTCAGGGATAGATATATCTAATTTTGAGGGAAACTGATTGGTAAAAAATATTTAGGTAAAAGTTTGAGATTCAGAAAATTCTTTGCATTCATTTACAGGTGACATTTTTATCCTATTCATGTTTCTTAGAAAAACTTACAAATATAAATTTATGTTTGGAATATAGCTGTTGCTATCTGTATGACTTTTTTTTGTATGTTTGTATGATTGTTCTATAACTTCATCAAGGCACCAGAAATTTGCATTTTGGTCCATGACATTTGTGGAGAATGGGCAAAATAAAAGACACAGCCTCTGAAAATTAATTAATAGATTGTCAATTAATAGAGTCATTAAGTTTCAGCATGTTCACAAACACTTCTGAGCATGGTAGTCAATGATTAGCTGTGTGAGTTCCAGGTTACAAGCATGCCATACTGTATAAGAAGTATAAAACAATTCAATGCATGAAGCTTATTTGGATATCGAAGGTGTTACATTTTGTTACTTTTTGCTGATCCTGCTATTTATAATAAGGTCACCAAAGTATATAAAAGCTTCTAGAAAGCTCTCTGAAGGCCTTTTAATGATGCAGTTAGGGTCACTGTCTTTGTCACCAGAGACTGAGGTTTTGAGTAAACTGTTCACCTTGACGGACTGACGTTGGCAGAATAGGAAGCGCAGAAACCAGTGGCAGAGAGTGGTGGTCAATGTCCTTCTCCATTAGATTTGTGACATGACTGGGTTGACTGTATTGAAAGCTGAACTAAAGTCCATGAGCAGCACATGTGTCTAGGTATTTGGTGTCTCCAGATGCTGCACAATGTAGTCGAGTGTAGTGTCTTCAATAGGTATGTAACGATTCATTCAACTCACGATTCAATATGATTCATCAATCAATAGTTCACAATATGATTTTTTAACAGAATGAGCTGCAGACAAATTTATTCAAAAACATTCCTTTATTTATCTTTCTAAACTGTGCAAAATGTGTCCCCTTCTTAACAGTGCAACTGAAATTGAATACTGTTTTTTTAAAAAATCCCAAATCAAAAGAAAAAAAATCTTCAAATAAATAAACGGTAACACTTTACGTTAACTGCACCTTCATAATGCTTTTATATTGCATTCATAAAACTTTCAGTACACCTTCATGATGTATTCATTAAGTATTCAGAAATCATTCATAAAAAAACATGCATGTATATTTTTATACATCCTAACATCCCTTAAGAGCTTTAATATACTTTAATAGAAACATTACATGATTATTATAATGTTCGTTATTAATGTATATTAAAGCTGTTAAGGGATGTTAGAATGTTAAAGTGTACTTGCATGCTGCTTATGAATGTTCTATGAATGCATTATAAAGGTGCATTTAATATAAAGCGTTACCTAATAAACTAAGGCTTGCATGTGCAGCTTTTTAGCGTGGTTTGCCCTTTTAATAATCTTCTCTCTGGCGGTGGTGAAATGAGCTCACTGTGGTGCCGGTAGACATGCTGAAGCATGTTCGTTGTGCTATTTGTGTATGTTATCAGTCTTTTACAATGTTTGCATGCAGTTTTTGTATTGTCTGTGGTTTTCTCGCCGTTTTCGTTTGTGATTACTGGAAAGCTAAAATGCTGCCACACCAGCAATTTAACGTCGGAAGGTGTGTCCTCAATGTCAAATTCGCTCGCCATCTAGCGTTCGGTCATAACCAAAAACGTACGACGTCGACGTGAATACGCAGTGACATCAGACGTTGAACTGACGTCGTGAAATCAAACGTAATATTACAACGACGCTGAAGTTGGCTCCTTATTCGCAGCTCCTTATTCGGATTTTCCGGTCCACCTTAAATGCTTCGCAGCCCAATGCAATGACGCGATTGCGCCTGTAGGGGGACTATTTTAATACCTTAAACCTCTCTGTGCCAGGCAAATATCAACTTCTCAGTACATGTCAGGTACCTTACTATATAAAAAAGCTCAAATTGTCCTGGCCCAGACTGATTTAATGCTTTAAAAGCAGATGGAAACAAGGCATGTCATACTATAGTGCACAATGGTGTGAATGATAGGCCAATTTTCCATGCCTTAAACCTCTCTGGGCCAGGCAAGTGTCAACTTCTCAGTACACGTCAGGTACCCTACTATATAGAAAAAGTGATATTGTCCTGGCCCAGACTGATTTAATGCTTTAAAAATCAGATGGAAACAAGGCATGTCATACTATAGTGAACAATGGTGTGGCCAGGTTTCCATGCCCATTTTAATGCCATAAACCTCTCTGTGCCAGGCAAGTATCAACTTCTCAGTACACGTCAGGTACCCTACTATATAGAAAAGGTCAAATTGTCCTGGCCCAGAGATGTTTAAGGCATTAAAATAGTTCCCCTACAGGCGCAGTCGCGTCATTGCATTGGGCTGCGAAGCATTTAAGGTGGACCGGAAAATCCGAATAAAGAGCTGCGAATAAGAAGCCAACTTCATCATTGTAATATTACATTAGTTTTTCTGCTAAGTAAAGTACCATGAAGTACTCCTAAAGTAGCGATTCATTTTCCACATCAGCCGGCTTAAAACATTTACATCAAGTTTTAATTGTTGTAATCCTTACATGCCTAGCCTTCAACAGTAAGCAGTAGGCAAATTGTTGTGGATCCAGTAATGAGGAATTGCGAGACTTGCAATGACACTTAGCAATAAATTCAATTGCTTTCATAGCCACTGGCATCAGAGCACCAGGTTGGTAGTCATTAGGAGAGCTGGGATTGGAGGATTTTTCTTACGGGGATTACGGAGGCCATTTTAAGACAATGTGGCACTATGCACTGTTGGGAAGAGTGGCTGAAGATGGCTGTTTTCACAGGGGCCAGCTGAGAGGCAGCTGGAAGTACAGGAGGGGTTACATTGTCAGGCCTGGCAGCTTTTTTTGTTCAGTTTTCTGAGGGCAGTTCACACCTCTTCCTCTGTGACAAGAAAAGGGGGTGTGGAGGAGGTGAGGGTCCAGAAGGGAGTAACATACCTATGGTGGTGAAGCGTAGAAGTCGTTAAACTTGGTTGGGAGGTCTTGGTCATCTTCATGAGGAGAAGCTGCAGTTTTGACATACTCTGGAGGTTTTTTCAAGTCATTCTAATGTTTGACTTTCATTCCTGTTCCAATTTGTCAGCATTGATTTTGCCTCCCTTATGGCAGTGCTTAGTTTATGTACTGCGTGCAGAGGTGGTCCAATGGTTAGGGAAGCGCCCTTGTAATCAAAAAATCCCTGACTAGCAAGGTACCACCCCAAGCAATGCTCTCTGGGTGCTGAATTAGCTGCCCCCTGCTATGTCATATATGGGTTAAATGCAGAGGATACATTTTTGTTTTGTGCACTGTGTACTATGGTGTATCAGCAATAACAACTAATCACTTTCAGTTCAATTTGTATTCATCATTATCTCCATTGATGAGAACAGTGTTTTTCATACTTCATAGGCTTTGCACTTCTTTTGAAAACTAGGGTTTGTGGTTGTACAGGGTTACAGTTTTTGGGGGAATGGACATTTCTTCACAGGAGAAAGAATTGAATAAAAATATCCCAGTTGGTGCAGTTACAACAGTCCTTCACTGTCTGAATGATATTCTTCATCCATGCCTTCACACACACAGATTTTGGTTTGTAATAGTGGGTGGAAATGAAGGCATCTGGATTTTTGCAGTGACAAATGATGGCACCCCTGCCATGACTGGAAAACAGCAGAGAGCTGTCAGATTAATTGAGAAAAAAGTTGGTCACCCCATTATGAAACTCCACTGCATAATACACCAAGAACACCACTGTGGAAAGATGTCAAATTCAGACCTTAATAAGGTCATGGCTATATTAGTAAAGGTTATTAACGTCATAGTTAAGCGATCTGCTCATACATTGGCAGTTCCAGCTCCTGCTCAAAAACAAGAACATCGCTCTCTGCCTAGTGGTTAAAAACACGAACATTGCTCTCTGCCCAGTGGTTAGATGGCTAAGCTCTGGAAAAGCTTTGGAGAGGTTTGTCAGCTGCTTTGATGCAATCAAAGAACTTGGGGACAAGAAATAGGTTGTGAAACTTTTGTTTTCCAAGGATATTATGGGACACCTCAGCACGCTCAATGTCTGACTGCAAGGTGCAGGAAAAAATGTTTTTGGACATGAATGTTAGATACATAGGGGGCATTTGTCAGCAATCTAGCATCTTTTCAAATGGTGTCACTGCCTCCACTTTCCACTGCTTAAGACGCATAAGGGAGTATGACACAACATCAGCTGAAATATGAAAATATAGGAGCCAGCTAAGTTTAGAGTTCACAACAGGATTGGTGGATTTTCAGAAGCATGACTCTACGTTTTCTTTCATGAACAAGGCCAACAGCTTTGATGGACACAAAACAGGTTTATCTCTGATAGAATGGTTAGATGCACAGAACATGGAAATGCAACTGATTGAGCTGAAGCGTAGGTGGGTGAATAAGTTTGCAGAGCTACAGAAATAGTTTGAAACCATGGCAGTGCAAGATCCTGGGACCTGCATCTTCACCTGTTGGGCATCTTTTGCGGAGAACTTCAGCCACCTCCGAAACATTGCACTGGCTTTGCTGTCTGCCTTTCTATCGACATACCTCTGTGACAAAAGTACCGGGACATACCTCTTAATTATTGATTTCAGGTGTTCCATTCTGACAGGTGTATAAAGTAAAGCACCTAGTCATGCAGTCAGGTTTGCAAACTTTTGTGATAGAATGGGTTGCTTTGGAGAGCTTGGTGTGGTACTGTTACAGGATGCCACCTGTGTAATAAGTCAGTATATGAAATTTCTTCCCGGATATATATTCCACGGTGAAACCGTTTAGGAACAGCAGAGACCTGTTTTTCCCAGTGAATAGAACTCTTAATGCTTCAGCATACCAAGACATTTTGAGCAATTTTATGCTTCTATTTTTGTGGGAATAGCTTGGGGAAGGCCCTTTTCTGTTCTAGCATGACTGTGCCCCAGTGCACAAACAACATCCATAAAGTGAACTTTACTGGTCGGCACAAAACCCTGACCTCAACCCCTTCAAACACCTTTGGGAAGAACTAGAATGGAGATTGCGAGCCAGGCCTTCAGGTCCAACATCAGTGCCTGACCTCGCAAATGCTCTTCTGTGCCTTCAGTGCCAGAACTGGTGCTGGAGCCAGTGTTGGAGCCGGTGCCAGGATTTTTCCAAATCCGAAACTGGTTCCGCATGTTTCCAAAGCAAAAAACTGGCCCTGGGCCACAAAAAACGGCTGTCGCGCAGCCCCAAAGAAAAGCTTGTCTCAAAATTTGGAACCGTAACATCATCAATAATAGAAGAGGCTATTGCACCCAAATCTTCTGCATACCCAGAAAATTCAATCCATAACCAGTATAGATTTCTCCAATATCGCAAGTGGCATCAGTGGAACACCTTGCCAGCTTATTAGCAGAATAATGTTGCATCATTTTTTTATTTTGTGGAAAATGAAAGATTGATTTGCTGGCCAGATTTTATAATAAACTATAAACAGGTCACAGGTTAAATAAATAAAATATTGTGGCGCAAAGATTATGATCGAGGCAAAGTTCAATTTTTAGCAAACTCTTATTGTACATTCCTTAAAAAGACAGAGGAAAAACAGTGAGTGAAAAAACTCACTGGGGAGAAATACAGCATTTAAGGAGACAAAAATGGATACAGGCAATAGAAACAGAGTGCATCGAGTGATATTGCTGTTCATTCTGATAGTGGTTCTTTTTTTTTGGTTTGGAGTCTTATAAAAACCTAAAATCAGATCAGAAACAGATCAAAATGAATTAAAAAAATGGAACTCATATGAACCTTTACTTTACTCTCACTTCTGCCTATGTGGTATTTCCATTCCGTTCATTTTTTCAAACCAGTGGAAACATAGGCAGGTTCTCAAAATGCACCAAACGAGAATCAACCGAGCGCCAGCACCGGCTCTCTGGTGGAAACGATGTACTGGATGAAAAATCCCCATAAACACAGTCAAAATGTCATAAAGGTTCCTGTATGTGTAATGGCCAGGTGCCCAAATACTTTTGTCCATGTAGCATATTTCTGTTTGATAGACTTTAGTCTTGCTTTTTGACATTTGCTTTCATTGCAGTGCTTTTTAAATAAGTTACTGACAGCAGTGGGTCTCTTATCAAAGTGTACATTGAACTGTTCCTAGAAGTGTGTGTTCAGGTTTCTGGTACACACAGGTAAATTGGTATGTATTACTTGTGCATACAAACAGCCATACTAAGTGAACTTTGATAAATCCCACATTCTACATGCAGTTACATTCCACATGTAAGGGGTACAGCCCCCCCCCCATTGCACAGGGCCCCCTCATAATTCGCACGTCTTTGTGTGATAATCAAAATCAGGAGCTCATCAGGATATAGTCCTGAATGGTTGAGGGGTTGTTCCACATAAGCTAGTGTTTGTGAGGGTTTTGAAAAAGGCTGCTATCTACTAACATTGTTGTTTGATTCAGCAAAGGACAGCAAGCACAGTCCATTGTTGTTGATCTTGCCATCACCAAGTCTACCCAGTGTCTCTTCCCATCTAGTCCTGTCTGCACTGATATGGGCATTGAAATCCCCCGCCAGTATGGTCAACTCGGTATGCAGGATCATATCCAGTGTGTGTTTGAGCTGGTTGTAATAGTCATGCTTGGTTTCATCTAGGTTGGTCTCAGTTGGGGTATAACTTCACAGGATATGGGGCTTCACTGTGTGATAAATGGTGAGGGCTGTCAGATGAGGCAATATTGGTTGGAAGCCAATAACACTTCCAGTAGGACGTCTGTTCACTATAAAACTGATGCCAACATCTCATTTTACACCATCGGAGTAATAGTCATTGGACAGTCATTGTCCAGTGAGGCATAATTCAGATACTGCAGTGGTTGAGATTTTGCACAGTTCCATGGAGATGACTTCCTTTTGCCTGGTATGGTGTCCAGTTCAGACATTCCACATCGCAATGCAAATTTCCACTTTTGGAGTTATAAATTAGATTTTTCTTCTCCGTCCAATAGTCTATTTTTCAGCAGCATCCTGTGACCCCACTGCTGGCACATTGGCTGCCCCAGATGTGGTATAATAAGCGAATTTGTTCAAATTTCTATTGCCTCGTTTCCTTGGTTTCGCAGTTCCGGTCACAGAGCAGGGTGACCACCCTCCTCCTTAGGAGAAATGAACCAATAGCATGTCTCTGTGGGAAGGGAAAACTCATTTGTCTCTGATCAACCTCTGAAAGTGGTAAAAGCCTGAATGCAAGGCTTTACCTGAAGCTGTCCTTTGTACTCTTTGGAGCCTTAGCTTCAGGTGTCCCGTAGCTAATAAGAACTCAGATTGTGCTTGACTCATGTTACTGCTTGATACTCCACTTTGCCCAGCCTGTTTAATATTTCAGCTTTGGATTCCCTTTGCATATAGCTTGTACGTATTTGTAAATATTGTGTACATTGTAAGTAGATGGGAAAGTAAGGAATGTAAGGGCTGATTTTTACTTGAGGGTAAAAATATGCGTACGCATCATAGCTGCCTCACGTTTTCTGCATTCGTTCCATGCATCATAGGTGCACCTACTGTATGCGAGGAGTTAATGCTACAGTATGTGTACATGAGATGCAGTTTCACCAAAAACCGGGGTGGCAGTATGGTCAGCTTTTGTCACAGGACTATGTTTTTATATACGGTAGTTATAAAAGTCCTGAAGTTCCCCTTTTAATTAATTATCGAGACAAACAAAATAGTGGTCTCACGCCAAATTTTTTGTTGTTCCGAAATTTATCGTCACATCACAAAGAATCTACATGTTGTACTTCACAGCTGGAAGAACAACCACCAATGAGGAGCTTGAAGATATGTTGGAAAGCGGCAAGCTTGCCATTTTTACTGATGATGTGAGTACTGCACAATTCAGTTAATTGTGAACTG
>JAABNX020000052.1:7940570-7972664 GCA_015163995.2 Mormyrus lacerda | reverse complement strand
GATGATGTGAGTACTGCACAATTCAGTTAATTGTGAACTGCTGGCTGTAAAAATGTAAAGTTTGTTTTTCACAATGCATTGATTTTCGTACCCATTAATCTCAACATTTATAAGATTATATTTCTAGTTCCTGCAAATCTTTCTTTTAGATGAAACTAAAAATTGATAGATTTCAATAGGCACAAGCAGTTTCTCCTTATAAAAAGGATGATATCAAGAATGTGTGAAAACAAAAACATACAGAATGTGTGACTAACTCCTGTACATACCATGTAATAAGCCTAAAATCAGAGGCATAGGAAAATGTATAGGGTTGAAATGGTTAATGCTTTTCTGTCAATGTGTGTTTAAAGTTAATTTTCGATTCACATTTTTTGTACACATTTCACAAAAATATTCATTCCAAAAGCTCAGGACAAAAGCACTTTAAAATAGTTTTGTGAATACCATTATATATAAACACAGTTGTGTCTTTTTTGTATGAATATTGTTCATAGATCAAGATGGATTCCCAGATGACCAAGCAAGCCTTGAATGAGATTGAGACTCGACACACTGAGATCATAAAGCTTGAGAACAGCATTCGTGAGTTACACGATATGTTTGTGGACATGGCCATGCTGGTTGAGAGCCAGGTAATGAATTTATGTACATGTACATATAGTTATGTGTGCTTTTGTGTGAAGTGCATGCAAACATACAGTCACAAATTAAAGTTGGGCATATGTGATTGGGAATACATATGGTTTGGGACAAGTCCACGTCCACCTCAAAACTCAAGAAGTATTTGATGAATTTTTTTCAAACTTAAGTGAAACTATATAGGAGCAGATCTGAAATTTATTTTATTTTGAGACAAGATGCACTAAAATCAAAAAAAGGCCATTTAGTGGAACCAAACAGAGGGGTGACCACAGAAGACACTCAACCGTGTGAATGTGATCTGATGGGACTTATTAACACTTCGCGAAAAAAACATTATATGGACGAAGATCTGATATTATTTTGAAACAAATAGCACCAAATGTGAAGCAGTGCAGCAGGTGGCGGCGAAGGGATGAGTGAATGAGGAGTCGAATGAATGAATACACAAGGCACAATGACATCAGAAGACTGTCTTGGTAGTGCAAGAAAGAAAGAAAAGAATAAACAGAATATAAATAGATAACGGAATATAAATACCATATAAAACTGAACATAAAAAGAATGTAAAGAATAAAAGTTTAAATAATGTACAAATAAATAGAAAAAAATAGGTGTTTAAAAAGTGTTATACATATTCTTTTCTTTGTGATTCAGTTTCACAGTAAATATGAACATGTTGCACATTTCAACAGTGTAATTTAGTAAATATTGGTCATTGCACATTTGTAAATATTGTTCTGAATAGGTTAAGTCATAAATATGTAAACATGAAGGACACAATGTTCAAGGTTGGACCAAATTGAGTGAGACATTGGCTCTGGAACAGGGTTTCCCAAACTTTTTCACCTGGAAACCCAAAATTGAGATTGACATCTCTCACTGTGGCATGACCTCGGTACGAATCTCCCTGTTTTATAGCTGTCTGATTGGGACCCAAACCCAAAATATATAATGGAATACCATTACATTAACAGTATAACTAAAAGTTGAAGTATACAAACAATACTTATTCTTCAATTAAATATTTTCTTTTAAAACATTGGTTTCTATATCATAAATATCATAATTTGCATTATGTTCATAACAATTAATGTACCCC
The DNA here is from genome assembly GCA_015163995.2 of Mormyrus lacerda. NCBI lineage: Eukaryota > Metazoa > Chordata > Actinopteri > Osteoglossiformes > Mormyridae > Mormyrus > Mormyrus lacerda. The sequence goes on along the minus strand of JAABNX020000052.1, from coordinate 7,970,920 downwards.
TCACCAATCACCTTCCCTCTTCTCACATACAATATAGACACAATGGAACATCTGACATAACAATAAAAATGCAGATTCATTATTGATTCAAGACAAAACATTGGCAGCATGGAACAACAACATGCTGTGTGTTTCCTGACTCCCACCCGTACTAAAGTAATAATACATTTTTCTGTCCCGCCATTAGAAATCTTCTAGTTTTGTGAGCACTCTTGATTTTTAATGGGAGGTATGTGGCTGGTTAAAGCTTTGAAGAAGCAGGTCTATTCTGGGTGCATTTTAGAAAGTGCTTCCCAAAGGTCATGCCCAACATTTATCCTGTTCCTGTATTTGTTTTTCAAAAAATGTGTATGAAAAAACATCTTACTGACATTGTTAACTTGCAGTTTAACCAGTCACTCCAACTCAGTGTGACACAGATTTGATGATAGGACAACTTGAAATGGATACCTCACCCACTGCAGGTTTTTAGATCCCTTTGAGTCAGGGAAGTAGTGCTGAAAATTCTCTAGTAGCCTGGTAGGGGCTGAGCTATGGCCTGTTTTACTGAGTCACAAAGAGTAACACCTGTCTAATTCTGAAAGGCAGAAATGGAAGGAAATATTGGCAATACTCCTCCATCCAGTTGGGACTGTCACAGACCATGGTTTCTGTGAAGCCCTGCAGTGCATCTTCAAGCTCTAGAATGCTGTTTTCCTTCCCTCGTAGGGCTGTATTGAGTGGGTTGAGCTTATTGAATATGTCCACAAGGTAGAAAAGTTTTCCATGCCATATTTTTGGCATGGAGTTGTTGGCAAGTTCAGGCTCTTCATTCTGTGAAAGACCAGGTGTTCATGTTTAGCCCCCATCTTCCTGCATTGGTCTCTGAAAAGTCTTGTTTGAAAAGGTCCCTTTTCAGGCAAAGTTACTGCCCTTGCCACTACATTAAAAACCTCTCCCAGGTCATACTACAGTGGATGAGTTTCACATTTGAAGCTATTCTATGAACAGGAGCCACAAAACCAGAAATATTCCCAGTCATATTTCTTGCCCCTTCAGTACAAATACTATTACAATTTACCCATTCCAGTTTGAAATTTTGTAAAAACTATATGTTCACCACTCTGAAAATGTCCTTTGCCTATATGGTGGTTTGCAACTGGTTACAGAACAGGAATTCTTTCTTAATGTCATTGCCATTAATGTATCTTACATAGACAATCAACAAATGCATGTACTTGAACCTTTTTTTGTGCTGTAAGATGTCTTATCTTACGGAACCTTTAATGTCCATTGCCATCTCTTCCATTCTCTTTACAACAGTATTGTTAGAGAGTGGAATGGACTCAACTTTTCATTAAAACCCTGAAAACCACAAATACAAACTGAAATGTTACTGAATTCTGTATTTGTAACTGCTATTGATATTAACACTAAGGCACATACAATTAATGTGGCCTTGACACTTACTTAACTCTGAACTTACTTGTCCACTGTCAAAACATTCTTTTAACTGGGAAAACTCTTTTGCTTTGTCTCAGCTAAGGGTGCTTTGTATGAAGCTGTTCAAGGTTGCTTTATTGTCATTTCAACAATATACATGGTACAGTACACAGTGGAATGAGATAACGTTCCCCAGGACCATGGTGCTACATAAAAGGACTGGGACAGTATGTAATTTGTCCATTTTAAAACTCCTGTTACTTAGTACCTCTCTGCACAAAATGTCTTGAGGACGTTCCTCCCCATTACATAATGCTTTATTGAAACCAAATTAAATATATTGTTCTTTATATTTATGTTTGAACATTTTGACGGCTACTAAACATTAGCTATTAAGATTGAATGGTTTACTGACTGTATATAATAATAATAATAATAGACATGTTATTGATCCCTGTGGGGAATCTGTCTTTATGCCTTCCTCAACTTGCTCTTTGAAGAGTAAGTCCACAAAGGGCAACCACCCGTAGCAGCACCCAGTGAGCTGGAGGTTAAGGGCCTTGGTCAAGAAGCCGCAGAAGTGCTGAGGCTGGGTTTGAACTGGCAACCTTCTGATTATAGGCACACAGACTTAGCCCACTGGGCCACACGCTTTCCCCTGGATATACCCTGGATTAAAATGATTAGAAACATACTGCTCTGTTTGGATGGCACGTATCCAATACGATGAGATTTCAACATGACAATGGCATAGTGACCAATCATTGATATGTGGCATTCACAGTGTCCTCTGCAGAGGATTGTTGTTTGAAAGGAGCACACAAAAACCCAACACACTGCAGGTGCTACCATATTGTAAATTTGTCTTTTCTTGGTCAATCAGCAACCCATCACAACCACAACTACATTTTGGGTCATGACCCGTAGTTTGGGAACCCTGCTCTAGGATTAAAAACGTGTTAGGTTCTGTTTGCTCTTGATTTGATGGTCCTGTAGCAACTTCCAGTGGGCAAGAGTTCAAACTGGCAATGTCCCAGATGAGATGAATATCTGAGAATGTTGGTGGCTCTGCTGAGACAGGGAGAGATATAAATGTCCTCAACGGAGGGAAACGGGCAGCCAAATATTTTCTGGGCAGTAGAAATGACCCTCCGGAGTGTTCTCCTGCCCATTGCAGTAGCTCAGCACACTCTCAATGGAGCAGTTGTAGAAGGACATCAGCAGTTTTTCAGCTAAGTTGTTTTTCCTAAGGATCCTCAGGAGGGAGAGTTGCTACTGAACCTTCAGGAGAAGTGTGGTGGTTTCCCAGGAGAGGTTGCCAGTGCTGTGAATGCCCAGAAACCTGTAATCAGAGACCCATTCCACACAGTCCCTTTTGATGTGGATATGATCTGGATCAGATTTTATCCTCCTGAACTCTACGATGAGTTCTTTGGTTTTAGATGTGTTCAGAGCTGTGTCGTTCTCTGAGCACCACACTGACAGCCTATGGACTATTCTGACTCATCATCCCCTGACAGGGTAGCTGCAGAAGACACTTGATCTTATGAATGCAGGAAATTTTTATACCAGGAACATCATATAATTTGAAGACGGTCACTGGAAAAACCACCAATGAATTTGCAAGCTCATCAAAGCTTATTGTTGGGGGGGGGGGGGGCAGGAAGATTAAAGATGTAGCGCACAACAATGAAATGTGTTCTCTGCATTTAACCCATATGTGACATAGCAGGGGACAGCTAATTCAGCACCCAGGGGAGCAGTGCTTGGCGGTGGTATCTTGCTCAGTGGTGCCTTGCTGGTTGGGGATTCAAACTTTCAACTTAATGTATCTTTCAACTACAAGTGCACCTCCCTAACCATTAAGCCACCACAGTCAATGTCAGTTACAATCAGTCATGATCGTCAGTTTCAGAACATTTCAGTTTCCCAATAAATTATACCAGCAGTGGAGAAAGAGTAGTCTATAAGGGTGTTTTCATACCAGCACTTTTTAATCTGGCTAAAACAACCTCTTGTTCCATTTTTCCCCTTGATGCTATTTGTTTGGGCAGGTACAAACACAGTAATTGCACTTAAGTGTGTACCAAAGGAACCATCCTGAGACCCTTGAGAGGCGATGGTTTCAGTCCAGTCCCGAATAAACTCTGTAGTGGTTTGTTTGTGGTGTGAATGTGATCCGACTTCAATCCCACCCAACTTCCAGGTGTACTCTGCGAGTTTGAGCGAAATGACTCCTGTAGCCAGGTGTGCTCTGCAAATCAGTAGCAGCAGCTAGGTGGAGAAGGAGAAGAAAAGTCTTACTGGTCTAGCAGTAAGGTTTGTTGCCTCCTTGAAATCTGGGCAGATGACTACATCTGTCAACTCTTGAAACGATTAAGTTTTCAAAATGTTCACACGGTGACCGAACGAGGGAGGATTAGACCGGTCAACTGAAAAATGTCACGTGAAAACAAAAAACTGAGGCAACAGTTCATAAAACTGAGAGATGTTCAACTGCTCCCACCACAGACACATCTGACCAATAGCCTAATTAATAAAAACACATTTTCGAAAAACATTCATTGTTATTTTATTGATATAAATACTTGATATCGTCAGAATGTCAAAAAATACAATGATACAAATTTTTAGTCATGCTGCCCTGCAGTAAGCATAGGTCTACACTTGTTTACGCTTGGCAGTGCCTCCTCGTAGTGATAAATATCTTAGCCATGTCAAGAACAAAAGAAGACATGCTTTTTTTAATTGCACAAATTAAACTGACCCTCACTTGAAATCAGCAGTTTTCTTTTGCTCCAAGAAAATAAGACAATGTTACATTAGATTTTCACAAACAAGAATAAAAGAAAACATTTGATTATCAGTGTAGGCAACTCGGCCTCCTCCCAGACGCATCCCTGAGAGGTGTACTGCTTGGCGTCTTGGTAAATGTCACACTTTAGTAAGGCCCAGTAGTTCTCAATGGGAGTTGAGTCAGGTGATAAAGGGGCAGGTCAAAATTCAATCACCTTCCAAGCCTTTCTTAGCCAATCCACAGAATACTTTGATGCATGGGAAGGACCGTTGTCCTGCATGAACGTCATGGGAAGGGCCATTATCCTCCATGAACATCATGGGAAGGGTCATTGTCCTGCATGAACATCATGGGAAGGGTCATTGTCCTGCATGAACATCACGAGTCTGTGCTTATTCTTGATGTTTTATCTTGTGTGCCTTATTGAGTGGAGGTCATGTTTTGGCCCTTGTGACCATAGCAATGTCATGCAGCACATTGCACCTAGTACTTCCTGAGATTCCATTCAGATTACGGTTTTGAGAATGGTAGCATTTGATGCTAAAAGGTTTCTGGAGGTCTCCCCATTGATTTGACACAGATCGTTTGCCAGTTAATTTGTCTTCTTCTCTCTACATGCTTCTTCAGTCCTCTTTGGCTGTTGGCCACAAAACACTGATCATGTTACAAAAGTCTGGCAATTTCGATTGCTTTGCATCCCTCTGACTGGCATTTTACTATTTTTTGTGCTCTCTGTAAGATCCTTTTCCAGCCTATTTTAGTAGTAATAAGAACTGTGTTTACCTGTTCAGACCAAATACCGAACGGGTTTGTTCTTAATTAGAGATTCATCTACATGAACGTTGGTCGGAAGAAAAGATACAAGAAAAATTGCCAAATAATTCTACACACACTGTATAATGCAAATATAATACAGGAAAGACAACTGTGGTCCCTGTACCACTGTATTTTATTTGTAATTTTAATTTAATGGGAAGTAAGAAGCACAGGGGAAGGCACAGTGCTGCAGTGCTGCAGTGATTAGCACTGTAGCCTCACATTGCTGGAACCAGGGTTCAAGTCTTTGGCATGACTACATGTGTGCGGGTGTTTGCATGTCCTCCCCGTGTTGTCGTGGCGTTTCCTCCAGGTACTCTGGTTTCCTCTCACAGTCAACAAACATATCGTAAGCAATAGAAGTACAGACTGTACATTGTGAGCAAAAATTGTACAATGTACTGCAGTTTTTTTCCAAACTGCAGTAGCTATAAACCTTTGGAATTATAGGGTTAACATTGACTGAGATTGTTGAAACATTCTTCGTAAAGACTGGTCAAACTGACTAAAGGCAGCTGTGTAATAACAGTACAGAAAAGTGAGGTGAGAGAGGGTGAAGTTAAGTATTACTTAAAACAATTCAGTTCAGTAACTTAACCAAAATAGAGCAGTGTCCTGGATTGCTTACCAAAGTTTCATTTTATAGTTTTTTACAGTTACTGGGTTTCAGTTTAAGAAGCCCTTTCTCGGGGTTGGCGCACTATCCTGGGTTATTCCCTGCCTTGTGCAGGAAACCTCAAGGATAGACTCTGAACCCTGAATAGAGTATGCAATTACAGAAAAGAGACGGATGGACGGACGGACAGACGGATGGACCTTCTTGTACTTCGCTGACAATGTGTTCCTCTTCACAGGGCGAAATGATTGATAGAATTGAATACAATGTGGAACACTCAGTGGACTATGTGGAACGAGCTGTGTCTGATACAAAGAAAGCTGTCAAATACCAGAGCCAGGCCCGCAAGGTAAGGCCTACGCAAACATACACAGATGCATTCTCAGAAACGTGTGCATCGGCATGTACTTAAACACCCTGAGATCACCATGCTGTCTTTTCCTTGTTTTCTTGTAGAAGAAGATTATGATCATCATCTGCTGTGTGGTACTGGGAGTCGTGCTGGCATCTAGTATCGGTGGAACGCTGGGCTTCTAGACATGGCAACAAACTAGATAAACCCACTAGAGAAATGACAAAACAAAATGATATTAGTTAAAAAGGGGGTGGGTCTGAATGAAAATGACACATTAACAAGCTGATTAATGAACAAAAAAGGAAGTTCCAATATGCATAATTACATACATAAATTACATTTAAATGTATCACAGAAATGTACACTAAATGTATTGAACATAAACAGCACATTTTAAGCTACCTGTCTATATATATATTCTTTTTTTTTTCTTAATCCTTTAAAACTTCTTTATTTTTAGGGATTTCCTGAACAGTGCAAGTGACTAGTCATTAAGTATGCTATTGAGAAAGGCATTTTCAGGATTATGTGTTAATGCACAAAGCCGAAAAAGAAAGACTATGAAAATCAATTATGTTAATTGTTTTTAACAATTTGTTGGGGGTGACTGAGAATAACATGTTTGATTAGAGTTTCACTGAATTAGTCTAATACTGGTCAAGTCTTCATAGGTCACGCAGTTTAATACACAGCTGATTAGGTTAGCATTTGGGACAGATGAACTGATCACGTCATGAAAGGAAATCTTTGACAAGTTGCTACATTAAGAATAAGATGCTCAGATTGAGCCACCATGGGTTTGTAATGAGGGAGGGTTAGGCATAGTGGTACCGATGTTATGATGATTATGCATTTTATTTTACAGCTTTGCAAGGCTGCATACCTTAGCACTGGGCCAGACTTTTCATTTTGGTGTGCTAACGGGACCAGCAAGACAAGACATATTTTTTGAAGAAGCAGTAGAAATGAAACATAGTAAAAGAGTGATGCGTGAATGGAAGTTGAACTATGCAGATTTGCCACAGAAATAGTAGGACAAATACCCCTAGGGAAAAAAACAAACAAAAAAAAAATAGATTTTATCAGACAACATATATCATATAATCAGAAAAAAGAATTTTAAAAGTCTAAACTTTACATGCTGGTTAGTCCATGGGTGAATATTCCCACAATTTTTGAAAGTTAACCTGTATGGCTATATATCGTGTGTTGCATCCTCTCCTGATAAATATTCTCTGTTTGGTCCAGCCTGGGCTTTATTGCTGCCATCTTGGTTCAATTTTTTTGTTTTGCATCTGAAGACGCAAAAGGGAGGTGAAGTGAAATAAGAAAATAGTATGTAAGCAATTCAAAAATTTATTTTATTTAAATTGATATGGCTTGTAACTTGAATGCACTTTTATGACAATTCGAAAGAGGGATTCCTGCCTGCTTTTAGTCTTAATTTAACTAAAATGGATTCCTCCACTAAAAGTCTACGAACGACAGAAAATGTGCTCATGGGTAAAAACAAAGAAACCACTGCTCCTTTAGTTCAAATACAAAATAAAGACATTTTCATCCTGAGATGCATATAAATATAAAAACTGTTTAAATTTAATATCCCAAAAAGAAAACAATTTATAAAAATTGTTTTCAGAGTTTTTTACACATTTCAGTTGATGTGTTAGTTTCACTTTACACTGTTCATAATATTTATATAAATATTAGAAGATATTTAACAAATCTATTAAAAGATAATTATAATTTAGCCATTCATATAATTATGCTAATTTATCAAATATAACATTAACCAGTATTCAATGCCAACAAATTTTCTGTAATAATTTGTATATAGCATTATATGTATATGTTCTTTGTAAGCAAATAGTTTTCAGTGCCCCTCGTATCTTGATGATACTTAGAAGGTAGCAACTTGTTTTATTTATTTTTACATTTTATAGTTTATAAGATAGGCTTGTTGATATCGGTAAGTATGAAGAAGCAAGAATGTTTGATGAAATACAAGTAAAAGCATTATAATGGAAAGTGGCCTTAGCAGGACCACATAAAATTTGCAGAGTGGCCAGCCAGCAAGCCAATTAGGGTCAGAGAGGGCTCGATATGTGTCATGCTTGACAATTGGAGCGGGGAGGAAGACTCATATTTAATGGGGGAAGTCAAAATGCAAAAATTTGCTTCGTCTTTTGGTTGATATATTGAGTACATTGAGTATGTGACATATTTTTTAACTTTTAAGTGCAATACTTCCCATAATGTTGGTGGTTCTGCAAAGTTACATTCAAGTTTTAGAGCCAAACAGCCTTGTTTAAAAAAATCTATAAAAGAGTGTTTTTTTTCTTTATAAACAAGTTAACTACTGACTCTACTTAAACTGACTTAAAAACAAACTGGGCACTTCACAGAATTGGCGCAATAAATATTGGTCATATTAGAGGCTTGTATGCTGATATTATGGTATGATAAGGAAGGAAATTTTACTCACTTATGCTGAATTTATTGCTTAATAACTGTGGACAGCACAAAAATATTATTCTCCGGGTAGTAATAAAGTAAAAATGGAAGGGAAAACGTATCAAACACCCAGTGGCAGATGAATGAATCGAGGGGCCCCTAGGCTATACTTCCCCTGAGCCCCTCTTCTGCTTCCACTCCCCAGAATGATACAACAGTTAACTATAGAACTATTAAACAGTAGTAAGTTTAAGACATTTTCTATAAAGTCAAACAGAACGTGACTCTGTAAAGGAAACAAGAGCAATCATATCACAAGAATAACTGGCAAGCTTACAATTTCATATCCGTCATAACCAGGAAGAGTTCAACAGAAACCTAATGCTAACTGGAATAGATTATACTCTGATCCAGTGAGTGTCAATGGTACTTACAATGTGCACTCGAGACACATTTACCATATATATATATACTGTATATATATATATGTGTGTGTGTGTATATAGCATAGACCATAGATAACTTTACAGAGAAGGACAAATTGCAAAACAATATCAAACAAGTTTGTACTATTGAAATATTGTCCTCTGTGCTTTCCTGAATAAATCGCATTGATCAGGCTGCTAAAATCCATTTTACGGTAGAAACAAACTACGCATATGCATACCAGAAAATGCATGTTTTAAAAAGAACATGTAAAAAGAGATACATTTAAGAACTAGTCACCCCGTTAAGTTTTAACCAATGATCAACTCACAAACAAACCAATAAAGGATCTTTTAGTTTTAATAATAAAAAAAAGTCAGTAGTGGCCCCCTGATCATTTTGGACCCCTCGGCTGCAATTTATTGTTCATTAATCCGCCTCTGCAAACATCACATTCTCATTTGATATGCCAAGCTAATTTTGTTGCAATTAGTCTATAAAAGTATTAATAATAACATATGAGTATAATTATTAATCTTCATCGTCGTTTTAATTTCTTTGACTAATGTTAGTCTCCAAATCAAGGATGTGAAAGTTTTATTGAATTTAATCCAAGTCACGTTTGAACTTTTCAATTAGTTTTATGTAGTTTCGGCTCTCCGGTCACAGTATGATTTCATTAAAGATAGAAATGAGTATTCAAAACTATGACGAAAAATCAGCTGGAGAATTTTATTCTGAAAGGGATGCAGCATTGCAAAAGGGGCTTTCTATAGCAACAATTGATTGTACTCCAGAGTACAGAGGTCATCCTTCTGACACATTTTATACTTGTCCTTCTACTTGCTTTTTCATCTTGCTGTCTTTCTTGGTCATGTGCTAATTTTGATTATCTTTTAATAGTAATATTTGAAGTGCAACTCCAAAATGAACAGCATGGTTGAGCGTGTTTCCACTGCAGAATTGGTGATGTTCTGGGTAGTGGCCAACAGGAAAATATGACATAGTTTGAAGGTTTTGCTTCATTTGTTTTTTTTTTTTGTTTTTTGTTTTTTTTTAATGAAAATGCCAAAGCATTCAATTTTTCATGTAGAGATAAGAGCACAATATCATGCTCCAAGTGTACTATTGCATTTGCTTAACGGGAAATGAAAACCAAGGGATTTATTTTAATTATGTCCACCGAATGGAAGTTCTTAATATTTGTTCTTGATGTCGTAATTTTATTGCATGTTGGACTGATACAAAACATTTTAAATCTGTAACTGTCTTGCTGTATAGAATTAGTGGATTTATTTATTCTCATCTGTGTTATCTAGTGGTGGTAATTAAAACAATCAGATTAATATTTACTCTTCATGTCCCTTCTGCACCTATCATGCAAACATGAAAGTCTATGTTAGAAATGTCATTATTGTTATTATTTATTATATTCTAATCAGAAGCTGGATGTATATTGTGATAATCATGTATACCTGTTTGGCACTTTAATTACAATTTGCCAGTTTGTGCTCATCTACATGGTCTATGCTGTTGGGGAAATCTGTATATTGAATTGAATGTCCACACTGACACTGGTCTAGGTGAACCAAAGTATTAAGGCTCAGTGGGCAACTTATATATTTGCAGAAGCAAATCAGAGTAAATGAGACTGAAATTATGCGAACATTAAATATACACATTCTATCTCTTGTAGTGTACATGGCAGTTTGATTGACAGCCATAAGAAAGATAATATATTCAAAAGAAGTTATGGCGTTTCAGTATAAACCACCAGACATCGTCATTGATTTTTGGGATTTAATTCAAATTAGTACTTTTGTGGGAACTTGTGATTTCTTAATTTTGAGTTTATCTGTATTGTTTACAGGCTTCTCATTCGCTCATTCGTGTTTTAATTTTATTTGCTATTCTCATTACAATCCCTTCTGTGTTAGATGGTAAATGTGAATAGGTGTACGCACATATAAAAAATGCAGTTTATTGGCTCTACCTCTCATGACCACATTTATTTTAATTTTTGATCTAAGTAAAACATAAATTAGTGTGGGACTCTATGTTGAACTAGACATATTTAAATAAAGGTTGCACAGAATAGGCTAAACGTTCAGTTATTCTTTTTCCCACCGAATCTGTAGTATAATACTGAACAGCTACAGAGATATCTTCAAAACTTTACTTTCAGGGTGCAATTTTCCTGGGAGAAAGTATGCTTTGTTAACTGTGTGACTCTCAGCTTCACTTTACTTAACCTGAAGATAACCTGATCATAACTTAATTTCTAAACAGTGTTTCCTTGTATCAGTATTAAGGTTGTGTATGTCAGTGGGTGGAGGGGTAAGGGGACAGGACTGGTGCTCTAACATAAGACTGGAGAAAGAGATCAGAATCTTAAATATTAATAGTAATAATAATGATAAAATATTTATAATAAAAATAAGGGTCACAATAGAAGGTATTGATTATAACAATTTGTTATTAAAGGGGAGTGAATTATGTTATTTTAAATTTATTGTAGAAATACTGAATATTGAATGCTTGCAATTTTGTCAACTTGAACTGGATCTGTGTCTTGTAATTATTGTAAATAATTGAAAAGAGAAAAAATACTTGCATGTCCATGTATAAACTACTGAAAACCTCCTGTCAAAGTTGTGAAGTTGTTCAAACTCTTTTCTCCCCGTTAACCCTCCAGTTGCCATATTTATCATTGAAACTTTTTTGTTACATGATATTCCTAAAAAAAAAAATCCATGAGATTCTTTCTTGTCTGATAATGTATGGAAAGGTATATAAAAGAATATACACAAACTAATTAGAACTCAGGTAAGTGAAAGCCAAGCATAGAATGACTGTGTCAACAGATTAAGCATTAATTCAAACTCAGTTTAAGTATTTGATTTAATACAACTGACGATTATTTGATGTTTTAGAATAATCAGAAGTTCCACAGCTTTTGATTATTAATTTAATATGTGTTTGTAATTTGAAAAAAAAAAACTAATCTTCATGCACATAGCTATTTTAATGAGTTTGTGACAAAGCTATCACTAAAAACAAACAAAAAAACATTGCAATCAATTTAAACTTAAATGGCTTCTGCATTTCTGATTTTGGTCGTTTTAGATCTCCCAGCATCAACTATCAAAGAATAAATCTTCAGAAGACTTCATAATATGGTTGCATCAGGAGTAATGTTAAGTAACATTGAAAGTGCTAATAATGTTTCAATCAATATGGCATCATTACTCAAAACTGAATTGGATTTCAACGAGGTTCAAAACAAATTATTGGCAAATGACAGAAACCTGGTGTGGGAACATAACCACCCACCAATGGGGAGCTGACTAGAACAGATTGATTTCACAAGAATTTACAAGGGATAACTAAGTATTGAAAAGTACAGGATGAATGACTGTTGCAACTTTGACTGGAATTTGCAACTTGTGTCCTGTTTTTTTGTGTGTGTATGTGTGCGTATAGTAATGTAATCCGTCTCTCCTTTACTTGTATTGCTGTTTGCTGTTCTGTTTAGTTAGTGTGATGTGCCGGTATTCCAACTCTCTCCCTCTTCTAGCTCTTTCTCCATTGATCTTTAAAATGACAACTCTATGCAGATGCTGTCTTTTATATGTGTGTCAAATTTTAATTTTAAAAAAATCTAGAAAAAAAAATGACAAACCGACATTATGAAATGGAACAAAAAGTGAATAAAGAAAAAGGATTGCTCAGTGTATCAATGCCTTAGTTTTATCTAATGTATGTTTCTTCTTCGTCATATTTGATTAAAAAACACACAGGACTCCCCATCGCGACGATGTGTAATACAAACCAATATTCACCGTAAGCCGTCTTCCATTGTTTAAAAAGTCTTCAGTACTGGTGCAGTGATTTGGCTCCATCAGTTCTCTTAACCATCCATTTTCTGTAATTTCTTCCAGCACTGGGGCTCATTCAGCCTGGAGCCTATCCTATGAGACACCTAGGAAGGAATGCCAGTCCATTGCAGATCACTTCCACAGCCACACATAATCACGTTAGGCATCAGTTAACCAGTATCTCAAGATCATGCAGATGACTCCTATATAATACCTATAGTCCAAAACTGCTTAAAGTTATTTAAAGTGAGATATTGTTCAAGACAAGAAATCAATGAGAAAGTCTAAGCAGTCTAAGCAATTTTCCCACGGCTGTTGCAAAATGGATGTTGGTACCATATCTTTAACCCAGAAGAGCAGACCCTAAAGGAAACACAGTTTAATCTTACTTATTGGAATCAGTTTAAATAATTGTAGGAGCTGTGGGGCTTGGTGCTGGATGTCTGTTCAGCTTCAGTCAAACCTAATCACGGTGGCTAGGTTCTGCTACCTTGGTTTGAGGGTAAAGCCAGTCCGGTGTCTCAGTGAGGAATGGTAGCATTTTCTGCTCTGCATTCTTCCCTCCCTACTAATAAGATTCCATATTTGAAAAGCCTCAACTGGAATATCGACAGTGCTGTTCTGGAGGATTTCCTCCAGTATGGCCCCGGGGCTACTCAGATGTATAAGATGTTGATCCGATGGGGAAATCTGTGACTGCACTGAAGATGCCCTGTCCGATATCGATGCCATCGGCAAGCTTCTCAGTAGCTTCCTAGAAGACATTCCTGCCACCAGTATGGTGTCTAAAGGTATATGTGCTGTTTGGACCCCCCAAATCGCTAAATACCCATAGCTACTTGGATCTTTGAGGCAGCACTTTCTTACACTTACAAATACACAGTAGCATTTAAAGCGTATGTGGAACCCTAGGCAAGCTGCACTGCTGGCACCCCAACCCCTAAGCTGTCGGTTGTTAACCAAGGGGGGAGGGTTATGGCGTCATGTCAATGCCAAAACTAGAAACTGTTACAACACAACCAGAAAAATATAAACCTGGGTAAATATCCCAATCGTGAGATGTAAAACCCACCAACACAGAAAGTAGAGCTGTGTGCACGTCGATCATAATTTCACGCTCAGACTGTGTGTTTTTTTCCCTCTCTAATGTTTTTTTCCTCTTCTTAGTTTTCCTTGCACACCCAGTAGATTACCTTCGGCTGCTCTCTGCACTCCAGTGAAATTTTTGCGCTTGAGTTTTGGCATGGGGCTGGTTTTGGTAGTTTGCGGGAGATCTCATGTCCATTTCTGTTGGCGAGTGCTATTGGCTCCTGGTTTTCTGATGGACTACACTCCACAAAGAACTTCTCCAGAAGATAAAGATTGCCAATGAAGAGGAACATTGACAGGTAGGTAGGTTAAAAGAAAATCACGATTTATCTATTTTATAATAATAATTTTATACCCAAGCTTTAACTATTTTTTACGAGCATGCTTACAATGATTCTCATTGCCCACTAACCTGTTCCCCCGTCATAAACATAAAAATAACATCTGTTTTTATAGTGATGGAAGGAACAGGCAACTGGGCAACAATCAATGAATGCATGGTTATAAAAAAAGACTTAAAGCTTGACTATTAAATAGCTATTACGACAAATAAACCATGTCTCCCACTCAGAAGATGTCACAATACTGCCAGGATGCACCACTGTAGAAATATATTCTATAGTCGATGACTAGTTTCGTATCTCAGTGTTTGTATGTGATCAGTGGTTTTCATTTTTAGAAATCAGCAGCGATATGTGTTGTTCTCTTACTTTAGTCTATTGTGGAAAATTCTGTATAATCTAAAGTGCATAACATGAATGAATTTGAAATACAACGTTAGCCTGTTGAAAATGTATGAAACTGAAATGTATGAAAATGTACATATTTGCTAACAATGCCACGAGGGATAGACTGCTACAGTTCCTCAACTACTGTGGTAAATAATCTACCAATACGGGTTATATTACACTGACATAGAGTCACGTCTGGATACTTGTACATCCAGAAGTTGAACAATAATTAGTTCATTTTTAAATGTGCTTGGGCAGCATTATAATGTACAAATCTGCATTTCTGTATAAAACACATAGTATGAATAATTGATAGAGACAGATCCAAAATGCTAGACAGAGTCATAGTCTTGTGACAGGTGAAGGTCGAGTGAGGCGCAGGGATGATCAAAGGGGCAAGACGGGTATTGGTAGTCAGAGGAAAGGCGATGGTCAGGCAAGAAGTGTAGGCTGGCATGGGGGCAGGACAGGTCTCAGGGTCAGAAGATCGGTAGGCAGGCAGACAGATACAGATCACTTCTCACCTGAAGAAACGCGTGAGGTGAAAAGGTGTGAGAACATCATGCATGGGAGCACCAAGCATTTCGAGGTGAAGCAGGCATAGGATGAGGTAGCAGCAACCATGTCCTTGTCCTCTGGCATCACCAGATCATCCGCACAGTGGCGAAAGCGATATAATGTCACAAGACATGGAAAACAGGCACTCGCTGCTGAAACTTATGCTCCAACAGACATCCATCACGCATAGCAATATTACGCATATAGCATGCCATAAAGAATGCCGCTGTGTTGTAATGTTCCACCTGACTTATCTAAATACCTGAAAAGCATTTTCAGCAATCCAAATATCCTTTCAATTACAGTATAAACTTAATTCTGATAATGAACTCAAAAGATTGTTTAATGATATGATTTGTTCTTTACATATATTTTTCTCTTATTCTTTTGGTGTTTCATTAAACAGTAAGATTCTGTGAAAGGACCAGATGTACTCTATAATAAAATGTATATAAATTAAATATAATAAAAAAACTATAACAAAAAAAATTAGTAGACCCCGAGGGCGTACCTGTGTCCATAACAGTTGTTGTGCGCCCGCACATTTCTAAAATGAACCACTTAAATATCGTTTAACAATGTGCCACTGACTTTAAACATGGCTTTAGTTGGTCAAAAGCTTGATGTCATCTCACTGCCTTTAAAACTGCAACACATGGACACCACTCCTCAAGGCACAAGGAAGACACATCTCTCGGCTCTTCTCTGTTGTGGCACAAAGTTGGTGGAATGAATAGATGTCTGAACAGCTGAGTCACTGAATGTCTTCAAACAACGATTTAAAACACACCTTTTCCAGAAATACCTGTATTAGCACTTCTGGTATTATACTCTGACCTCTTCCCCAAAAAAAAAAAAAAAAAAAAAACCCACACTTTCCCAACAGAGTATTAGATCGATGGTATTCATAGCCTTGGTTTTATTGAGCTAGTATCGGGAAAATTCTTTGTAGAGTCTTAAGCACTTATGTAAGTCGCTCTGGCTAAGGCCGTCTGCCGAATGCTGTAAACGTAAATGTACATGTGCACAGGGCATGAAAATAAGCAATACACTGGTTCCACTTTGCGTTGTTGTTTGCGACAGTAGAAAATTGGGCCCTTGCGGAAACACTGGGAAGACAGTAATAAAGAATAAATGAAGATGATAAAGATGAGATTAGAGTGACTCTTGATGGACCAGCTGAAGGGGCCTGTAGATTAATGCCTTTTTCAAGCACAAACAAGATGGTGGAACAGTAATGATTAAGGCGGTATTGTAATCATCAGTGATGAACTTGTTGGACCCGACTTGCTGGTGGAAATAAAGATCTACTACCATTTATAACAGTTACTTTCTTCAAACACTCATACAAGAAGAATTCGGCAGCTTTCAAAAAGCTTATTCATGCAGGGCAATGCTTCTTCTCAGGCATCCCACAGATTAGCCCAGAAAGGCTTGAAATGTGATTGAATTATGACCAGGCCCCCTTCACTGCCTGACTTACCCCCCATTGAGAACTACTGGGCTTTACTAAAGTGTGACATTTACCAATGTGGCAAGCAATACACTGCTCAGAGCAGTGTCTAGGATGCAGTCCTAGTGGCCTGAGGTAATATAGAACATGATCAAATCAAAAACTTGACTGATTCGGCTTACAGACAACGAGGGGATTCTGTTGATAGACCTTCTCAATAATAGCTAGCACAAGGAATACTGAAATCATGAATTACTAACACTGTTATTTTTGTATTTTTTGTCACATTACAGAAAACTACCTTTTTCACATTGTGTTTTATAGACCTATACAGTAGAATATGGATATGCCTTGTTTCCACCAACACCGACAATCATACATCTACAGAGTCAATGCTGGTGCTGGGCTGGTTCTCGCTTGGTGCCTTTTGAGAACCTGCCTGCATTTCCACCGGTTTCAAAAAAGAATGGAAGAGAAATGTCACATGATTGGAAGTGAGAGTAAAGTAAAAAAAAAATCATGTATTCCGCTTTTTGGATTTATTTTGATCTCTTTTCGATTTGAAGTTTTTATAAGCTTCCAAACTAAAACGTTTTCAGAGTATGGTTCATTGTGCTCTGTCTCTATTGCCATTATCCACTTTTGTATCCTTGAAGGGTCCAGCATCTGTGTGAGTGAGTTTATTCTTGCTTGCGGTTTAACCACTGTCCTTTTAAGGGTTACACAATAAAACAGTGTGCTAAAAACTGAGCTCTGTTGTCTGCCTCATGATCCTTCACCACTTGTGCACCATAATATTTTATTCATTCCCCCTGTGACAGGTTTATAATTTATTATAAAATTGGCCAGCAAATTGATCTGTTGTATTCCACAGAATAAAAAGAATGACTTAATGTTATTCTGCTAATAAACTGGCAAGTTGTTTTACTGTCGGTACCAGCAATATTAGACAAAACAAAACTGGTTATGGGTTGAATTTTCCAGGTATGTCGAAGGTTTTCACCAGCATTATGGTTCCAAATTCTGAAACCAGCTTTTCTATGGTGCCTTGCTGGAGCTGTTTTTTTCTGGCTAATTTTTTGTAGTGGAAATGCACAGAACTAGCTCTAGGCTGGGTTCAGCACCAACTCGGGCACCTCATTGGTGGAAATGGGGTAATAGTTCTGTGACGTTCCAGGCCCCAGAGGGGCGTGACCCTACAGGTGTAGCAAATCTTACTTCATCACCATAGATATAAAAGGGAGTAAGACCCGGACAGCGGTGCAAAGTATTGAGCCAATGTTCCTATTGTGCCTTACCAAGCAACTTCTTGTCTCCCGTCTCCCCGCGTCTGTGAGTCTTACCTTGTTCCAGCGCCTTTCGTTCTTACCTCCTTTCCCCAGCCCATCTCCCGTTCCTGATCCGCCTGCCCTGCCCAGCCCAGTGTCCTGTTTTGCTTCCCCCTTCGGTGTCTTGTCTACGTCCCTGCTCGTCGGACTGACTTCCCAGACTTCGATCTTCTTGCCTGCCCCACGACTCCGATTCTCGCCTCTTGTTTCGGACACTGTTGCTGCTTTGCCAAGGCTTAGTAATAAAACCTGCTTACCTTGCATATCTGGGTCCGATTCTCTGTTGCTAAGCGTCACAGAATACTTCACCGTTAACATGGACCCAGCAAGGAGCCTGGAAGGAAGGCTGGCCTCGTTGGAACAACTGCTCGCAGCACAAGCAGCACAGGTACCTCTTCCGCCTTCTCCTCCACACGCCGTTGCCCCGTCGATCGCCGTGCCCGAGCACTATAATGGAGATCTCGATCAGTGTCATGGGTTTCTTATGCAAGTGGAGATATACGTAGAAGATCACCCAGAGATGTTCACCACACCCGGAGCCCAAGTACATTTTACGGTGTCCTTGCTAGTGGGAAGAGCCCGCGAGTGGGCGGAGGCGTTATGGTCTGACGGCAGCTCCTGTTTGCGGTCAGCTAGGAAATTCCATGACGCACTTTTAGAGGTGTTTGATCACCTTGCCGTGGGAAGAAGACCCGGCTGGTGGCTCCTGGAGTGTCGACAGGGGAGCCGCTCAGCGGCCGAGTTTTCACTGGAGTTCCGCACCATCGCCGCCGCCCTTCGCTGGCCGGACGACTGTTTACAGGTTATCTTCCTACACACTCTGAGTCCTGATCTGCAAGATGAACTGTCTGCCCGCGGCGAGGCACCATCCTTCGACGACCTGGTACGACGTCCGCTTGGACAACACCGTGAGGGATTGGCAAAAATGCCGCCAAGCTGCAGAACCAGAGAGGATCAGCCCCAATGCCACGGAACCCATGCCCTTTCGTGAACAACTGGTGCTCCCGTAGGCGCTGGAGTACCCGACGTATATGTTGCACGTGCGCCTCCATGGAGGGGGAGTAAATCAAGATGTCATCAATGTAGACAATCACAAATCGGTCCAACATGTCATGAAAGACGGTATTCATGAAGGCTTGAAATATGGAAGGGCTATTAGCTAATCCATAAGGCATCACGAGATACTCACCTCTGTTGGTGATGAAAGATGTCTTCCACTCATCCCCTTCTCTGATGCGAACCAGGTTGTAGGCACTGCGTAGGTCAAGCTTTGTGAACACCTTAGCCTGACGTAGTTGCTCCAACGCAGGTGGGATCAAAGGCAACGGTTCTCTTCTTTTGACGGTGATCGCATTGAGGGCGTGATAGTCCACCACCGGACGGAGTCCTCCATCCTTCTTCTTAATGAAAAAGAACCCCGCGGTCACTGGTGATGTGGAAGGACGTATAATGCCTTGACTCACCCCCTCAGTCTCACCTCGGCCTATCACCCCCAGTCCAATGGGCTGGCCGAGAGGACGAACCGGGAGGTGGCCAAAGCCCTGAGGCTGATGATCCGCAACAACCCCACTAAGTGGGCTCCTTCGCTCGCCTGGGTGGAGTATTCGCTAAACTCTCATATTAACCCCGCTACAAACTTGTCCCCCTTCCAGTGTGTCCTAGGTTTCCAACCTCCTCTCTGTCCTTGGGACTCTCTAGCCAATTCTGTACCTAGCGTGGAATCATGGTACGGGACAGCAAACGTGCCTGGAGGGCAGTCAAAGAGGCACTACAAACCCGGGCTCAGGTCATGAAGACCAAGGCAGATCGCCGACGACGCCCCGGGTTCCCGATCCGGGTCGGCCAAAAGGTGTGGTTGTCTACCAGGAACCTTTGAATCCCGGGGTGTAAGAAGTTCACGGCCAGGTATATCGGACCTTTTCCAGTGATACAACGGGTAGGACCGGTCGCTGTAAAACTCCATCTGCCCAAGATTTATCGTATATCACCTACCTTTCACATGTCCTTGCTCAAGCCGATTTGCTACAGCTCGCACTGTACGGAGATCCTACCTGCGAAGGACACGCCGCCCGTTCCCCCTTCAACCCCAGCCTGGAAGATCTCTGGTATTATAGATTCTCGCCGTAGACAAGGCCAGCTTCAGTACCTGGTTGATTGGGAGGGTGCCGACACCGAAGAAAGAAGTTGGGTTTCTCCCCAGGAGGTGGAGGACAAAGACCTGACCGCTAGGTTTCACCTAGCCCATCCATCCAAACCAGCCCCTCGAGGCTGGGGCCGTCCCCGGAAACGAAGAAGGCCTCCAGGAGGCGGTCGTCAAGGGGGGGGGCTCTGTGACGTTCCCGGCCTCAGGGAGGCGTGACCCTACAGGTGTAGCGATTCTTCATCACCATAGATATAAAAAGGGAGTATGACCCGGACAGCAGTGTGAAGTTTTGAGCCAATGTTCCTATTGTGCCTTACCAAGCAACTTCTTGTCTCCCGTCTCCCCGCTCGCCCCGTGTCTGTGAGTCTTACCTTGTTCCAGCGCCTTTTGTTCTTACCTCCTTTCCCCAGCCCAGCTCCCGTTCCTGATCCGCCTGACCTGGCCAGCCCAGTGTCCTGTTTCGCTCCCCCCTTCGGTGTCTTGTCTACGTCCCTGCTCGTCGGACTGACTTCCCGGACTTCGATCTTCTTGCCTGCCCCACGACTCTGATTCTCGCCTCTCGTTTTGGACACTGATGCTGCTTTGCCAAGGCTTAGTAATAAAACCTGCTTACCTTGCATATCTGGGTCAGATTCTCTGTCGCTAAGCATCACAAGTTCATTAAAAATGAGATTTACATTGAGTATATATTGTAAATGCTAAATTTAAATGAAACAAGTGAAATAGAATTTTCGTTTTTTTAAAAAAATGTAAATTAAAATGAAATGAAGAACTTACAGAGCAATTAAACATTATTACAATGTCAACCTTTTCAAAATGTTCTTTCAACTTGACTTATTTTTTATATGTTTACTAGGGGTGTAACAGTCAAAAAAATAGCAGTTCAGTATAAACCTTGGTTTTGGGTTCATGTATCAATGAAATTTCAGTTCGTGTGTCGGTCCATGTGCAGGACAAGTGAGCAGGGAGTCAGGAATCAGGTAGACAGAGATCCAGAAACTGGGGTTTATTGCAGGCAGAGCAGAGCAATACGGAAAACATGCAACAACACGTCAGTACACTTCAGTGACCAGACTTAGGTAAACAGACTTGAAAGCAGACTTAAATATGCAAGACAAATCGAAATGACAGGAAACAGCTGGTTACAATTAGGGTAGCACACGTGGTTAATGAGGGGGAGTGGCACATACGAGAATTATACGAGCAGGTCATGACAGACCCCCCCCCAAAGGTGCACACTCTGGGACATCGAGGGACGAAAAGCAGACATAAGAAGGAAGGAGGTGGAGTAACAAAGGCAGGTTGACAAAGGGGAGCCTGAGGGAACCGCAGCGGGCGAGAAGTGGCAGCCGTAGGGGCCGCAGGTGCCCGAGTGGCTGGAGCCAGAGGGAACCTTGCAGGGGGCGAGGAGGTAGGTGGAGGAACAGGCAAAGCAAGTGAGGAGGGAGTTGGAGGGGACCACGGCGCAAATGAGGAGGGAGGAGCAGCCACAGCAGGCGACTGCGCAACAACAGCTGTAAAAGGCACAGCCAACCGACGAGTTGTAGTGGGGGGGGGGGGATCTGCAAACGACTGATTAGCTAAGGCGGGGGAAGTTGCAGGCGACCGACAAGACATTGGACGTGGGACCGAGGATGGCAGACGAGGCACTCCCCTTTTGGGACACCAACAGGTGGGGACCTGGCTGGGATCCACCGCACTGGGGTGATAGTGGAGAGATCAGTCATCCCTGAGTGGTCCCACTCAAGCTCCTCCTCCTCCAAGAGGGAATGAGCGGTGGTCACACAGTCTGGGACCTCCTCGGGGACAGGGACTGGTGCTACGGGTATTGGGGCAGGAGTTACAGGCACAGGCGTTCCAGGTGCGGAGCAGCAGCCGGAGGTGGGACCTTGGGCGGTGCTGCAGCCTCCGGCAGCACAGCAGTAGGCGGGGGCCCAGGAGCCTTGGGCAAAGCATCAGGCGGAGGCCCAGGAGCCAGGACCACTGGCGTGGCTGCAGGCGGCGCTGGCACCACGACTTCGGGCACTGGAGCTGGAGTGTCAGCTGGTGAGACAGGCAGGACATCAGGCGCGGGCGGAGGTGGGGCTGTAGTTGACTGTAGTCGGCGCTGGAGCCTCAGGTGTAGCTGCAGGCAGAGGTGGGGCTGCCGCTGGTGCCGGTACCTCAGGCGTAGCAGTGGGCGGAGGTGGCACCAGGACCTCGGGTGTGGGTAGATGGAGCTGCAGCAGGAGCCGTGGGCACAGCAGGAGCCTTTAGCAGGAGGCAGGGCTGTAGCAGGCACCTTGGGCGGCGATGCAGAAACCACTGACTCTGTGCCAGCAGGGGACTCAATTGCCTATGGGGTAACCACCGGGACAGGAACATCAGACACCGGTGGGACAGACAGGACAGGAATGTCAGGCACCGGCGAGACAAGCAGGACAGGAATGTCAGGCGCCGGGAGGACAGGCAGGAAAGGAACGCCAGGCACCTTAGGCAGAACAGGTAAAACAAGAGGGTCAGGGACATCATGAAGGGCCACTAGGTTTGGTGCCATGACTGCGGGTGTTGCCCCTTAAAGAACTTTCAGGATCCGCGGGATAGCATTCTACACGGTTCTGGCTCCTCTGTAGGCAAGACGTGCCTCCTGGTAATGATATGGCGCCAGAGGCGGCTACTCTGCGGCAGCTAGGCGGGCTTTCAATACTTGCAGGGGCCCAGCGGCGGTGATGTCTAGGGTGATCAGGGAGAGAAGCTGCCGAAAGGGAGCAGGTCCTCAGGACGACTGTCGGGGCTTCTGCCGGTCTCTTTCCTTTCTGGTGGGCGGCTGTCGGGGGAGGTTGCTCCGTCTCTGTAATGATGGGCAGCAGTGTGGTAGCCCTAGCGCAGTGCAGCGCGACAGACTGGGCTCTCCGATCTGACACACCGGAGATTTTTGTGCACCTCATTTATGGGGTGCGCGTTTCCAAACGGGGACATCTCCCGCGAGATGTCTCCGCTCTGGCTAGCTAATGTCCATGCCTTGGGGTCCTCCTGGACTTCAGGCTGGTTTAGCAAGTAGATTACCTCCTTTAGTAAGCTAATGCACTGGTTCTCAGCTCGCTGAGGTGAATCTTCTTGGTGATCTGTCATTATGTAATGTTCGGGTAGGGGTAGCAGGCAAAGGAAGCTGTGATCGGAGAAAAAGGGGTTTATTTACTCCAAAACAAGGATTACAGGAAACAGCAACGAGACTAGAATGACAGATCTGGGGATACAGACTCAGAAGTACACAGGACAAACCGAAAATAACAGGAAACAGGTGATTATAATCAGGAATTAACACAAGGTAATGAGGGGGACGTGGCACACAGGAGGATCAAACGAGCAGGTCATGACATCCATACATTAGATTTAAACTGTGGAGGAGCAGCATGAATCTCTACGATGTTATCCACGATTCATGTTATTGTTAAACAAAGTTAGAAAATCAGCTCCTACAACACAGGATGCTGTGCAATGTGGGAATAGTTTAGAGTGCAGCACCTGTAGGGTTACAAAGAAGAAATTTTGCGAGCTGCAGATCAAATGAAAAGATGCCGGAGAAGTGCTTGGTGACATCCTTCAAGCATGGTGGAGGCAATGTAACGGTCTAGGGCTACTTTGGTGATGGTAAAGTATGAGATTTGTACTGGGTAAAAGAGATCTTGGAGAAGGAAGGCTATCTCTCCATTTTTCAACACCATGCCATACCCTATGGATGGTGCTTGGAGCCAGTTTCCCTATAATGGGACAATGACCAAAAACAGCTCCAAATTATGCAAGAATAGAAGAGGCAGTCAGCTGGTATTCTATGTAAAATGGAGTAGCCAGCACAGTCACTGGATCTCTATTGAGCTGTTATGTGAACAGTTTGACTGAACTGTACATAAGAAGTACCCATCAAGCCAATCCAAATTGTGGGAGGTGCTTCAGGAGACAATCTCGCTAAATTACCTCAACAAACTCACATCTAGAATGCTCAAGGCTGGAATTGCTGCAAATGGAGGACTCTTTGACAAAAGCAAAGTTATTACTTTAATTTAAAAAAAATGATTATTTCTAACTTTCTCAATTGCTATTTCCTATTTATTTAGCTATATTTCCTATTGAAACTCATTTCATGTATGTTTTCATGAAAAACAAGGAAATTTCTAAGTAACCCCAAACTTGGTGGCGGTGTAAATCAACATGACTAATAAGGGGCAGGTGTGGACCATAACAAAATCAACCAAACAGCACAAGCATGGAACAACAAGAAACATGTCACAATTAACAAGCACATAAACTTGAAAACATTACCAAACACAGAGGCTAACTACAACACTAGGAAAAGACTAGAAACACACACAGAAGTACACATAGAACATAAACAAGGCATGAGAAGGGTAAACCTTAAACAAGCATAAGTAAGAAACAATAGACAGCAAGGAAAAAGAAAACTAAATGGTCAGCCTGAAACTCATAACTGGAGAGGTATAGCCTCTGAGTCACTCGCTCAACTCATTGAACTACATGGTGACCTGGGGAACAGGGACCACAAAAGGACTACAAAACAGAGAGGGGAAGCAGGATGACCATAACTAACATGCATCCACATACAACCATATTCATTGGTCTCCTAGCTTAATATCATCCACATATCCGGGCTTGAAGTACGACCAAGCACCAAGGCTCTTTTATACATTCAGGCTTTGCTTTGCATGTTTCCCTGGCATCGAAATCAGGTAAATCCACCCATTTTCTGAAACTGCTTTTTCACGGTCACAGGGAGTCCGGAGCCTATCCCAGAGGCTATGGGTGCAAGGCAGGTGTCATGCCCTGACTGTTCTGATCCTCCTGTGTGCCATGCCTCCTCGTTTACCTGATGTGGAATCCTCTTATCAGCTGTTTCTAGTTGTATTTCAGTTTAGTGTATTTAAGTGCGTGTCAGTGTATGTTTTGATAGTCCGGTCATTAACGTCATAACATCCCTTGTGCCTCTTGTTCCGTTTCTCCAAGTGTGCTTTCGACCAATAAATCCTGCATTTCCAGAATTCCCTGGACCCTGCTCCACTTTCCCTGCTCCATGCCTGCAAACCATGACAGAATGACTGGACTCTCGAAGAAGACACCTCGTCTGACTGAGGAGGACTACCTCGGTCTAGTGGATGAGGTACTATACTGGCTCAGCCAGCCCGAGGTCCAGGAGGTCAAGGAATATCCTGGAGGAGATCTCCCCGCCCAAAGACTCAAACCTCACGGAGGAGGTCTCCCTTGTGGTGGTTCGCCTTTGCTTGCAGCAACTCCACTTCCCTCCTCACCCCCTCTGGTGTCACCTCCGCCATCCGCCTCATAGTCACTGAGGGTCCCTCCAGCTCCAGCCTCATGGTCACCTGTGGCTCTGGCTGCTCCTGCCTTCTGCCTGTCAGGGTTCCCTCTGGTTCTCTGGTTCCCCACACCCTTTGCCTCTTTGGCCCCTGGTTTGGTTCCCCCTGTGGGTGGTTTCCCCATGTTCCCTACCCGCCCACTTGGTTTTCCCCTGTTCCTGCCTAGTCCCCGTCCTCTTTTTGCCAGTGTGCCCCCTGGTGTTCCTTCATTGCCCCTGTCCCTAGTGTCTTTGGGTCTTCCGTGTTTCCATCCTTAGTGTCCCTGTTCGTGTCAGCATTTTGTCAGCGGTTGTCCAGGTTCTGGTCCTGCTTGTCCCTTGTGTTGTTGCTGTTCCCATTAGCTCACAATGCATCAATTTGCTCACTTGTTGCATAACAAACGGGTGATTTTCAACCCGTAATTTAAATAAGTTATATGAAATCATACATTAATCCATGATCTGCATCTTCGTTTCACTTTAAAGTGCCATTGCTTACATACCTGCAAAAAAAAACGGCATCATCGCTCCATTGTACAGATTGCCATTTACTTACCTGCATTTTTAACACTTGAAAAGTGCTGTTCATACACTTATTCTTATTTTTCTATTACCAAAATTGAGAATGCATGTGCAGATGAGATCGAAGTTTGTAATAAAAAAAATAATCAAAATGGCATGTTTTATCCAGCCACTATAGAAATAGTGTCATGTGTTGCATGAAGCGGGCATTTTCGACCCGTGTATATTAAATTTTTTATAATTAAATCGTGCATTAATGCGCTAGATCTTGGTTTCATTTTTAAACACCATTGCTATTGTACCTTGCATCACCAGATGGCAGCATTGCTCTATTACACAGATCAATCCACTCACAGCAGAGTCCCTCATTAGCATTTTTAGCACCTCATAAGGGCTGTTCATATCCTAAGTTTTATTTTTTCATGGGCAAAATTGGTAGACATGTGCAAATTAGTTCCCAATTTTTAATAAATAAGGAAGAAATTAAATTATATGTTCCTGTAAAATGTTATTCCATTGCAACTGTTGAAGCCGCATTTAGTCCTATGCAAATATGTGGGTTTGTTCAAAGTCAATAATCGGATCACTTATCCTAAATCAATCAAAGATTGCGAAAAATGGCAATTTAGGAATATGTGAGGGCAGTTTCTGATTGCTTTCTATGGCCACGCCCTCTCATCAGACCACAGTTGTAGGTGCTATTACTGTGCATGCAGAAGTCACACGCTCCCTTACCCATGTTCCCGTGCCCAGGTTAGAAAACGGTGCGCGTGCCCCTGGGTGGTGCTTGAGAATTGTTGGAAGAGAAATATAGATGTGATTTTTGCGACTGACCCGGGTTTCCTGCTTTATCATTTTTTTGCCGCATGCATTTGCATGTGTGATTGCCTGTCCCTTCACTCCCAGGACTTAATTTACATTTCAATAAATCAAGGGGGAGTGGGGCGTCTCTTGACAGGTGCATTACAAGGTCTTAAAAGGTTAGAGTTAGAATTACACAATGGCGCCTTCCAAGGAACCATATAGTCAGGTATCAAATTACACAGTGGCTTTTGGGAGTACCCTGTTTTCCTGTGTGCCAGCCCCGGCACAGAAAATAATATGAGAAAAAAGCATGATATAATAATAAAACTGTCTGTCACCATGGAACTCCAATCACATGTGATTACAGTGACTGTTGCCAATCGCTCCCAATGTGCTTCTCCAAACAAAGCAAAAGGGAATGTTTTCAAAATATGGCAGGATCAAAATACAGAGGCATGACCAGCCACTGTGGTGCATCAGCCCACTTTAGTGAATCGTCACTTGTCGGTTTGGAGAGATGGCGAGATACTACTCCAGCAGGGCAGTGGTTGACCTTGTGGCGAGAGGTCCAACAATTGACTCCAGACACCTGAGACAATGGAGGGTGATGTAGACACACCAGAAAGTGCAGAGGAAGATATTCAGCCGGGATGATGGAGAGATCCTCCGGTTCAGGGCTTTCCACCAAAGAAGCGCAACAGGGTATGGATACCGTCTGATGGGTGATTTTACCTTCCTGTAAGGTACCACTCACCCCTAAAACAGAAATGGTGTTACAGAGATCCTGTAAAGGAAGCTGTAATCTTTGTGCTAGAGCCTGATCAATAAAGTTTCCAGCTGCTCCTGAGTCCAGGAGAGCTTGGGTTTCCCAGCATATGCTATTTTTACTGGTACAGTGAGTTGAGCTTGGGAAGCACCCAAGAAAGCAGAGAGGCCTACCATAGTGGAGGGTCCAGGATGAGGGGGACGAATAGGACAGGTAAGAAGGGAATGTCCCGCTTCACCACAATAAAGGCATAGCCTCTCCCTGGAGCGTCGGTGCATTTCTGTCTCGGTGAGCGTCCCAGCTACATGGGTTCGGGGTGATCTTCCGCAGCTGCAGGGGTTATTGCAAGCAGGCGAGTTCGTCTCCGACGACGTTCTCAAAGGCTGTTATACAGAGTAACGGGCAAGCCAATGAAATCCTCAAATGACAGAGAACCACCCCGGGACATGAGCTCGTCTTGTATTTCCGTGTTTAAAGCGCATTGATAAAGGATCCTTAAGCAGTCCTCTGGCCAGCGTAGTCCCGCAGCGATCGTGGAGAATTCCAGGGAGAATTTTGCAACTGTTCTGGAGCCCTGTTTGAGATCCACAAGCTGTTCTCCTAAGCTGCGTCCCATAGCGGGGTGATTGAAGATCGCTTTGAATGCCGACTGGAAATCCCAGGCGGAATCCAGGAGCGGACTGTCATCTGCCCAGAGCGCAGTAACCCCGTTGCGTGCTCGTCCGGTAAGTAGGGAGATAACAAAACGGATGCGAGCCATTTCTTCCACAAAGCGTTCTGGGTGTTCTTTGATATATAACCTGCACTGCATCAAAAAGGCTTTGCAGTGATCCGGGTTGCCGTCATATTTTTCTGTCAGGGCAACCGGAACAGAGGCGAATGCTTGAGGAGTCAAGTCAGGCAGCTGAGTATGGTTAGCTTGTGTTTCCAGGAGCTGGGTGACAAGCGTGGTTAGCTGGTCGATCTGCTGCTGAAGGCGTTGCGACTCCGCTGGGTCCATTCTGAGGCGAAGTATTCTGTGGCGGGTGGTCGCGACAAAGGAGATAGACCCCGGAATGCAGAATGCAACAGGTTTAATGTCTAAACAAGCAGCAATCAAAGTTAGAGAGTGCAGGCGAGATCGTGGTTGAAGGGCAGGCAAAGGGTCGATGTCCAGAGAAGTCAGTCCTACACGGTGTGATGGGACAAGATGACGAGGGGAAGGGATACATGAAGCTGATGGAGGAGCAGGGCAGGACGGAGCAGGCAGGTAGGAGAAGGCGGGTGGATGGAACAGGCAAGACAGGCAGGGCAGTTGAAACGGCAGGGCAGGACACAGCAGGCAGGGCGTTCGGGGAAGACAAGAGACAAAGAATTGCTTAGTATGGCTCATTAGAACAATGGCAACAATACTTCACAATGAGCCTGGTCATGGACAGCCCTCGTGGGCGTGACAATTACAGCTATACAAACCATGCCATTTCGATTTTTTCCTGTTTTTTTTTATAAACGTGGATCTCATTTGCACACGCGTGCCACTTTTGGTCATGATCATTTCAATTTTAATGTGTTTTCGTGGGTTTTGAACAAGCGCAGCGGCCATTCAAGACAATTGCGGACAAAAACGACGTCTTCATGCAACACATGACACTATTTCTATGGCAGCTGGATAAAACATGACATTTTGATTTTTTTTATTGCAAACTTCGATCTCATCCGCACATGCGTGCCCAATTTTGGTCATGGGAAAAAAAATAAAATAAGGGTATGAACAGCGCATTTCAAGTGTTAAAAAGTATATGGCAATCTGTATAATGGAGTAATGGCGCCATCTGGTGACCAAAAAAGTTTTTTGGTTAGACTGCTATTATTTTAGTAGTAGTAGTAGTTGCGGCATTTTATTTTATTTTATTTTAGTTTTATTCTGTTTAAAAATATAGCCTACATGGTACTGGCTTTTTTCAAGTCAAGTGGACTTTTTACCAGGAATGCAACTGCGCCACCTACAGTACTAATGTAAATGCATTTATTTTCTTTAACAAAGTTATATATCTGAATTACTGATTATTTGGGCTCTCTCATCTTGCACCCATCTGAAAGAAAAGCTGAGAGTCCATTCAATATCATGATATTCAAACGCAACCGCCTGAGTATGGATGGAAGTGCTCAATGGTGAGGTATTTTTCACAGAAGAAAAACGCCAGTGCACACCTAAGCAAAAATCATTTCCTTACAATGCATTCCCTGCACAACAATGAAAAAAGTGCAGGCTAAACACCAGACTCCAACAATGAGGAATACTGTAGAAATAATAATAATATAATACAGTGGGTATATATATATATATATATATATATATATGTGTGTGTGTGTGTGTGTGTGTGTGTATCAAAAATTTGGGTATTACACATTAGATGTCACTAACAGAAATTGAGGGGTGGAGAGAGAGACATACAAATGGAGAGAGAGAGAGACAGAGAGAGAGGGAGAGATTTGTTTGGAGCAACTACAGTCTGAGAGACTAGGCGCACTTCGCAAGATAAAGATTACGCATAGTTCTAGGTGCAGGTTATACATACACCGGATTAAATATTATTGTGAAATAAGCCTAGCTTACCTTCTTCAGGCAAATAAACAGGGGCACCATTTTTGAAAGGAAATATATGTTTCTCAGCAGAAGGCTGGATGTTATTCATACGACATTTTTGACTTGATTGGATTACTACGCCCACAGTAAATAGTAACCAGAAGAAACCACACACTGCAAGAAGCCAACAGGTAACACTTTGCTTTAAAAGTTTAATCTAGACAAAACAAGACAGCGAAGCTACGAATGACTCCATTTATTGCAATTCCAAGGTAATACTTA
>JAABNX020000052.1:7926081-7939947 GCA_015163995.2 Mormyrus lacerda | reverse complement strand
ATAGGCCTACACACACACACACATACACACTGATTTAATACACATCTTCCAGCCTGATCAGAGTGATGGGCCACCTCTTCTTCATTGAGGAAATGAATCCTATCTCTCCATTGGAGCAGAAAATATGAACGTAAATATAAACCAAATGACCAGTCACCATCAAACAGTTGAACAGCAGAGTTGACCCGGGCAATGAAGTTAAAAGGGCACATCTGAGTGTGTGTAATATGGTGACCAGGAGTCTAGACTCACAACCATTAGATCACCAGCCCATATTAAACCATAATAACCTGAAGCAGAAAACATCTACCATTCAATTAAATTTGCAACTGTAATTAAGTAAAGCTTGGGCAAAAGTCCACTTTGCACATAAGCAGTCATAATTGTTCGTTCTAGATATGTTCAGTTTTTTGCAGAACCTTGCATCTCTCACTGATTTATGGTTTATCTTATGTAACACTGCACATCCGCTCTCCGTATAATATGGTGTGAATCACTAATGGGCCAGTGCACAGCACACGAAAGCCTCCCACGGTTTAGCCGTGTGCCAGCGCTGTGCTCTTAAGATGCCTGTTCCATGGTTACGCAATTCTAACTGGTCTGTCACTCAGCTTCCCTGGCTGACATCTTTCTTTCAGCAGCAATCATGTTACTGGATCCTCACCCATCTGCTTGAAGGTTGTTCACATGTCCGGAATTACAGAGATTGTGGTGATTATACAGAGAGAAGATGAATGACCCATATAAAATGTGTTTGCCCAGCAATAAGGCTGGGACTGAAATATAAATCTAGTCTCAGAACTTCCTTCTTATTCTTTGTGTTTCTGGCTCATGACCACTAGTCCTGATAAATGTAAATAATCTTAGGAGGAGGCCCTCATGATTCTTCCCTGACCTTTGGGATTGTTTTTAGATGATACCCATTTTCATCCAAGCATATAACCTCTGGCGTTCTGATATGAAATTTACTCACATTAAAAAACACACACACACTGTTTAAAAACACCTGATAGGTCACTTAGTTACAGCATTGCTCAGTTACCAGGGAAGGTGTGTGCGAACCTACATGTTTGCAGATTGCAGCCTTAGTAATAGGCACTAAATCAGCTCCATCTGGGAGTGATCTCAATGCAAATATTAACTGCTTAGATAAAATGTACTTACCCATCCATCAGCCATGACCTGGGTTTAAGAGACCACAATTCTGTCATCTTCCTGAGCAACCACTCAGAACAGCGTCCTAAACTAGGACTTTTTGCCAAACAGCCCTACGATTTTGAGGTAATATCGCATTTAAAATTGCCCTGGTATACACTTCATTAACAATAACCTACGTGTCACATTTACATCAGATATAATTATTGCAGGACAGGTGCACAACTTTATGCAAAGTTTAGTGAACAGTGAAAACTAACTGGTAATAATACACACCTATAAAGGTGGAGACGATGACACAATAAGGGGAATTATAGTGGTTATACATCAACCATTGACATACAACGTATGTGACAGGATTCAGTGGGGTGGTGTGCTGCTCAGTGGACAAAGTGCTTTGCGTCAGTGATGTGGAAGGTTAGAGATTAGTCACATCTCCGTGAGCCCTTGAGCAAGGCTCTTAGCCAAAAGCTGCATGGGCACTGCTGCAAGTAGCTACTCTCACCAGCATATGTGTCATGGACAGCAAGATAGGGTAGGTGACAAGAAGTGTCATCATATATATAAATATAAATATATATATATGTATATATATATTTATACATACAGACGTTGGTTGGTATAGTGGTTATTACATCCAAAATTCTCATTTTTCTTGCTGTCCTTCACTCCCGTTACTCATATTTTAGTCCAATTAATCTTTTTATGACTTTCAGTATGAGTTTCAGTATGAAATGCGTACATTTACGAACCAGAGCCAGAGGTCATCAAAGCTAATGACATGGTAACATTGAGCACATTCAGGTAACATGTACTGTTTTTAGAAATAATACCATTTATGAAATAATTTGAGTAACG
Organism: Mormyrus lacerda; assembly: GCA_015163995.2. NCBI lineage: Eukaryota > Metazoa > Chordata > Actinopteri > Osteoglossiformes > Mormyridae > Mormyrus > Mormyrus lacerda. The sequence continues at coordinate 7,937,934 of JAABNX020000052.1, read as the reverse complement.
GGATGGAACGTTATGATCGATCACCTCAGACATGCTTTCAATATCATCAAAAATGCATAAAACAAAGTGAGAACTACCTTTTGGTTTTTGGTTCAATTCAATTCAGTTTTATTTGTATTGTGCATTTTCACAACAGTACATTGTCACAACATTATCCCTGCCCAAAACCCCCAGTGAGCAAGCCAGAGATTTGATTCTCAAAATGGAGGACAGGTAGGTGATGGCAGGCAGGTGCTGGTGCTGCTTCTGATGGCAGTATGAACAGTGGTACAGCAGCGGGGCAGGCAGGAGAGACGTCTCAGGGAGTGGAGACGTCGCAGGCTGCAGGGTAGGCAGGATGTCTTGATAATCTGGGGTCTCCAGGCAGCACAGCCCAGGACGTGTAGGGGCACTAGATGCAGTACCAAGAGTTAGGTGAGTGCAATACGAGAGCTCCGGCAGATATGGCTATGGCAGCATAAGTAGGAGTGAGAGGCAAGTGGGAAGACAGTCATGGGGAGTCCCTGAAATGTCAACACTCCAATTCCATAAGGGGGTTTCGAAGCTTGAGTGACGACACCAACAGTTCAGTTCATCCTACGCCAATGGCACTGATCCGCACCCAGCTGTACAGCTCACACTATAGGTTAAACAGGGAGTGAGCAGTTAGCTAGAGCTAGATATATGTAACAATACATATAAGCTAGACTTGACAGGTGTGTTTTAGCCTTGACTTGAATATTGAGAGTGAGTCTGAATCTCACACATCTGCTGGAAGACTATTCCACAGCTGAGGAGCTCTGTAAGAGAATGCTCTGCAGCCTGCTGTAGTTCTTTCTACTCTAATAGGTACCCTGCTCCTTGAGATCTATCAAACGAGGAGGGCTGTAAGAGACCAGTAGATCTGCATGGTATTCTGGTGCAAGGCCATTCAGTGCATTTTAGGTTAGCATTTTGTGGTCAGTTTGAGACTTAAATGGAAGACAGTGAAGGAAGCATAGAACAGGGCTTTCACATGCCACTTACAGCTTCATTAATTTCCACATCTTGCTCGGTTACTTGGCTCTCTGGTTTCCATCAGGCTGGCCCATCATGGACCCCGGAGCAGCAAGATTCACCCTCCTGCCTGTTGCGTCCATCCTGCTGCTCCAGCCCGAGGCCCAGGCAGCTGATGGCCCCCCGGATGGATGTGGTGCCTCCATCCTACCGCTGTACTATAAACTGTGTGACCTGAGAGCCGTCTGGGGTGTGGTGGTGGAGGCGCTGGCTGCGGCAGGAGTGGTGCTCTCCTTCATACTGCTGGTGGTGCTGCTGGCCAGCCTGCCGTTCATGACAGACGGCCAGCGGCGGAGCTCGGTTGGGATACAGGCCAGCTTCCTGCTCTGCACCATGGGCCTCTTTGGCTTGGCCTTTGCCTTCATCGTGGGCAGGGACTTCACCACCTGCATGGCGCGTCAGCTCCTCTTCGGCGTGCTGTTCGCCGGCTGCTTCGCCTGCCTGCTCATGCAGGGTGTGCGGCTGAACTTACTGGCTCGTCGTGACAATGGTCCCCCGGGCTGGGTGCTCTGCATGGGCGCCCTGGGGCTCTGGCTGGTAGAAGCCATCATCAACATCGAGTGGCTGGTCCTCACCATGTCATTCCCATCAGCTAACAGCACCACTGATGTGGCCATGCCCTGCCCCACTTCCAACCAGGATTTTACCATGGCACTGATCTACGTTATGGCCTTATTACTTACTTCCCTGATAGGTGCTGTGTCAGCTTTAATAGGCAAGAGACGCCAGTGGCTGAAGGAGTCCACCTTTCTCTTGGCCACAGCCTCCATCTCCCTGGCCATCTGGGTGGTTTGGCTCACCATGTACATCCACAGGAATGATGCCATCGGCAACTCCAGCTGGGACGACCCCACGTTGGCCATAGCCTTGGTGTTCAATGCATGGGTGTTCCTCACTCTCAGCAGTTTTCCCCAGATCTGCATGCTCACAGAAGACCACACCTCAAAGCCTGGTCGTGGGGAATCCCTCTATAGCAACACGGAGGTAACCTATGAGAACACTGTGAAGGAGCAGAAGGCGGTCGATGTTTCCAGGACGCCCTATGAAAACTTGTACATTGAGAACAAAGCATTCTCTGTGAACGAGCCCAGCCCAGGTAACCGAACGCCGCACTTCAGGCATTTTATGATGAGACGCTGCTGCTGTGCAGTCTAGGTCAAGCTGCAACGTGAAGGAAAGGGGCATACAACTTACACGACGGTACAAGCAAAAGGTTTGGTGATATGTCAAATATCAGCTTTCGTTATTGCCATTTATGTTTATGTCGGTGTGATGTGTCAGAAAAGCCCACCCATGACAAACAGAATACAAACAGGCAAGTGTCACCATAAATGAAAACTAAATGTGTCTTCTTAAATAAGCCCACTCTGTTTTGTATGAGTACGAACAATTTCAAAAACTAGTCTGCCTCAAAGCCCAACTTCAAATGACAGAATATTCCAGGAATTCACAGAGGAAAACACACATGGAGCACACTGTTGCCTTCTATATAGTTCAGACCCTCTGTATTGTCACTTCCATGCTTTTTACTATCTGAGGGTAATCGATTGAGGCAAACATGAATTCCGGTAGTCATTTTGTAAAACAGTCTGTTGCTTTCGTGTGCAGTGAGCTTCAGCGGCTCTGAGCTCCTCTAAGGTTTGGCGTCACCATTGTTCTACCTGCCACATGACTGTGATGATCTTTTGAGCGAGAAGGATGCTAAGAAGGACTTAGCTATTGAGAGCTTCTCAGGCTGAGTTCTCACGAGGGCTCCTAAGCCATGTGGAGTTTCACCTAATTGTGCCGGGGAGACAAATATCTGGCTCTGATAAGGAGATGTGTAAGTCCTGTATGAGTTTAGTTCATGTCGCTTTGAGGAGTTTCAAGGGAGTTGAACCATGGTGTGTGTGACCAGTCCCAGTACAACCAACTGGGAGCAAAGTTGTGTTTTGCTTGGTTTTGAATGTGTAGGAAAACTTTCTCTATCTGATCGCTTCCCTTCAGTCCCATTCTTCTGTTTTCATCCATAGGCAGGAGACCTATATCCCCTTACAGCAACCACAGCGGCTGGTCACGCAGCAGCATTTACCAGCCCACTGCACTAGCCCTCATCACCAAGGGCCCGCCAAATGTAAGTGCCAACTTGCAGCCTTCATTACACAGTAATAGTTTTAAAATGTACTGAGATATTTGAAGAATTTATGAGTCCCGTGTGGTCTTCAGATTCACACCATTGTACTGTTGTACTGCCCATTTTTCACTCTGATCAAGGTCAGCTGGAGAAATCAGTGTCATAAGAAAAACTGGTGTTGATAGCCTTCATGTTTCGCTGTACATGTGCCTGCATGTCGTTGGTGTGTGACTGTCTTTGCCCTCTGTGTCGAGCAGAAGGATTTGCCCTATGATGCACTGATGGTGCGGGTCACTGCCAACCCTCAAGTCCTAAGCCGGGGTCCTTCTGCAGCCCCCCAGAACCAGACCTTGCCTGGAATCGGACCCATAAACACAGGCACTGTAGGTTAAAGGGAGCCATCCTACCTGCTGACCATCATACCTGCCCTGCCACCCACTGCCTGTCCTGTGATGAATGTATATGGCACCCTCACACAAGGGCCTATCCAAGGGCATTAGTCTGTGGCATCGGCTGGGGGGTGATTCGCACACTCGGTGTTCCGGAGCACAGCCATCTCAGTCTGTTTGAGGATGCTCTACCTGCACAAAAGCAGCCTCAGCTCCGGGGCTGTAAAATGGAGAGGTACCCCAGCAACGTCTGCTTAAAAAACAGAGAAGCACAGCTGCAGGAGTTGTTTTTTTTTCCCTGAAGTCCTGTTTAATTGCAAAAGCCCCTTTTCTACGATTTTAGTCCAGTAGCTATGGCTCAACTGGTAAGCACACCCAGGCCTCGCCCAGTTTTTTTTATCGGTGAAGAACCATTCATCACTTGATTTTTGTCTGTTTTCCCTGCGCCTGTGGACTTATAAGAAGTACGTGGGAGTGCACCCCCCACTGTATTTTAGCCAGACCACCTACGGGAGTTTTTATTGCTTTCTATACATATGCAGAACCTGTAATCAACGAATGAAAACTCCGAATACACACTCTACCTGTGATTCTTTTCATCGTACTGCATTATGAGTCTGCCACAACACATCAGGAAGATAATATTCACAATCAGCAGAACTCAACCGGTGTCTGTAACTTGAGACCATGAGGTCCCGTTTACCCACAAACTACTCATGTCTATTCATTTAATAAATGCTCGCAAGACCACGGGAACAGGTAGCACTTGTTTTGTTTTGTAAACGAGGAAACGCGGGTTCATAAGCTCTCTTCTCTTGTAAGGCGAAACATTTGCATAGCTATCCCAAGAGATAAAGGGACTGCCCCCTGAAAAACATAGAGGCTCATGCAGCACGATAAGCAAATACAAGTCACAAAGACCTCACACACATTGATTAGGGGCGAACCACACTCTGTCCCACATGATTAGATGCTAATGTATCCACAGTAGTTCTGGCAGATTCTCACCGTTCCTGGTCACAGATGAGTTATGGCATGTCTTCGGTGACACCTGCTTTGCAGCGTTTTTGTTTACGAGTTCCAAAGCATTTTAACAGCGCGAGTGGCCACTGGCATCCAGCCGTTCATCTAGCTTCGTCTGCTCGCTATTCAATTAAAGGACTACCAATGTAGATAACGTTTTGCGTCACGATTCTCCAGCGTGTGCTCTGCTTGTGACCTCCATTTTGAACAGTGACAATGAGACATGCTTTAGCTCTGCTGCTAACTGGCATGTTTGCCCTTTTACCTGAATCACATACCATGTAGCAAACTTAGTTTGGTTATTCTAATGCATAAAACCTAGAATGGAGGAGCCTAAAGTCATGCGGCCAATGAGTTCATGGCACATCCTGAAGGCAGTATAGCATCAGAGTGTCTCTGCAGGTCCTGTGTGTCTATATGTGGCACAAAGGTACAAAATCCTTAAAAATCAGGGACATATTAATACAGGATGTTCTAATTCTCTGAGCAACAGAACTATTCAGCGTCCTCTTGCTACTTTTCAGGGCATGATCTGTGCATGTTTACTGGGATTTCTTTTGTCAAAACTGGGACAAAGTGACAGAGCATGTTAACACTTAAGGGGCACAAATAATATACTACGGTCACTACAATATGGCGCTTTAACAACTTAGTAGTAACTCAGGTACCACTCAAACACAAATCATGAATAGTTTGTGGTTAATTAATACATTATGTAAGAGTTAGCCCATGACTAATTAAGAGTATAATAGTACTGTATATTATTTATGCCTCCTCGAGTAAAGTGTTACCCAGAGCAGCTCTCCCCACCCGATCCTGTGCCCCGGACTTTCACCAAGCCAGCTTAGGAATTATCCCGCTCAGTGCTGATCTGCCACCCTGGGTCACATGTTCCGGTCGGAGCCTCATGACACCACGAACAAGCCCATGTTTCCAATTTCATGGCTAAGAAGAATCAGGAGGCTAAACAGACTTCTCTGCCCAAGTTCAGAGAAACGCATAACAATGTTTATATTTTAAAAACCCTCATACCAACAAAAGGAAATAATGATAAATTCTAGAGAAAGAATCTGTGGTTGAAGCAATCTTCGAATAGCCTAGAACAATTAAATGGTGAATGTAGTAGAGTGTTATAATAATACTACAGCATTGAGAATGACACAGGGGATGATACTTAGTAAATGAACAAGCTTTGCTTAATTATACATGATACACGACGCATCAATAAAGATGAATGTGGTAGATGTAAGTTGTGCACAGACCGTTTGGCATGTTTTATTAGCTATTTCGATGGTACAAAGGTCCCCAGAGAGACACTAATCAGATTCTGCCCATTTTCTCCTCAGAAATTCTCTAAAAAGGGGCATGGAAATTGGGAAGAATCACTTTGAACTGAACACTAAACCCTGAACAAAATGCTAGAACGAAACATATATGAAGCATGCTTGAAAACAGCTGCGATAGCCCACTGCAGGATTTGCAGTTTCTACATTACCAAGAATCCACAGCCTCAAAACTATCAGGAGTTTGGAATGCAAATTTTGTTCATGCAGCTGTCTGAAAGTGTCACGTATGAGGTTAGCCCCAGGCGAGTATCTGCCGATAACAGCAGACCTGCACAGGCTGAAGATGTCCTGTAGATTGGTTCATTGCACACAGATGCCAGTTTCTAGTACATCATCTGTCCTGATCTTTTTTACATATGAAAATATAATCATTTATACAACAATGACAGGCCTTTACGTGTGCCTAGGTCATAAAAGCCAGTAGGGATGTAAACAGACCTTTAGGCATTTTACCTAACCCTTTAGGGTAGGGTGTTCATGAATGATAGTACAATTCTTAAAGTATAAAACATCAATAATCATGAATACCAGAATTCGACAAAAGGTAAATGCATAGCAAGTTACCATACTGACTTCATTCACAATGAATCAGAGTCGAAATAGCAGACTCTGTTCAGATAGCAGATGACTGCCTGACTCACACTTCCTAAATGAATCTGCATAAAGAGGGTAGATTGCAATAGAACAGTCACTCAGATACTGAGAATGTGCATGCAGCACATGGAGGTCAGAGTCAGACCCTTTGTTCTCTACCAACCCGCTCATGTTATGCTAAAGAGGATCGGGAAGGAAAGGGGATCACCGTGATCTTGTAACGGATCAGTGGATATGAGAAATGGGTGAAAGGACAGAAGGAATAAACAGAACACTATAAGAAATACTTTAATTGGGCACGGATATGATATCATTGGGGAAAGGATCCCCCTGCTGCATCTGGAGGGGGAAGAAGACAACATAGCAAGGATAAGGTGAAAACAGGAAAAGCAGACTGCGTGAGAATGAGAAAAATAAGTGTTAAAGGGAATCTGGGTGGCTGTCAGGAACAGGTCAGGTTTATTTCGGTGAAGAAAACTGTCAGACATGAATGACAGGCAGATTGACTCAAGAGAGCCAGGTAGTCATCTTACTTTCCCTCCCAATGCCGCCAAACAATATTTGCCCCCCCCCCCATCCGCATCGGCACTTCACAGCCTCTCTATTTTGTGAAGGTCCCGCTACAGAAGGCCTGTCACGCATTCAGCATGTACTTCACATCAGCTGCTTCAACCGTTATGCAGAAAAGAAAAAGCCAAAGATGGACGACAGGGCTGAGCGCGCGCGTTAGAGTACCGGATTAAGAGAAAATCATGACATGGAGTGGATGTGATGAATACACACCATTCTCTCCAAATCCCTTTTTGCAAATCTATGGTCTGGATGTGCCGACATTCTCCACCTTATCAATTTACATTTGAGGCTCAGGCAAATAACGTACCTGAGATGATAGATAGTATCTCACATCCTCACAGAAAGACAGGCTAATGAGTCCCAGCGGAGGGACGACAAACCGTCCTGAGCCACCTTAAATACACAATATGACCATAAGGACTAACCATGAAATGAAAACTTTAGAGAAACTGAATAACACATATGCACCTGATTCAGGGTTCACTCTTCCCTGTATGATTCCCACCAGAATAGGTGGCGGACAGTAAAATTTGCCACTGCTCATTATCAACCTCATAAATGTGGATTTGAAATGGACGTTATTATTAACTAAATACATTGTTCAGCTAAAACATCTGGCAGCGGTTTGAGATAAAGCTTTTCATTTTTTAACAATCCCAATACACTTCGCAGTCCCTCACGCAGACGATTTATGATTTGCACTAATGCACATTAATCTCTTAATAGCAATTAATTGAAATGGGGAAAATAACCATAGAAAATAATAAAATATTATGGCGAGACTAAGGCTGACAGGAAGTCTGAATGCCAACATCCAGAGCAGAAGCCCTGCTTGCTGAGACACAAACCACAACCAGTGAGCCCAAGACCGGCACTGAGCCACTCTGCACTGGTACAGCCCTGATCCACTCCTGAACAGGCCGTGTCCACAGCTTCGGCGCGTTTCCTCCTACACACAGCAGCAAACTGCTTTCTGTGAGTCTGCTAGCCCCTAAATTCAGCAGTCGTGCCTGGACCATCAGTGTGGGCTCAGCTGCTGCTTCATCGAGGCCCCCTGACCCCTCTGCTTCATGGCCTTCAGGTGGCGGTAGGCATTGACCACACGCTCCCGCTCCTCCACCATCATCCTCTGCCGTGCCATGGAGGGCTTGTTGCCAGAGACTGACGGATGGCCGAGAAGGGAGCTGAGCAGTAGGTCCCTTGTCGCCCCCTAGAGACAGCAGATATACTTTGAAAGATTGAAATTAATGAACTGTTAAAAATAAACTCATACTTGAGCTGCAGAGAAAACTTAAGCATGTGGAGAGATTCTGCACCTGAGACTTTGTTGGCGCTTTCCGGGGTTTAGCTGTCAGGGATGGGGGAGCCATGGCAACCTCCCCAAACTGCACTTTTTCTGCAAGGGAAAGGGCGACCTGAGAACATCCAAAATCTTGAGATGCAACCGAACCATTTGGCTCAAACATTCACCCACCTGTAAATTTCTCCTTCTCCTCCCTCTCTTCTCTCTTTGCCATCTTCTTCTTCTGCGACCTTTCCAGTCTTACTTTATCAAATCTGCAATGTGGGAAGGGACAAGTCAGCGATAAAGGGCAACACCAAGCACTATGCAATAAATAAACGTGGCTGGTTCTAGCTGATCTTCGAGACTTGACCCCATCCTCATCCGCATGTTTTAATGACACGACAGCATAATCACTGATGCCATCAGTTCTATCGTCCATCCATCCATGAACAGCGCCAAAGACAGGGCACACATGCTATGGGTAATTAAGAAACACTTATTCACATAGATTTCACACAGAACAGGTAGATGGGGGCCTAGAATCAAAGTCACGATCCAGGAGGAGTGAGGTTCTGGCGCTAAGGGCTGCACTGCCCATGCTCGTATCACATGCACATAACCACAGCCAACGAGAGGTTCAAACAGTGCTCAGCGAGAGCACCGAGCGAACGCGCCGCGTAGTCTGTTAATACGTACTCTTTCTTCTTCACAGTCTTGCGCGTGTCTGCTGGCTTCTCCTGCCTGTCTGGCTCCAGCTCCGGCCGGCGCTCCACCTGGTTGACAGTGAGAAACTGCACGTGCTGCGTCTCCTCTCTGATCCGCTGCAGGTACGCCATCTTTGACTCCTTCTTTCCCCTCTGGAAGTTTGGGACAGGGATGTCCGTCGCCTGTGGGACCCCAGCGTCCGGCTTTGGCGCCATGGCTACAAGGGAGGAGCAACGGGAACAGGCAAACAGATCATCCTGATTATGTGTCAAATGGACAATAAAAAGCAAGCATGCGTTACTGAATAACATGTTCCTGCACGCGGCATATGAACATCAGAAAATCCATTAAATACGTTTCATCCATCAACCTCAACTGGGCTTTGCATCATACCTGTTGTGTCATAATTTACCACACCTAGTTATCAAAATGTTCATTTAGCTGATAAACACAAGTGCTTAAATGCTGCAAATCAGAGACACTCATGAGTAAAGCACTGCGAGAGAGCAGGGATCGTAACTCTCTAAGTCAGTACCTCTCAATATGGCCTTCCGCTTGGCGACTCCCACCTTCATCATCTCCTTACTCTTCATGATCTCACGCAGCCGAAAGGGGATGTGCTCCAGGTGTGCCGCCTGCCCGGGCTTACCGTCCCGCTTAACGCTCTTTGTCCTGACAGACTTCCTGTCTTTAGACATTCTGCTCTGGCTGTGATCACAAAAATAACCAGGTTATCAGCATTTTAACGATTATTTACGAGGTAATAAAACTCTTGCATAAATGTAAATACGTATGGAGACTTGTCTTGAACTAAAAATCTCATAGCAATCAGCTGTACAAAGTCGTCGGCTACGCTGATTAACTTGTTCTCTCGTGTTTTCATAAGTTAGCGAAATACATGTAGTAGTTTAACTAAAGGAAACGTAATTCAGGGCTGCCAACTCTCACGCATCTGGCGTGACACGCTTTCAGACTCACGTTCACTCGAGCAATCTTAAGGCAAACCTATATTGTTACATTATAATCCTAAAATTAGCTACGTTGGGGTAGACTGCAATCCCTAAAGACGATTTATAATGTAATTAAATTGTCACATGCATGTAAATGCGTATGCATGTGTGTTCACATTGAAAATCTCACGCCAGCCAGCTGACCTAAGTAGGCAACCATGGTAACTGATCATTTACATTAATATACCGGTTTTAAGTCGTCTCTCTCGTATACAAGGCACATATTCCATTGTAAACTAAACCGATAGAAGATATCAGACAGATGTTTGGACCTATCAAAATTAAAATAAACCCTTAATCTTAAACGAATACAGTCATGTTCTTGAATATATTATCTTCTACCTTTTAAGAAGATTTGTTTTGGATTCACGCTGCGATTGTTCGGGTTGGGGTTTTTTGTTTTTTCCCATGTCGTAAAACTCTTTTAATAATAATAAAAAAAACACACACACAAAATTCAAAAACAAATGAAACCGTAACAAACTACCTCCACATGGTCCTAAACGCCTACTTCCGCTATAACCTTTAACCCTGATCAAGTCCAACCCCTAGGCGTTTGATTCGAACACCTATTGGCTGACTATACTTTGTCTTGTTCGTATTGGTTGTTCCCAGTTTTTTAACCAATGAACAGTCATGTTACGTTTTATACGTGCAAAGTTATAGAAATGTTAGGTGTAGAAAGCACTGAGTAGCAGTATTTAAAGACAGCTAAATCATTTTGACTATAAACTTGCTGTTCTTTTAGACATGGCGTTTGCCAGCCTTAAAACTAGTGCATGCTCCAGGCGTTAGTCAAAAGTGTCCGCTAGGGATGTGCCGATCGATACGGTCTTTCGACTTGTATGTTGTCATCTTGATTATAACGTTAAAATGTCGATTTTAAAACTAGTGATTTAAAGGTTCATAGCACTATATGAGCAGGTCATGAACCAGTACTAAGCAGGGTCGTCTGTGTGGGGTGAGGGTGTTTGAACTTTTAGGAGGACTAGGGAAATGGAATGATCGGCACGGACCGTGCATGTGTGTGCAACCCAGTGACGTGTTCAAGGCCATCATATTCGAGATCAAGACTCATCCAACCTATGACCAAGACAAGATCACGCGCTGATTTCAGTGAAGTGGACACGTGTGGTTCAGGAGTTGCGCATCCTCGATTATGCTGATACAGAATGCTCTAGCTCTCTCTCTCCCTTTCTCTGTCTCTCATTCACACACAATCACACACACAGCAGACACTATTAATAACACATTTGAACTGAATTAAGAATGCGCTTGGCCCGCAGACGTTTTAAATTTTTTTTGTAATCAAATTAACTGTGAGAGACCTATGGGAGGTATTTTTAGCAATTTACACTTTGCCATTTAGTTTTCAAAGTCTATGCACAAAAATCCTACCAAAATTAAAATGAAATGGCACCATTTGCATTTTAATTTTCATGTATGAGTTGGATGTGGAATAAAAAATTAAAACCTTTTTCTCTTTTGATTTTGCATTTTCACTTTTAATTTACTACTTTGCTTTTCATTTTCAAGTTCACAACACACAAATATATGTTAATTGGAGCAGACAATGGGTTGTTTTCGCTGATTCCGTTGGCATTGTATTCCTTGCGTATGGTCGTCCATGTCGCTCAAATTAATGGCAAAGTCACATGTGGCCTAAGTTAGCTTCTCATTTGCAGTTTGCTATTTCATTTTGATCCTCATTTTAGCAGGATTGTTGCACTTAGACTTTGAAAACTAAATGGCAGAGAGACTTTGCCCACTGAGCAACACC
>JAABNX020000052.1:7905360-7920514 GCA_015163995.2 Mormyrus lacerda | reverse complement strand
AGAGAGAGAGAGAGAAAGAATTCTTTTCATATTTTCTTATCCCCCTCCAAACAAACAAAACCATAGTTCAAAAATCAAGCCAAACCAAGGATTTGGAGCATGGTAACACCTGTGGTAATGAGATTGTTTGTAATGATAAGGACTTTTAGTCTCTGTGGCTGGTTGAGGGTTGACCTTCAGTATTCCTCCCAGTGGCAAATGATGCTCAGCCCATTTGCCTTACTGTACACTGCACTGTGAAATCATCACTGTGAATCTACATTTTCATGCACCCCAGTCGCCCAGAGGAGGATGGTGTCCCTTTCAGAGTCTAGGTTCCTCACAAGGTTTCTTCCTGCTAGAGGGAGTTTTTCCTTGCCACTGTCGCCTCAGGCTTGCTTGGTGGGAGTTCGGGTCGGTTATATGTAAAGTGCTTTGTGACAATGACTGTTGTTAAAAGTGCTATATGAATAAAATAAAATTGAATTGAATTGAATCTGTGAAGAAAGATGAGCCCTAGGTTTAGCTGCAGGCATGTTCTGGTGTCAGCCAGTAACACCTGAGATGAGAGGATCCAAGATAGTCTGCCGTCCATCTCACTGCAGTTTAGGCCTCCTTAGATTATTATTGGTTGACTGCGTACAGTCTCACCCCCTTGTTAGTGTTCTTGGTGAATGTCTTATCTTCAGGGTAGACTGTGTGTTTGTATTAATCCTCCTCATGATCTGAATTCATGTGGCTTTCTTACATGCTTTTATTCAATTATCTAACATTTTCCTTGTCTTTATTATTCTGTATAAACGATGAAGGACTGTATTACAACACATACATGTAAAGCACCTTGGGGCGAATCTGTTGTGAAAGATGCTGTATAAAAGTGAATTGAAGCAAACAGTATTGTTTTCATATTGCTAACAGGTAGCCAAGGAGTTTGGTTGTAGCTCAAGTGGATTCTCCATCTACCATAACCGGAATAAGACTGGACAGATTGTGTCACAGAACAAAACACTCAGCCTTCTCAAGATTAAGTGAGTGCCCTTCATTCAAAGTGAACTGAAGCTCTAGTAAGGATACATGATGATGTGCGACCCAGTGCACATGAATCAGGTGACCTTGGCTTAACCAATTGAACTGAAGCTCTCATACCAGATCATTAACTCTGACCTCTGATTTTGTGGATGAAGTAAATTTGTGTGCTGATGTCTTAAAATATGTGCATAAAGTCTCAAAATCTACGTTGTCTCCTGTCTGGTAGTTTTACCAGATATTTATTAAAGAATGATTTGCAATTTGCAACATATCGTATGTGCAAAAGAATTTGCTTGAGGAGGTTGACCTGCTGAACCATTTACCATCACGAAGCTCATTAGACATTTGCGTCTTCACTGACAGGAGTACAAGAAGCATGAGCGCCCGGGTTGATCTTTGTGCTCCGTTTGTGAGCGTGGAAAGGGAGTGGTTGTTTATTTAAACTGCGCAGAGGAAAAACACAGAGATGCTTATATTTCTTTAAAAAAAGTGATCTATCTTCCTTTCTTGGGAAAGCATATGGCTGTCACCAAGAACCAAATTCTGACCTGTTTTTTATGGTATTAAGTGTTAAACTGTTTTTAACTGTGTTTTTGTTAAATATTGAACACATTTATTTTAACTGAATTGAGGTTTATCCTTAAAGTTGCCTCTTCATTTTCTTATCGTATATTTTCAACGACTGGTGATCAGTGATCTATATCAGCCAATTCTGATTGTGATTCCCCAAAGACCTCGACCAGAGCATCCCTAGTAATCTCTTGTTTTTTTCCTTCAATGTCTCAGTCTCTGCACCCGTAGGTGAACCAGGTTCTCTGGTTACTCTCCCTTGCTCTTCGGCAGCCGCAGTAAAGCATTCTCTCTTGATAAACACACTGTATGCTATGATGTTGATATTTTGGGTTGTAGTGCATTATCACTCTGCTTTGGGGAGAAGGTCTAGTTTGTTTTTAATTAGTCTCTCTCGTGTCCCCTCCCCTGCAGACACGGGGACATGCTTTTTCTATACCCCTCCGGAGGGACCAGGGACACGGCCACCCCTCACTCCTCCCACTCTCGCTCCATGTCCCAGATCCAGGTGGATGACATTGACCGGTACCTGGCCAAGCACGACGGCAAGATCTATAGGAACAGAGACCCACAGCTGTGAGCCCTTGTCAGGACGGATGCACCATAGGAGGGACTCCGATTTAGTTATTGTGATATGAAAAAACACTGTGAATGATTATGAAATGATTGAAACAATTATCACAATTTACCAGAGCTAGCCCAAGGTATAAGCTGTTTAGGGCCCAGTGACCACCAGGGGGCTCCCATCCGATCAGCTTGTTAGAATAGGATGGAAGGAAGATGACAAATGGTTATGGGGATTTTGCTTAAGGCCCTGAAAAGGCCTATAATATACTGTTTATCAAACAATGGTAAGTTTAAAGAACACCCTCTGTTTATCTCCACCTACCTATAAGATATAAGCTTCCAAAATAGAATCGAATGGAATTGAAATCCTAAAAATAATATAATTATCAACAAGTGTTCCAGTATGCATATGCTGAGCTGAGTTTTCTTGAATATTGTATTCAAAGTGCAGCCTTCAGGCTACAGTTGAGTTCTTGGTCTGGTAGGACAGCATGATATCATATGACGCAAGGGAAATAAGTCACATGACCTTGATCTTTATGATAGGTGTCGCCATGGTGCCATGGGGAAGTGTGTGCACTGCGTTCCACTGGAGGTGAGTGCCAGCAGCATGCCAAAAAAGTGTTCCTGTACCTCCATGCCAAATTCTCGAGGTTGGTGCCTAACTCTTCATATGGGAATGGTCACCGTGGAGTCGACTGTGAGCCAGAGGACACTGGCGTGTGTTAAATGACCCATGTGATGTTCTGAAGCCCTTTGACGAGGACTACCTGAATCACCTGGACCCGCCCGTGAAGCACATGTCCTTTCACGCGTACATCCGCAAGCTGACTGGTGGGGCTGACAAGTGAGTTGACCCCCAAGATTATACCTGGTCTATAACTGCAGACCTTGGGTGTTGCCAGTACCTCACGCTTGTCATGCCCCTCTCCGTGAACCTCCATGCTTCGTGCATAGAGCCGTCTTTGCCCTCTCCATCCCTGCTCAGAGGGAAATTCGTGGCCTTGGAAAACATCAGCTGTAAGATCCGATCGGGCTGTGAGGGCCACCCACCGTGGCCGGACGGCATCTGCACCAAGTGCCAGCCCAGCGCCATCACCCTCAGCCGCCAGGTTAGTGTCACCCTCACCCCTGTCTCAGTCTGCACCCCCCTTTACCCCCAATCAACACCAGCCACTCTTCACCTCCTTCTGCTCACTGCACTGGAGCTGAGCAGTATATACTAATATAACCTGTTATATACCGTTTGAGCAGTATATACTAGTATAACCTGTTATATACCATTGGCTCATCTCTGTTTGGTTAAATGCTGTCATCGTGACAGTTCTTTGGCCTACCCGGTTACCTTGGCTTTCCCAAAAGGTCAAGGATAGACAAGTGAACTCGCATATGGTGGGAAGCCCTGACTATACTGTCTGTGGGGGTAGCCTGGTGTGTGCAGCATGGGTTCCCCTTCAGAAGTGATATATCTATGGGTGTCACCCTGTCGCACAGAAATACAGACACGTGGACAACATCATGTTCGAGAACCACACCATCGCGGACCGCTTCCTGGACTTCTGGCGGAAGGCGGGAAGCCAGCGGATGGGCTACCTGTACGGCAGGTACACCGAGCACAAGGACATCCCGCTGGGCATCCGGGCCAAGGTGGCCGCCATCTACGAGCCCCCACAGGTCAGCTGAGAGGCCAGACCACGGCACCGGCAGAATGCGGGGTGTTGTGTAGGGCCTTATGGCGTGTTGGTGTCATATAGCGTGTGTATCGTTTAGGTAGGAACACCGAACAGCCTGGAGATCCTGGAAGATCCCAAAGAGGCAATGGTAGAGGAGATAGCGGCCAGGTTAGGTCTCCGTAAGGTGCGAGCTGTATAACCCTATACGCCTAATTTATTATGAGACAGCATCTGACGTTTAGCTCACACAAACCGCTCTGTGTGGATTGCACACGGCACAGGTGGGATGGATATTTACAGACCTGCTCTCTGAGGACATGAGGAAAGGCACCGTATGGTACACCAGGAACAAGGTGAGGCTCACCGCCGGGCGCCACACTCTCAGGGCTCTGCTCAGAGAAAAACACCCCTGCATTTTGAGAAGCACGCAACCTGGTATTTGCAAGACTGAAAAATGGGGTACAGATGTGATTCCCCCTCTCAACATAAACTTCCTGTCCAGGACTCGTACTTCCTGAGTGCTGAAGAGTGCATCATGGCTGGATACTTCCAGAACAAACACCCCAACCCTTGCCGTCTCTCCCCCGATGGGCATTTTGGATCTAAGTTTGTCACGGTGGTGGCAACAGGTGTGTATCCACTCCCCATGGACAACTGTAGGTCCCATCTCTGTTGGGAATGCCCCCTGCCCACGGCTCTGCCCCGTTTGGTGATTCCCTTAAAGCCAACATGAGGTGCTGCTGCAAAACGCCATGGGAAATCCTCCAGAGAAGGCCCATTGATCGCGGTGGCCCATAGGCGACTGGGTCATTTTTCCCCCACCAGTCAGATCCGGACTGGGCTGGCCGGTTAGGGCTTTGTGCCTGGTCATGCGATCCAGCTCAGGGCTTGGAATGTACTTCAGAGTAGCTCCATGTGTTTCCTTGGATGAGCTCTAAAGCTTTTCCATTCAGTTTTTTTTCCCTACATCAATATATATCACCTCACATTACCAACACACAAAGCACTTAAAATCTTGGTAAACCAGCCTTGGATGGTGGCATCTGTCCAGTGACATGGAGCCTGACCCCTCCTGCTCATTTCCTCCATGCCAACAGGGGGCCCCGACAATCAGGTACACTTCGAGGGCTACCAGGTGTCCAACCAGTGCATGGCGCTGGTGCGGGATGAATGCCTCTTACCCTGCCGTGACGCCCCTGAGCTGGGCTATGTCAAGGAGTCCAGCACGGGGCAGTATGTGCCTGATGTCTTCTACAAGGTGTGACCCTTGGCAGGCTTAGATACGCGCACAGACAGCCTGGCCTAGGCGCACGCAGACATACACACACAGCCATTACTATACCAGATGTCTCTCAGGACTAGATGCCAGCTGGATGAGGTAGACTTCTCACACCTGGATATGTGCATAGTCTAGTTTCAGCAAACACACACTGAGGATCATCCACTTATCTTTTCTCGAACACAGACCCACTGCCTAATAATTCCTGAACTTAAAAACGTGCAGTTTCAGTTATCCAAGGCAGATTGGTGTGGCAGGATGGAAGGTCCAAATCAGTCCCACGGCCTCCATCCAAATGGTCCCCGTTGCATTCCTTCTGCTGCCTGTGGCTGAATTTCTGCTCGTAAATAAGTGACATTGAAGTAATGGCCTGCAGATGGCGCCGGGAGCGTCTCCCCGGTAATGAGGTGGACCGGCGCTCCTGATTGGGCCGCAGGCTTTTCCTGCGTGGAGGCCAGAGCGAAAGGCTCGGCCCCAATCCACCAGACTGTGCTAAAGTGATCATCGGGGGAGGAAAGAGGACAAAGACCAAACCAACCGGTCACAGTGTGGGGGTGATCGCTTGCAAAATGCAAAATGACCCTCCACTTGTGTCCATTAAGTGGTCTGTCTCTTCTTCATACCTCACTCAATAGTTATAGCACATGGTATTTTCCATATTTGTTTAATAGACTTTTGCCCAAAGCAATGTACAAGTAAGGAAAGCTTAGGGTCAGACAGCAGGGGCAGCCAATATCCAGCGCAAGATTCAAACCTACAGTCTTCTGCTCACAAATACAGGTACTTTACCCATTGAGCTACACAGCCATCTTTAATGTTATGTGTTTTTAATATGTCCGCACAGGCTTGTGTAACGATGTGCCACGTTGTATGTGCCACGTTTAGGCAGGTGCATTTTCATTTTTATACAAACAGCCTAGTAGCGATTTGCATCGATTCAGATTACATTGATGCTGGTTTTGAAGTGTTTTTTTTTTTTTTTTCCGTACCTCTCTCCAGGATAAGGATAAATTCGGCAATGACATCACCTTTCTGGCCAGGCCTCTTCCGGTGGAGTACCTGATCATAGATGTGAGTACCCATGGCAGCACCTTTGTTATCGCCAGCGCTTTCTTTGCCTGCAACTCTGGCAATCCAGTAAACCAAAAGCCTTCAACAGATCACCACCACCTTCCCCAAGGACCCCGTCTACACCTTCACCTCCACCTGCCGCTTTCCCATTGAGAACCGGGACATGCTGGGCGAGACACAGGTATGAGGTCAGCCTCCGATGTGAAGCAGGCAGCCAAAGACGGCTGTTGGTTTATAAACCACAGTAGGACCCATGGACCGGGGCTGTCAACAGCTGTATTAGTAGGGTTGGTGATCCTCCTTGAGACAGAGGGAAGCTGCATATTAACCCCTTTCAGACAAGTGTGGGTGGTGTGTGACTCTGGTGCCTGTGATCAGGTTACCGGTCAAAATCCCACAGCTGGCAGAGTGGTTTTCGAAGCCCTTGAGAGACTTTGCTCTCTGACCCTGTGGGCAAAGTGTCTACCGAACATATAAATATTTAAGATTATACCGAAGATCTCGTTAGGTCATACTGCACTTGGGATGTTGTGATCTCCCGAACAGAATATGCTTCTTGCATTCTGGGTTATTACAATCTGACTGTGTGCAGGAGGGTGATATATTGCACTGTATGCGGGATACAGTCAGAGCTTTCCTGATGTTTTATGAAATAGATTCATATTATCACAATAAATCATATAATCATATAATCACACTTGATATTGAAACATTTGTGTGTGTCTGTCTGTCTATCCACACACAGTTCTCAAACTTGAAGGTATAGTATGTAAGCATGTGCAAAATGGGCTCTGAATATGTAAAGTTTTAAATGAGAAACTCCATGGATTTTGTGAGATGTGGTCATTAGCGGCTTTTTACGTCAACAGCAATGAAAAACGATCCTCAGATTATGACACATAGACCATGTTATGCTAACTATGGAAAGTTTTGAAAAAGCAGGTTCAGTGGTGAGAAATGTTTGTTAGCGAAAATGTGTAACATCGAACAATCTGTGGCTCAGTGTTCGATGCTCCCTCACACTGCAGTGCTGAGACTGTGGCATCAGATAGTTAAACAAACGGACAAACTCTGTACAGCCACTGACACATGCGCAGCCATGGTTCACACGGTGCGCGCTCAAGGAAAACCGATTTGAGACTAAATTAGCGCACATACCTGGGGTCTCGGGGGTGGGGGGGGTCAGGATTTCTTTTCCGGGATAGGAGTTGTGGAAAGATATTAGCGCTAAGCTGAGAGGGGGAGAGAGATCACTGATGAGTACACAGCTGGGCTGTAAAAAATAATTTCAAGTAATTATGAAAGATTTAAGTTTTAAAGATCCAGGTTTTCTATTTTTAAGATGACTGCTAATTAACTAGTAACTACTGACAGGATGGTTATGGTTTCAGTTTAAAGGCTTCTGAAGGCACAAAAAATGTACGAACGAGAGGAGGCCAGTCGGCCCAACAAGTTCATTTGGGGAGAAATCAACTAATAGCTCAGAGTTGTTAAAATCTTATCTAGCTCTGATTTAAAGGAACTCAAGGTTTTAGCTTGCGCTACACTAGCGGGAAGATTATTCCATACTCTGAGTACACGCTGTGTAAAAAAAGTGCCTTCTCAAATCCAGTTTAAAATGTTCTTCCACTTACATTATGGCCACGAGTTTAAGTATTTAAACTAATATTGAAGTAGCCATTTGGCTGAACAGCATCCAGACCTGTTAGAATCTTATATACCTTGATCATGTCCCCCCTTAGTCTTCTTTGCTCGAGGCTAAACAGATTCAGCTCAGCTAACCTCTCCTCATAAGACATTCCTCTAAGACCAGGAATCATTCTTGTAGCCCTGCGTTGCACCCTTTCCAAGGCAACAATGTCCTTTTTAAAAGGTATGGTGACCAAACCTGCACACAATATTCTAAGTGGGGTCTTATCAAGGAATTGTATAATCTTAGCATCATCTCCCTGCACTTAAACTCCACACACCTAGAGTAACCCAACATTCTATTGGCCTTTTTTATTCCTTTCCCACACTGGTGAGTGGGACAGGGAAGCATCAACATACACACCAAGGTTTTTCTCATAATCAGCTACCTGATGTTGTGTACCTGCATCTCTCCTGAGTTTAGGATTTCCACAGTCTGGCATCATACCTGTCTCAAAGCCCATCAGAGTGCTTCCTGGCCATTTTGTCTGACTTCCACCTTCTGGTATTTCTGGTGACTAACGAGGTCATGCCCCTGAGGGTAAGTGTTTCCTGGTATATATATATATATATAAAAAAACCACTGTCACTATCTCTCAGTTTCTAACTTTTGGCAGAACCTCAGGCCTTTAGTCTGGGTCTTTGGAGAGCCTTGCTGGACCTTGCCTGGCCGTCTCACAATACCAGTCTTGTAATCAGAGATGGCAAACAAAACATTGTGCAAGAAGATGGAAGATGGGAAATAGGTCTTACCTTTCCATCCATAGCCATCCACCGTCATACTTCAACGAAGGGGTATTGAAAGTCTGCGCTGCTTGGAACTGTTGGTTCTCCCCCAGAATTCTGGAAGAGATTATCGCTATTTCACACTTGCTGCCAGTATGCAGAGCGCTGTGGCCAGGGCAGTGCTCAACTATTAGAAGTGTGAATGTTAGCATTTAGCAATAACGCTAATCTCTGGTGCCCCGGGACTCTGTGTTCACAGGAGAGCATCGGCCTTCTCCTCGATGCCGTTAAGACATCAAATGAGGAGCTGGCTCATACCTGGAGGAAATCAGAGCAGTGGGCGACCATTGAGCAGCTGTGCGGTGAGTCTATGTGGCTGACTGGGAACTTAGGGATGCACTATGTTAGAGCTAGTCTTAATCTCAGACTCAGTCTGAATATCACCTCTGAGTTTTCAATCACTCTACGGAGCTTTTCCCAGCATTCTTGATCAGTACACTGATTTGAGTAGTGGCTGAGATCAGTGATTGCATGAGCCAAAAATGACTTCATGGACATAAATAGTTGGAAGTGGTGTTTGTCCTGGGGCCAAATGCATAAAACTCAACCTTTCACTGTTCCACAGGTTCCTTAATATGAAACCTACATTTTGTGGAGTCGTTCTTCTATTGCAGGTTAAAGTTTAAATAGAGCATACTGTAATACACCACTGAAAGAATTATTTGGCATGATGCTGGCAGATCCAGAAGGTCAGAGATGTTGGCCACTGCCTTCCTGGCTTGATAAAACAGTTTATTGTTCAACAGACTTTTCAAGAGGAAAAACAGTCCTGTTCTTACCAGCTAATGTTTGTTCTTTGGAAGTCAGTGTTACGAAGCTTCTTCTTTCATACAGTACCACACTATCTAACCATCAAAGCTTACGTACATGTTATCCTGGCTAGAGTTGTGCCAGACCTACATGATTAATATGTTTCCTCTACAAATCTCTTCATTCACGTAGAGGAATGGTGGATATGAAACCTCTGGACCCCCAAAGTGTTTCTCTCACAGCAATACTCAGGGTTTATGTTCTGAATTAACTGGTTTTGATTTATCCTGGAACTGATTTAAAATGTGACTTGTGATCTGCTGAACTGTTTTTCTTCTGAAGAGGCCCCTCTGCCTTCTCACCCCCCCATCCTTTGCAGGTACTGTTGGTGGTCAGCCTTCTATTGCAGATGACTATGCAGCCATGGGCGAGGCCTCCATCCCAACATCCTCCTCTGCCATGTGGTCCTGCCCACACTGCACCTTCATGAACCAGCCGGGCACAGAGCTCTGCGAGATGTGCGGCCTTCCACGCAGTTAGTTGTGACCCGCTCCCCCATGATCTGCGCCCTCATCCTTCGGTCCTGTGGTCTGCCCTGGTGTGGGCTGTCGGAGGTAGGGGGCTGGAGCAAGAGTTTGGCCCGCCTGGAGTCCAAATGGAATGCGGTTTGAACTCCCGGCCAGGGCTTGCTAGGAAATGTTGCTTTTTCTATTGAGTTTAGAATTCTCGCTGCCATTTTAACATCCCTCTCATGTTCAGCTTCTTTGGCCTGTCTAAGACATGCACTTACACTTGAACATGTGTGTATCCAGCTGTTGGGGAGGATACTTGTTTCACTCTGTGTTGCACTAGCAAGCTTCATTCTTCATGGAGGTTTGAAGCCCCATCTTCCCTGAGATCTTCAGGGCAAAAGTATTAGGAATCAGAGATGGGACTTTTCAATGGATAAGAAGGTTTGTTTTGGAGCTTGCTTCTATAGACTTCACATAGACAGATTCTGGAATGTGTACATCCCTTTGAGGGCGTCTGTACCCCGCAACATGCTGAGGACTTAAGGTCCAAGGTGCCATTTCGCGGCTGTAGGTTGAAGCACACTATGTATGTTTGTAGTTTGCGATTTGTTCTAAGATGGTCCCCTTACTTATGCATGAAGATGATTCCTGTATGGATGAAGTTTTCAGCTGTAGCAGGAAGTGTAAAAACCTGGCATCTATTCAATAAAATATAGCTGTGACAATTGCGTCTGTTGTTTGTTTTATCCTTTTATAAATTCATTGCAACATTGTATGTTTTATCAATTGTGACAAGTGACACACGGCAAACACCACATGTGCAAGTGTGCTATGATACGGAAACCATGCCACATGGTACAATATTAACCAAATTATAATTTCTGTGTTGCACTGTCACTGAACATAAACATTGCAGTTAAAAATACCCAGTGTACATTCTTACCGTTGGCTTATTTTCAAATGTAATGTCAGCTTAGAAGTGTAAACCGTATTTACATCAATTCCTAATAATCCTACTTCTGTTTTCAAAAGTCCATCAATTATAATTGTGAAAAGAAGAACTTGTGTCACTAGTATTTTTTGTCTATTGTACCAAATACAGAACACCATGGCAAGTGCCCAGTCATATTTGATGTAAGAGGTTTCAACAATATCCGACTCCTTGGATTGAGTTAGCTAGCTAGCCTCTGGCAGCTATGCTACATAATGCAACCCACTTAGAATTTCTGTGTTGCTCCACAACTGAACATAAACTGGTTAAAATGGCTTCACGGTTGTTTATTGGTATAACAAAACATATGGATACCCATTTTCAAATGTAATGTCAGTGTAAAAGAACCAGCTGTACTGTGCATGAAATACAAATATGACTTAATATAAGATGTTTTTATATTTAATATTTAACAGCACGAGAATAAAGTATTTCATGTCATAATAGCATGTTTTGCCAAAGGCAGCAAAATCTGACAAGGTAGCAAAAATGGACAGTTTTTTTTGTTTGTGCTCTCAGCTGTCTTTGCTGTGTTGGTAAGTCTTTGCGGCCTGTTGCATCATGCTTCTGGAGACCGTCCTTTCAGTTGAGTCGCTGTTATTATTTCCACCATTTCAACGTCCTGCTAACGTGGCGTCTGGCTCACAGGGACAGAGCATTTAAAGCCCATTCCGCCTTATTAATTTTTTCACTCTTCGAGTTAAGAAAAGATCAAGAGGATAAACTTTAGTGGAGAAAAAAAGCAGTTGTTTTGCACTTACAGTACGTGATGAGACATGTAATTTATAATCATACCACATGTAAGAAAGGGGTAATAGATGTCGGGAACAAGGGCTACTGTCACTTGGTCACTTATTGCTCCAATGTGCTTTGCACATGTGATATAGACAGACAGGATGTGAAAGTTTGGTCTTCAGGATCTAGATCATCTGGATCAGAACTGCTCTTTTTTCCTGCCTGTGACATGCATTCATTCCAAAACCAAATATATAGCAGTCTTAGACAAAATTTCAGCTGGTTTCCATAGCGTCACCAAGGAGACCTGATGTATGTCCACTTTCATGCTAGGCAACTGAGAGTGGCTCACGTAAGCATGGTGACAACAACTTTCCATTGTCACATTGAATTTTTTCTTTAAGCTCCCCTCCCCCCCAAGGACACACACACACACACAAAAATTAAAATAATAAAATGCTTCACTGACTGCAGCATTCAGGTTATAAAATGGGCTTCATTAGATCAACTATTGACTCTTATCAGGTTATTCACCCTAAAGAAAGTAGAACCATGCAGTGTTCATTTAAAATTATCGGTTGAAATTTTCATTGCTGGATTAATTTCTCACGTAAATACAAGCAAGGTGAAAAACAATTATTCGGATATATCGCTTCTCCTGCAAATTACATCCTGCACGCAAGTTTCCTTCGATTTCCTTGTGTAATAACCAAAAAACAACGAATTACCAAGTGCAGCCAGAAAATGTACTCAGTCCTTTTCTAGAAAAAACTAATCAAGTGTTCAGCTTAAAGCTGAGGCAGTTTGGAAGTTGCGTGCGACATATTTTGAAATGGTTGACTTCATATTAGATTTCGGTCACATTACAGGGTATTTGACGGAACAGTAGCATGTATCTAGTTAGCCATCGTATTTCTGGGGGTGGTTGTGTTTGAAGTGTCATTCTTGTGCGGAATGCATAGTGGGTAGCACTGCAACTGCAGCCTTACACTGCCAGGTGTAAACCCACCTCTACTTTGCAATTTTGCT
Source organism: Mormyrus lacerda (assembly GCA_015163995.2). Taxonomy (NCBI): domain Eukaryota; kingdom Metazoa; phylum Chordata; class Actinopteri; order Osteoglossiformes; family Mormyridae; genus Mormyrus; species Mormyrus lacerda. Next base: position 7,907,854 of record JAABNX020000052.1, on the reverse strand, counting down.
GGGGGCCAAAAGGAAAAGGAGGCAGAATGAGCGAACTACGCCAGATCAGTGTGATGGCCATCGGTGACCGTCTCATTTTCTGAATATTATTTATGTACCTATTACTGGGATTTCTCCTGGGGTTCGGCATGGGGAAGGTGGTAGGTACTGTAGTGTGACCAAGGAGTTTGGTTTCTAATTAAAACATTCCCAAGAAAAGTGACGTCTTCTTTCAAATTAGTGTTTCATTTGCATGAAACAAAGTACAACTGCGGAATGTGGTGGATTTCACTGGAGATGATGGCGATACCTCGCAGAGGCGGATATTTCAGGTCCAGAAAGTAAAAATCCGAATCAGGATTTTGTTTCAACCAACTAGTTACATACTCTGTGACTGTGACTCTTTATACTCAACTGGTTGGTTGGAACAAAATCCTGGTTTAGATCTTTGCTTTCTGGACCTGAAATGTCTGCCTCAGAACCTGAGTACTGCCAAGAGCTGCAAAAAAGCTCCCACGTGTAAGCTTGTATGTCTGCACACGGCAGAGTCCAGAAAGGGAGCTGGCTGGAAAGACCACGAGAAAGACCCACCCACCCTGATTTGGGGCGGGAATATGAACACGCTTATAAGAAAGGTGCCCAGGTCATCACGATTAGTCAATGTTTTAGTGCTTGTGGACTAACCAGCTCTGAATCACCGCATGTCTGTGAAACTGCCCTCTGTTCAGGTATTTACCTAACTGTTTAATGAGGATCACTGGGAGCTCCTACCTTCTACTGTACTTCAGAACAGACTAAAAATAATTGAATTATTAAAAATAATTCAGATAGCAAAGCATTACTGCTTAATAGGCATCTATGTTTTAATGTGGAACTTATAATGCAGGCTTATCATAGAGTTAAGTCTTATCATACATTGATAGCTCCAGAGTCATGATTGGATTAGATGTTATTTTTAACCACCAGGCTTGCCATTTAGATGATCGATGATTAGAATATTGTATAAAATGCTTGGGTAGTGAGATAACTGAGCAGTAGTCGGGTAGGCTATGGCTAGTATCTAAGTCATTGTGGGTGAACATGTGCCCCAGTGAGTTTTTTCTGTGCTGGTTTTGACATGAGCTGTGTAGTTTAACCCTGCTGTGAGATAACTGTGTTTTGCAAATCAATAAAACAGAACCAGCTGATCTATCCAATGAAGATGAAGAATGTGGTGCCTGTTCTCTGCCTGATCGCCCTCTGTGGTGCTCAGAACACGAAGAGGCAGAAATTGGGGTGGGGCGACAGACTTAATGGTGAACCTTGTTTCTCTCCTGCTTCTGTGTGTAACATATATTGTATCTCTGGCACAGCACTGGAATGATAATGGATCAGATGGTATTTGAGACACAACCAGTGTTGGATTAGTTCTCTGTGGAACATATTGCAGGCACATAAAGACCTGGGTGCAAGGGCATAGCTTTGGTTTAAACATTGGGGGAGTTGAGGGGGGGAAACATGATTATCGATGGGGTTGTATTAGCCAGTTTTGATTTACTAGGGGGGGTTACAACCCCCCACCATAATTTACACCCATGCCTGGGTGTAATGGCTAGTAAAACTTTTTTTAAATATATACACATTGTCCCTGACTTACAACTTTGCAAATTATGAGGACTCACACATATGACCGAAGGTAAAAAAAAAAATTAAGGTATGTAAAAATACCTTATGCAGCTGTAAACCTGGCAGGTCCATGGTACCTAGTGCAGGCTGAGTGCCATACAATAGTTGCCTGTTTGGCAGCACGAGCATCCCAGCCTCACATGCATCTCCCAGTCTCATTTTCACACATAAAAGTCAGTGCGATTATCCTGTTCCAGCATAAAAGTCATTGCAATTATCCTGTTCCAGCATATGTCCGTTTGGTTGTACAATCTGTGTTTTGGGACGGAATCCAGTCATAAGTTGGGGACAATCTGTAGTGTAAAGAATGTCCTTATTTTTGGGTTTTATAAGATAATGTAAAATCAACACTGTTCAGACATTGTAAAAACGTATACAGTTGTTGGACATGCTTTCTGTACAGCCCAGAATACAGACACGAAACACTGCTCCAACCTTACCTTGGTGTTGGACAACTGGAGGTTTGCTATCATGAACCAGGTGAAGGACCTTCTTCTCCATGACACCACCACGGTTCTACCTGAATATGGCAGGTGAGTTACAATTAATATGTTTGGAATTGTGTATAAGGATGAGAAATGCATTGAAAATTTGGTAGAATGGAGCGTTTGTTATCTTTTTGTGGTACACGTGCTACCAAGCTAGTAATGGTTATCAACTATCAATTAGCGAAAATATTGCTATGCTAAGCTCCAGGAAAAGGCCTAAATGTATATTTCATCAGTGGTAAAGTGAAAAACTGTGAGCCATTTAACTGAACAACTGCTAGTGGGAAATCTGCTATGCACCTTATTGGTCGTGTTATACCTTTGTACAAACCATGGATGGGCACTAGAGGGAGCCAGAGTCA
>JAABNX020000052.1:7878199-7888607 GCA_015163995.2 Mormyrus lacerda | reverse complement strand
CGCAACATGCACCGAACTAATCAAGACCTCTTTGCTCCATCCCTCTGTAACCGACTACGAATAAGAGTGACCTGATTACGCATATAGATTACAGTGGACCAGGGTCTAAGTTCGTAGGGAGGGGTAAGGATGGGAGAGTCGGACACAACGAGCAGCAAGAGGCTCAGTTAACCTCATCAGTTCACCTCATGTAACAGTATATTTTAGAAAATGGCTTAACTAGTGAATGACAAAAATTACATTTTACTTTCAAATAAAATACCAAAAGAAAATTCAATATTAATGTGTGCAATTACTTCAAAAATAGTAACACATTATTTCTAAAACAACTTTTACGCACAGACCACCATAGAGTCCTGTTTGGGGTCAGGACAATGCATTTATTGGGTTTTCTGTACAACATTGTTTATCTGATTACGGTGCATTGTGGCACCACCACATGAAAAACCACCTCAGGGATGACAACTGGAATGCAACCATGCAATGGACGATGCCTCAGCACCACACTAGTCTGAATAGAGCGGTGTGAGTTTTTTCCCCAGTGGCTATAGTGCCAATCCTACCACCAGCCTCCAAGTTATTCGTTGTAAGTTGGAGAACCTCCTTATTGGGCTTTATGTAGATTAACATCATACCAGAATGAAGCACTTGCAGGATAAGGGCCTCGCTAAAGGGCCCAACAGAGTAGAATCATGCCGGGCATTCACAGGATTTGAACCAACAACCTTCCGGGTACTGATACAGATCCTTAGCCTCAGAGCCACTACTCCACCCAGGGTATTAATGTAATATACTCTGTATCTATAGTTTATTTTCCACCAGCTGTTTCACTTTTTTCATTGGAAGGTGACCCATCTGGGGACTCCGTTATTCTGCTGGGGGACTTTAATGCTCACATGGGTAATGGCAGTGTAACCCGGAAGGGTGTGATCGTGAGGAATGGCCTGCCTCATCAGCGGTCTGTTATTGGACGTCTGCGCCAATCACGGTTTGTTCATAGTAAACAGCAAGTTTGAGCATGAGGGTGTTCATAAGTGCACTTGGCACCAGAACACCCAAGGCCGCAGTTCGCTGCACACCAGCTGGCCTCAAAAAGGTTCTGGCAAACGATTAGGCTACTCAGGACGGGGAAGCAGGGCTTCACCGATGCTAATTACAACAGGGATGGAGCACTGTTGACCTCAAAGCTGGGTGGTGGAAGGAATATCTCGAGGATCTCCTAAATCCCACTGATACGTCTTCCTCAAAGGAAGTGCAGCTGAAAGACTCAGAGGAGGACTTGCCTATATCTCTGAGGCTGAGGTCACTGAAGTAGTCAAACAACTGCTGGGCAGTAGGGCTCCGGGGGTGGATGAGATTCGCCCCGAGTTCTTGAAAGCTCTTAATGATGTTGGGCTGACTTTGCTGACATGCTTCTTGCATGGACATTGGAGAAAGTGCCTTTGGAATGGCAGACTGGGGTGGCGGTCCCAAGGGGACCAGAGGATGTGTTCCAACTTTAGGAGGATCACACTCCTCAGCCTCCCTGGGAAGGTCTAAACCAGGGTACTGGAGATGAGGGTACATCCATTGGGAAAATCTCAGATCCAGAAGGAACAATACGGATTCTGTCCTGGTCGCAGAACACTGGGTCATCTTTTCACCTTCACAAGGATACTGGAGGGCTCATGGGAATTTGCTTAACCAGTCGACAAGTGTTTCGTGGATTTGGAAAAGACATACGACCGTTTCCCTCAGGGGGTCATATGGGGGGTACTCCAGGAATATGGGGTATGGGGTTTGTTGTCGCGGGTCATCAGATTCCTGGTCAAACAGAGCAAGAGTTTGGTTCACATTGCCAGTAAGTCAGATTCATTCCTAATGGGTGTTGGACTCCACCAGGGCTGCCCTTTGTCACCATTCTTGTCACCAAAACCTTTATGGACAGAATTTTTAGGTATAGCCAAGGGGTGGAGAGGCTTCAGTTCAGGGGCGTCAGGATCGCGTTTTTGCATTTTGCAGATGATGTGGTCCTGATGATGTGACCTGCAGCAGACCATGGTCCTCGACCTGAAAAGGGTGGATTGCCCTCTCCTGGTGGGGGAAGAGTTACTGAATCAAGCAGAGGAGTTTAAATATCTCAGGGTCTTGTTCACAAACGAGGGAATAAGGGAGCGGGAGATTGACAGGCGGATCAGTGCAGCATCGCCAGTGAAGCGGATGCTTACCATTCTATCATGGTAAAAAGAGAGCTGAGGCAGAAGGCAAAGCTCTCAATTTTCGATTATTCTCTCGATTATGTCTCTCGGCTGGCCTGGGAGCGCCATGATATTCCCACGGTGGGGCTGTAGGAGGTGGCTGGTGAGAGGGAGGTCTGGGCATCCCTGCTTAGACTGCTGCCACCGTGACCTGACCCCAGCAGAATGAGAAAATGGATGGATGAATGGATGGTTTCACTTTTTCACTGTGTACGCTGTGAATCTGCTCAGCTTTTTTTCCCTTAAAGAGACAGTTAAAAATACTGTCATCCTCTTTCATGTTGTTGCACTTTAACAAATATCTGTCAAATGCTGTCATATTTGTTTGATAATATATTAATGTGTCTGACCAGCAATAAATTGAATGAAGTTGAACATAATTCAACAAGGGGACAAGTCTGGGAGGCAGATGAATAACTTGAAGTGAATAACTTTGATTATCCTGTTACATTTGTCACGTCCTGCCCGGCTGATATTCCTGTTTCCTTTCCCAGTCATGCCTGTTTTATAATAGTGTAAATAAAGTCCCTTTGTTTGATCCCTCCCCCTGCCTTCAACACCCTCACTTCCCAATCATAACAATGGCGCCTGTCAAAACCTGTCAGAGTACCCATGCTGATCCCTGGGCATCACTGAAGATGCCAAAAATGGGCATTTGAACATCAGAACCGGACCACAGAGCAATGGAAAACAGTGGCCTGGACTGATGGGTCCCGTTTTCTGTTATATCGTGTGGACGTCCAGGTGCATGTACATCATTCACCTGGGGAAGAGATGGCACCAGAATGCACTGTGGGAAGGCGGCAAGCTGGCAGAGGCACTGTGATGCTCTGGGTGATGTTCTGCTGGGAAACCTTGGGTCCTGGCATTCCTCGAAATGTTACTTTGACACACACCACCTACCTAAGCATAGTTGTAGACAAAGTACTCTGGCAATAGTGTTCCTTTAACATTATTTACCATCAGGAAGAAATATTATTGGTTTCTATAAAGTCTTTGCTCATTCTATTCTCCCCTTGTCTCCCACTAACACTGATCCTTCTCCTGATGGAAGTAAAACTTCTTTATGTATGGACTGTTAAAATAAAATGTCCAATTTTCCCAAGTGTTAATTTATTGATGGTAGTGTACTGTCTGTACTTCTGTTTGGCTAAACCGCTTCCTTTTGGATATATTTACTGGTTTCTTGGGTTTAATTGTGCACCATGATCTGTAATCTGTGGAATGTGACATCTTAGGGTCCTTTGTGGAGGCTGTCGCTGGTAACATGCGCATCAAGCCAGGAAAACATCCAGTGCTGATAAAGTACTTCAAAAGGCCGGGACAAGGCTGGCAGGCAGGTGTTCAGGTTTGTCACTGTGTCCCAGGCCGTCCAACAGTGAGGAACCCAGACTTGGGTGGCATTAGAAGGAAGGAGGAGGACTAAGAAAAAAATGTGGTCAAGGAGAATCTTGAGGGAAATCCATTAAATGGACCATGTTCTCTGTCTCCCTCCTCTCTGCCTCACTCTCTCTGCCATGGCTGGAGATAAAATTAGCGCTGCCTGCTGACAGGATGTGATGGGATGTCGGTAATTGGCCATTGTCAGTGTGCTGGTGACAGTGCAGGTCATGATTACCATTCTAATTACGTAGAACCTGGTGGGAGGGGGGCATGGTCATGTCTCAGTGGACTCCAGTCACATTAAATAAGCTCAAAGGAAATTAATCAACAAGTTCACAAAACCCAAAATGGGAAAGAATGGAGTGTAACGGAGCACCGACGTGTGGGTACTGCGCGATGGATCCCTAGACCTTCTGACTTTGGATAATGTGTGCTATGGGAAAATGAGGGGGAGGGTGGAGTCCCAGTCCAGGTCAGTTAGAAGTTGTGTGCATTGATTCCTTTCACTTGTTCTTTACATGTTTTGTATTTACATTGTTCCAGTCTAATCCAGTCTCTCCCGGTCACATGGTTCTATTTACCAAACCACCAAGAATTCTCCCACCCACACCAAATGTTTTATATGAGTCACAACAACATGACTCCATTCATCAAATTATGTATTTCATTAAAGGTGGTGATACTGACCAGCTGATAACGAGCTAACTGACAAAGTGAGAAGATAATTTGTCAGTGAACCTTGGTAAAAAAATTTTTTTTTAAAATCACTTGGTACTGTACAATCAGTTAGCAGTGTCATCGACAAATAGAATAAGATGATTTGTCATGAATTGGAAGTCTGGTTATGGTGCATAAACACCACTAATTTCAAGGCATGGAATCTTTATTGCATTTTACAATGCAGATTAATTATCAGAAGACGGCTGTAATTATTATAGTTTCAGTCTCTTTTCTGACTGTTGGAATGTCTAAGAGGAGGAATCAGTAGACTGATAAGGTACGAGTGTGGCGTTGATTTGGCTCGGCCGGCTGCCCTTCCCTCAGCCTCTGAGGCCACTGCCCTCTTCATCTCACATTCCTGCTCACCCCGACCCTTTTGTTGAGTCTGGGGTGAGGCATGCAGGTCAGGCCGAATAAATATAGCACCAAAGTCTGTGTCTGACAGGAGAGGACACAGTCCACATTATGCTCGACTCCTCCGTGAATATCTGTGACCTTTAGGGACTGAGCTCAGAACCCAATGTGGCACATATGGAGATTCCACCTGGGCAGCCTGACCTCTCAGGACTGGACGCCCGACTTCACGGCTCAGTGGCTTTGCAGTGTCTGTCATGTTCTGCAATGATCCCTGTTTTTTTGACGGTCCATATGTTTATCATTTGCGTCTGGAAGAATACCAGATACAAACACACCCTTTTCATGCCTATTTGTCATCTCTGGTACTGTGTAAGTGTCCACAGTGCTGCTGAATTGTTCCTTTGGCACTAGTGATTCACTGGGAGCTGTTTTCCAACACTTCCTAGGTAAACATTATTAATATTGTCATTATTATTATTATTGTTATTATTATTAACCATCCAGGAGTAAAATGTGTCTTATTCCATTTATACAGTGAAAGCACGACGAATGATGATGCAGACAAGTGGGAAAAGCACAAAATGACTTTATTGATGCCGATCACACTTACAACTGACATACACTGCCCACTGGGTTGACCGCCCTGACTACTTACACGCCACACAGTGGGCACATGAATACACATTATTTACAACAGGTAATGTTAAATACTACACATGACATTACTGTACACACAATAACAGCATAATACATAATAAATGCACAAAACGTTTTGCATTATTTACACCTGACATCAGTCCAGAATGCTGCCTCATTGGCCAATGGACACCCCCAGTGCTACAATATTATACTTATGCTGAGTTTTAAGCTCAAGTCAATGTGAAATATATTCTTATGGTTGATATAATAGTAGTTTGAAACCTACTGCCAATTTATTAAAACATTATTATATTTACATTTATATTTTTAACAGATGCTTTTGTCTAAAGTGGCGTACAAGTGAATCAATAGCACATTGCAAACAGACAAGCTGTCATGGGGTCCGCCAGGCATCCTGTGAATATGCGGGTACTGTACAGTGTAAGCAGTATATGGGCAAGAGTTACACAACAACTTCTAACAAAGCAGGAACCTAATAAGACTAATCAAGGACCAGAAATGCAACAAAATAGCAACATAAGCACATTCAGGGCGCATAAGGGGGCATCAGGCCATTAGAAGCTGTACCTGCCTCATTTATTTATCTGTATGTTTCACCCGTTGGTGTTATTAATGGCAACAAGTTTGCTGTCAACAGTCCATAAACCAAGAGCAACTGACCGTGTGTCCATGAAAAAGCACAAAGGGCAGGTAGCGACTTGCCCAAAAATCAGAACACCAAAAATCGCTGGGTAAGGGAGTGTGGCACCAGAGAATGTGCATCCAAGAACACTAACGTGAAACAAAATTAATCCTACCGTGCTGATGACCTGGTGACTATATCCCCCATAACGACATTAATCACATGACATAGCTACCATAAAGCATGCAATATATGAGCAAAACAAATACAAAAAAAACGCTATACTAATATGTTTCCTATAGGGTATTTCTACAGAACAAACCAGTCTGCCCATCTGCTTTCTGTCCATCAGACTCACATCCATGTGTCCATTCCAAGACACCACTGACCCACTAATCTCATTCTTTCTCAAAAGGCTAAGACTTCCATGACTAAGATCGAGTTAGAAGCTTTAAACCACACAACAGGCTCAGAGCCCTTTAACCGAACCATCCTGCAATGTCCTACCAGCTTGGTAGCACAGATGTTGTGGCAGAGGGCAGCAGTTTCTGACCCCTGTGACTCCATAAGATTCTGGCGCCCCTCTGCGCGTGGTTCTCTGAAGAGCTTCAGCACATCTCTTTTGGCCATTTAAAGTCGTACCCTCAGATCATTTCTTAACTTCCCCCGTAAGGATCCCTTACACTGGCCTCCTCGTGCACCACATCACTACTGGCGTATATTTGCGATAATCTTAAATAGACCATTTCCTGTTGGCAGGGCAATGTGTTGTGAGGTGATGGACCTGCAGAACAGGCATTTGAAGTGGGGCAGGTAAGTGTCCATGCCAACATCTGCCACACCTCCCTCACAGTGTCTGAGTCGAGCGTGATCCAGCATGACCAGTGTGCTCCAGCATATCATTCTGATATCTTCCTCACCACCCAGGTGAACTGCTGTGTGCGTGTACAACCGTCATGACACCACTATGTATATACCCACGGGTTCCCTCTAGGCCAGAGTGGCTGAGTTGTGTTTATTTCAGCACTCTCTAACCTAAGTGAATGTTCTGGAAGTTTGGCCTAAAAGGACCCTTTAGCAGCAACCCCTGTTTGTCTAGAGAGTGGTTCCCTGCGAAGCCCCAGCAGGGGGTCCCTACAGCAGACTGACCTGCAAAACAGAAGGGAGGCAGATTTCGCCGGGAGGTGATTATAGAAGCAGCGTGTCATAGATATGGGCGCGTCGGGAGAAATATGGTTATGACTCTGCGGCTTTTATCCCGTGTCATGCCCGTCGTCTGTTTATCCCTCTGGCTTTTTGGAAGCTTCTTTACTTTGAAAGCTAACAGGTTAAAATATGTTTGCATCTCATTGCATCTGAAATCCACACACTTTATTATCACGACAAAGATATTGTACTAGGACCGGGTATAACTGTGATATTCAACGCTTCCAAAGTTCCAATATGGCTATATAAGACTTATATTGCTATACTTTTTCCATGTGCTCTGAAGCCAACAGATAATTATGACACAAGGAAGTTAATTTTGGATATAGAGCTTATTATTAATAAAAATGACAACATTTCAAAGCAGATGAAAACTTCCTTAAACTCTGTCTGCCTCGGATGGTTAAAAAACTAGTTTCAGCACAGTTACTGTATGCTCAGCTGCGTTTTGCATAACCTCCTTCCTGTTGGTATGGACTGATATTATCTACCACTGTCATTGCTACTTCCCCACGGTGTGGCCTTCGTCCACTGTGAGGTACGATGAGCTCCATCTGAGCATCCACTCTGGAGATGCGGACGCCAAAGCCAAGCCGGAGCGGTGGGAGGTGAGGACAGCACTGCACATCTCACCTTCTTCCCCGTAGCCTCAGTCTGTCAGGCCCTGCCCGCAGCAGCCCAAAGAAGGTGCAGGGACGAGGAGGGTGAAGGGTGCCCGCACATCCAGCACTCTAAACATACAGCCAGCTGAGGGCGAGGATGTCAAGAGGCCATCCAGCTTGAAAGTGAAGTTGTCAAAGAAACAATGCAAGGCGCTGAACGTCTGGCCGTTGTCATTTTCAGAAATGCCTTATCTGTGTTTTCAAACTCTCAAGCTGAACCTTGTGTCCCATGTGCTTATCGAGTACTCCTCATTTGCTTTTTTTTCAGCAGACGAATATAAAAGGGACAGTTCACCTCCACGCAGGTTTTAAGCTCCCTCTAACTGCGTGTGAAATAATAAAAAGTGACCAAACAGAAAAGAAAAGAAACAGCATGAACTGTTACGGACATTGAAGACTTGCAGTTTGTGGGAAAATTAAAAACAAATACTCAAGACTATGATTACTTGGCAGGTTCACAAGCGCCAGTAGGTGGAGCTGAGGGCGAAATTGTCATGACTTATTTCCATAACTCAAGAATGATTGTATCGTTTAATTAAGTGATTTACTTAAAATTTTAATAGAGGCGGAAGAAATTATGCTCAGTTGAAATCGAAATCATACGGCAATCCTTCCCAAGCAACAGTCGTAGACACAAGCCAACCGAAAAAAAGACGAAAAAATAGGAGCCTGAGCCGCGACGAGGGTCTATTTCTAGAGGCGCGTTCTCGGGCGCGACGTTCCCGAGGCGACGAGGGGAGTCTCTGCTTTTTGTCACCGGTGTCAGCTAGCGGCTTCCCCCTGTGGCCCCCGCGGCAAGCTGGGGAAGAGAGGCGGAGGTTCTGAATCGCCACCGCTTCCTCCTTGATGACCTATCCACGCTCCAAGTCTCCCCTTGACTTCTTTTTTTTTATCAGTGTTTTTTTTGTTTTTGAGAGCGGCGTTTCTTCTCCGCATCTAACAGCATTTCCTGCACCCAGATACGCACGTGTTTGATTTCCGCATTTTGTTTCAAAGTCTCCAAGTTGTCTTGTCCCTGCACCGGCTGGAGTCTCCGCTCTTGGACGCCCAGCCGCATCTACTCAGATCCGCCTCCGTCTAGAGTGAGGACGTTGCCTCGCCGGCCAGCACATGTTTAATGGTTATTGGTGTCCTAATATGCATTTAATTTTTGTTTGTTCGAATTCTTTCGTTTAAATAAACGAGGAAAAGTGTGCAGTTTGATGCGCGGGATAGGCGAAATCTTTCTTTTGCTCCAAGATGCCAGTGAGACGGGGTCATGTAGCGCTCCAGAACACCTACCTGGACACCATTATACGCAAATTCGAAGGGCAGAGTAAGTAAACGTGACTTTATTCCTCACTTTATTTATAAAGCAAACTGGTAAAGATTGTACGAAGTTACTGCTCCGGTCCATCTGAGGCAGATGGCGTAACCGGCTTGTTTTGCAGTTCTTGAGAGTATAGATGCGCTGGGATTCGTGGAGTTGTAATAATAGTCATATTTTGTGATTTCGAAAAATTAATGGTCATTTTTTAAACACCGATGTTCCCGTGTTCAAGTGTGTTGGCTCACCTGTTGTCTTATGAATATTCAGCAACACGATTTTTAAAAATAATTAGTACATTGATTATCATTAAGCTTTCGTTATAATAGGATGAAGTCAGCAAAAATGGGACACTTTTTGGTAAATGTTAAAACTGTACCTAAAAACTTATATCGACATACAGTAGTGCTGTTTAATAAGATTGAACAGGTCTCTGCTGTACTTAACCACTGTTAATATAGCATATATAGGTTTTAATAAAAAGATTCAGACATTCCAACAAGATGAGTACAAGTTTCTTTCTCAAGAGGCTCTTTCAGGTAAATAGGGACAGTATGGTTGGTAAAGTAGGACATGCCATTTTAATGATTTGGCTGGTTTATGCTCCAGTAATAAATATGTTTATTATTAATAAATGTTTACTTAGTAATGTTTATTATTATAATTTCCTCAAACCATAAGCCAAAAATCTTAACAAATTTTAAATTTAAAAGTATGTGCCTGTAGATGTGTGTACTTGTAGGCTAAGTACCTTAAAACCAACATAAGTAGCTATGAACTTAACTGTGTGTGTTGTTGACCTGTTCAGTCAGGGGAACACCTCTCTGTGACGGTAGCTTCAACATCACAGTTAATTCTCTCTTAAATGATTCGGATAGAAATGGCCTCATACCAAAGGCATAACAAAAGTCCACCCTTCACTTGTTTTTGAAGGCTGGACATTGGAACACACCACACCCTCGCCAATGCTTTAGTTCCTGGCCTGCCTCCACTCTTTCCCTATATTCATTTATGCACCTCTCATTCTCTCATCACTCCGTTGGTTCTACCTTCCACTTCGCTCATTTATGCACCTCTCATTCTCTCATCACTCCGTTGGTTCTACCTTCCACTTCGCTCATTTATTCACCTCTCATTCTCTCATCACGCCGTTGGTTCTACCTTCCACTTCGCTCATTTATTCACCTCTCATTCTCTCATCACTCCGTTGGTTCTACCTTCCACTTTGCTCATCTATTCACCTCTCATTCTCTCA
>JAABNX020000052.1:7788523-7838269 GCA_015163995.2 Mormyrus lacerda | reverse complement strand
CTATCCATGTACCCCCCCACGCCCCAGACTGAAATCTGCCAGTCTGGCCCCTCCCCACCTCTCAGGCGTCAGCAGCATTTCTGTCCCTCAGGCTGGCAGGAGGCACCACCCCTCCCCGAACAGCACGAGAGAGAGAGAGCAGAGAGCAGCTCCTTAGCCGTCAGCACCTGTTCCCATCGCATCTCTCTGTCAGGGCCTTGACTCCTAAGCCACGTTATCAGATAGTCGTGTTGTTAAAATAACAACCCAGCTGGGTTTGTCAGGGTCGCCCATCGGAATGCAGAATTCTGGAAAACACCCACATGATCCTGAGCCCTGCGCCCTCATGCAACTGTCTGTGTGTGTGTGTTGTACATGCACATGTTTGGTAATACTTCCATGCGAATAACGGTCATTTCAAACATGTTTCCCTTGTAAATTGAATCCACATTCGGCAACTAGAGTTGGCCACCTTTCCTTGGCCTATGGGTCTTGATGCGGATATGTTCAGCCTCTTCACACCAAGCTGGCGCCAACGGACACCAAGTGTGTAGCACACGAGACTAGCCACCTGAAGCCCTCGTCCTCACTGACGGTACCACACGCAGCACTCGCGCCCCCTGTCTCTGAAGAATTATCATTTGTGAGGTTTAAGAATGTTTCGTAAAACACGAGTACATTTTTTTTTTTTTGGCTTCTTTATAACACAATACAGAAAAGCAAATGGTGATAATGATTGGTGTGCGTGTCCCAAGGCCGTGGTGTGCGTGTCCCAAGGCCGACCCAGGCCTTTCCGCATGTCACGGCAGCTTCTCAGCATCACAGCTATCGGTGGATGGAGTGAGGATGAACTTTTATCCTCATTTCAAGATCAGATAGCCTCCAGCCTAAAGGGCTGTTCCAGTCCATCACAGAACACGCCGTTCGGCTCCCTCCTGGAGCAAATCCGTCGTGTTTACAGGTCGCTTGTCCTTAGTAACCTCCGCTAGTGAATCATCCTAGTTCTGCTTTCCAAGTATGTCAACACTGTATGAGCCAGATCTGACTATACTGCAGGGAAGCTGTGAGCATTTGCTTTTAAATCACACATGTTCCCGATGAGAGGTTCTGTCATTATTTACAGCTTAGTTTACACTTTTGGTAAAGCACTCAAGTTCTATGCCAGTTAAGTTACCATCAATCTCATAATGGATTTAGTTTCAGATCACACTGTTGGAGGAAGACACTAGATTCATGGGTGACAATGTACAGAGGAAAACAGTTTATTTAAGAAAAGACAAGCTGTAAATTAGCATCCACTGCACATAATTCACACCCAGCTGCACACAAAATAAAAGTCCGATATGAAATAGGGGCGAAAGGTCGCCACAGGCAGCAGGTCCCAGAGACACGTCCCGGTGCGAGTGTCCTTGCACGGAAGTCGTGTAGTTTAGCGAAATCCTCGGAGGCTCACGAGGGCACCTGCTCTGACACACCCGATACACTGTCAATCTCAATCAACACAGGCAATTCTGCTTATCATACCAAGACTGTTAATGTGTAACATTAAAGGATATTGTTACCTCCATATCTAGGGATATTCATCCAATCTGCCGTCTTACTTCACATTAACTGTGACTTGTGGTCACCCCTAAAACCGATCACACTGTCATAATGAAAGGTATTATGGAAAAGGAATAGATGCCCTTGGGGACAAACCCTATTAAGACTTCAGTTAATGAGGAACAGAATTATATGCTACTTCTCTAATACAAACATGCTAGAAAACGGAAGCTTTTAATCACAGAACCAGGGAAGGAATGTGGTGTCTGGTTCTGCCCCGTCCATCTCACAGACCAATGAGACTGCGAGAGTCTGTGTCATTTCCCATTCCTTTCCCGGCTTGGTGGCACTTTCCGGAAAGCCTGGCCTACAAGTAGAGGTGTCCATCTCAGCAGAAGCCAAACGGACCGTGACAAGCCTAAGGCAGTCTCCGAGTCGCCGGGGGGGGTGGGGGTGCAGCAGAACACTCCCAGCTCGGCATAACCACATAACCCCATTCAAGCCGTCGCTACACCTTTTCCACAAAACCTTATTTACGTGCGTGTTAAGAACCAATCTCCCTAAAATATTAACTTGTTTCAATAACATTGACATTTTGGACGATATACAAGTACAAAAAAAATTTTAAAATCTGGTCTCCAGGCTGATCAGACCAACATCCCTGTTTCAAGCAAACAGTTCAAGCTGTGGAGTTGCACGCAAGTGTTGATGCGAACCCCTCCCAAGCAAAACCAACGTTTAGACAACGGTTACCAGTAATGTAGAGACACCTCTAACCCTTTTGAGTGCAGAGAGTGTGAATGTCAGACCTAGGACTATTTAATTACAGCTTAACACAGACTGAAAACAGGATTGAGGGTAACAGAAATGTCAGTGATCCCTTCATTTACAAGCATTCAGCACCCAAAATATTTTAAGAGTTTCCTTTTATCTCCCGTTTACTGTAGTTCATGCCCCAGGGATAGAAAATTTCACACAAAACATTAATACCACATATAACAGAGTCTCACTTCATAGCTTTGGGACGATATGAGCCTGGTCAACAGATCTTCCCCCTGTTCCTCTGAAATTATCATCACAGGACAGGTCAAATAGACCTGCTGCCAAAGCATCATGGGTAGCAGTGAATCTGAAATCCAGCTTCCTACCGTCGCTCATCAGGTGTGGCACACACAGCTTTTTTACTTCAATGCATAAACAGCCATACAAAATAACAATAACAAAATATCTAAGGGCATTCAGGCCTCTATATATACACAGATACAAAAATTAATATGCTCAGAATCCCCCATCCTCGCTGCAGAACCACAAGCCGCCCCCCCCCAGTGTCAGGCCTGGAGTTTAGACTCGCAGAATCTCCAGACAGTTGTTGTAACAGATGGCAATCCAGTCGGGCTGTGTGGAAGCCCACTGGACATTGTTGATCTCCCCCTCGGCAGTGTAGGCTAGGATGGGGTCTTCGATGGCTCGGGGCATTTGCTGGATGTCCCAGATAAGGGCCTGGTGGTCATCCGCTGGAGGGACACGCACACACGTAATTAATAAACACCTTAGCAGGAAAGCCCATTTTGCCCGGAACTGTCATCATACCCAAGTCTACCAAAAGGCTAGATTGCCATGTGGCAATGACACAATGGCATGTTTGAGGTGTAGCGTCACGCAGATGTGCCTTACCCGCTGTGCAGATATGGCAGGAAGAATGCGGTGCCCACGCGATGCCATTGACACACGCCCGGTGGTTGTTGAGCCTGGCGACTGGCGTACAAGGCACACGCACGTCCAAGATCACCACCTGAAGTGCGGAAGCAGACACCAATGGGTCGGCAGGGGCAGACAGAGATAGAGACCCGGAAGCTTACGATGAGTGGGGGGGGACCAACCTCCATGCCATCCATAGCCATAGTGGCCAGGTAGTTGGGGTCCTGCTTGTTCCAGCAGAGGCGCAGCAGGGGGTGGTGCTGCGGGTCCTCATAGATGATGGTGCTGTGCTCGAGGTGACGGAGGTCGAACATACGCACGGAGCCGTCCGCCCCCACTGATGCAAACATGTCCCGGCCGCCGCCAGCGCGACTGAAGGCGATGTCGTACACCTGCACAGAGACGCCACATCAGCCTTAAACCGGAACCTTATGGTGCGTTCGTTTTTCTCTCGGGACTCGGAAATTCCAAGTTGAGTGACAACACGTCCGACAATCTCCAGTTCGAGCTACCACATCTCGGAACAAACATGGCTGCCTCCATGAACACACAGCAGTGTGACGTTGCTTTATATTTTAGCAGATTTGGAGTATCATAATTGGATAATTATTATTTTTCCCGAGAGACAAACAAACAAGAAACACAAACTAGACAAACCACATTAAAAGCTTTAGAAAATATTTTTGCACATTCACAGCGATATTCATTTTTCGAAAGGCAAAAAAAAACTATAAGCTGTCATGTTGAAATTGCGTCACGGGGCAACTTGGACAACAAAATCTTGTCCAACATCAAAGTCATAAAAGAGGCGTGTTTCTGACGGGAATTGACGTTTTTCGTGACGTTTTCATCCGAGTTGGAAAGAAATAATCGAACGCAGCATTAGCACACAGGGTCAGAGACCCCCACGCCTCCCCCTGGGACACACCTCCTTATCGTGGGCAATCAGCTGCGTCTTCACGTGGCCAGAGACCAGGTTCACCCGGCCCAGGACCTGGCCCGTCTCCAGGCCCCAGATGGTGCAGGTGGTGTCTATGCTGGATGTACCTACAGGATCAAAATAGAAAAGGGGTGTAAACACAAAAGGGCAGTGCTGGCATGGACTGAACTCTGAGGTGTAGTGTCACACACTCACCCAGCAAATTGGGATCCACCTCGTTCCAGTCGAAAGAGGTGAGCGGGGCACAGAAGTCCGAGTTCTTGTTGTTATTCAGAAGACACTCCAATCGGGTCTCTGTGTCACCGACCTGACACAAGGAGGCATACTCAGTGCCTATGGAATCTAACGAAAACTCAGCAGCACCAAAACTCAAATGTGCCAAGTCAAACCCTCACCCTCCAGATACGCAGGTAGTCGCCACTGGTAGCCAGCAGGTCGGGGTAGACCCCCTTGGTGTCAGGGATCCACATTATCTTTGTGGTGGGGTAAGGGTGATCGAAGGTGTTCCTGCATACAAACTCAGAGCTCTCCTCTTCCAAACCCACAAGCTGCACCTAAAACAACACAGGTACGCAGGGGTCAATCTGAATGCGTCAGTATAGGTTTGCAATCCAACAAACTGATTTTTATACAGCTTTGATTCAAAACACGTTGACACAAATATTCTGTATCTCTAACCGGACTCCCGTAGTTTGGAAGAAGCTTGCCCTGGTTTCGCAGCACCCGTTGATTAGTCTCTCTACACAAATTAATACCGATATCCTATTAGGAGAACTTAATTAAAATGGGACTCGGAGGCGCTTCATATTACGTCAATTACTGTTTCTTTGCATTTCTGGGACTGCATACCAAATGACTATGGAACAAAGACTTGTGATGCATTGCTATAATTTAGACGAGCCGATGACCAGCGAACATACAATCCAAAGAACATTTATTTTATCTTAAACGGACAAACAAAAGAAAAAATAATAATAATTAAGTAGTATTATTATTATAGCTAGATGGGCGTACCTTGTTGTTGTACTCCTCCACGAAGCTGCCCAGCGCCAGACGGAAGCGCTTGTCCGGCCGGACGCTCCAGTTCATGGCGTACACAGTCCATGGCGCCTCGTACTTGTAGATCTCCTTTCGCTTGCCGTGGAGCGACATGGCCGCGGCGATCGGCGACTTTTAAGTGGCCAGAGAGATTGGTTAAATGCGGATTATGGTTCTTGATTATGGGCTCTTACGGCCAAGGCCGCTGACTACCGACTGTCCGCAAAAACGTCGGCGCTGTGAACAAAGAAACGGAGCCGAACTTGATGGGACCAGTGCAAACAGATCCAGAAACAGCAGCAAGCGTCCGGGCTAACAGCCGAGAAGCGGAGGCATGCCACTGACGGACAGTTGCCAGGAAAGCGAACGATTGATGCGATCGGCCGCCTGGGCCCTCCGGGCGCGCTGCTGGCGAAGCGTGGCCGGCAGGGCGGAGACTTCGGCCTGTTCTTCCTCCCAGGCGCACGATCTTCCGCCTCTAGTCAAATGCAACCCTTAAATTTTATTTATGATCCACTTATCGCTGCACCAAACTTGTAAAAGAAGCGAAGGTCCTTTTGTATTTTTAGCACGTCTGACAGCAAATTAGATACGGCAATGCACAGCAGACAAAAGCCTGCCGCATGTGTCTGTGACATAGTGAGACGCCATTGGCTAGAGAGAGCTGGGGCCCGGGGCTGCCGTGCCGCCATTGGGCCCTGGGACTGTCACTCATTATGATGGGCAGGCTCCTAATGTGTGTGACACGCACTGTCAATGTCGCTTCGTCCAAGCGATTCTGCAGCTCACAGTGGGACGGAGATATCTCTGGATCTACGCTTTCGACTGTGCATATTTGGCTTTAAACACATGGAGGATAAGTTACATGCTACGTCAAACGGCGTGGTTATTTTAGGCACTGTCCTTCGGATTTCTGGTTTTACCAAGCTTTCTTTTCGATATGTTGCATTTATTACTGTGGCGTGATCCGGCGCTTGCTGTGTTCAGAATTCAAGTGGGAAAACATATTTTTATAAGAAAATTGAACACTTTTTAACGAAGGATCACTGTTTTTGCTAACATATTCCTGTCCTTTATCACTCTATACAATTTTATTAACCATGGCAGAAAACGAAACACTCCCCTTATGTATAAGATTAATGTAACCGGTTCTTTTAACCTTCACTATTTGGGCGATTATTTGGGAAATAGATTTTGATGACTATTTAGATTCGTTTTGCAAAGTGTTAGAGCAAGTAACCAAAAACTGATGTGACATTTATGCATAACATACCATTTTAGTACACTGCATAAATGCTTTATGTCCGGCGAGCACAAACGAATGATGAGAATACACAATGAGTTCTGCATGAAAAATTTAAGACGTATTTCTAAAACACTATATATGCAGGCGTCATACGTATGTACGCAGAGACGTACGCAAAGCCGTATGCACGTACGGACGCACGAGAATCTGCAGATCACGCAGCTGCCAAGATTTGTACTAGTCATCACGTTAACTGGTTAGGTACGTTACGGGTACTGGCTGGGTCATCTACTGGAAGAAGTAGGTATGAAAGACATGTAGGAAATACTCATTTAAGGCTGCGGAAGCTCGAGTTATAGTCCATAACTGTGTGATTGTAAAACAGGGTAGATTGTAACATTAGCTGTATTAGTTAGCCAGCTGATCTCATTCTCTTCGTTATTAAACGGGTAACTAAACACCTCGCTTACGCCTGTTATGGACCTAAGGCTTACTTTACTATTACAGACCACACGGGGTGGGAAAATATAAAATCGGATTCTTTACATTGATGATTGAATGTGATGTTGTCCACCGCCTTGTTCACGTTAGATGGCACTAAGCCACCGTCGACCAGTTAAATACGCTTTTTGTATTCTGCGGTGTTAATCGGTAATCGACCCCGACAAATGTGCATGTCAAAAATCGTCGTTTCCCCTTTTATTTCCGCAGAAATTGTCTATGAATCGACTGTCTGACTGTCCATTGGCGTTGTCTAGCGCTGGTTCGCTTCATATTCGATTAAAGTACACACCAACATATTTTATACGACCGTAATGGTGCACGCTCGTTTCAAGGTACCGTTACTACGCTGTTAATATTTCGTTAGTACATCCCCGTTCGCTTGTGCGCATGCGCAGGCTCAAATGACATTTGAGGGCAGATCAGATGGATAGGAGTTATTAAAAACACAACAGGATGCCCTCTTACGCTCCTTCGGCTTATCGGCAGATTGAAACCGCACAATAGTTCGAAATAGAACTGCACGGGTCTTCATCATGCCAGCAGTCACGATGGGTCCATTACTGTTGCGTCGTATTGCATCACATTGTAGCAACAGATAGCCTACTGTAACAAAAATACTCAAATGTACAGTTCTCTTTGGTTAATCATGTCTAGCCTGTCAAGGGTGAAATATTTCTTGAAGATAGAGGTCTTCTGCATACTGCCTTCCCCCGCTAAAAATCTTTTCATTTTAGAAACGTTTACCGACCTTTACAATTTTAGGTATGGAACCAAAGAATCCAGTTTTTCTGATCTTCTCTTAACGTTATCCATCAGTTACAACAACTAAGACTAATAATATAAAAGCAAATGGTTGGACAGCGGGTAACACTGCTGCTTTACACACCGCGTGTCATGGGTTCAAGACTGCACAGCGCATTTGCAGTGTATGTCTTAGAAAAATGCTATATTGCATTGTAAAACAATATTTTTCAACATTTATTGTTTTAAAAGGATGTTCAGGTAGTAATGTTATCGTGCTGTGATTGACAGTATTTGTTAAAATGTAAAACATGGAAATTAACTTCACGGTAAGGACTATTGTATTTTTTTTTAAACATGTTCATGCAAAGGATTAATATCACAAAATAGGCAATATAGACATATTAGCAGAAATTTACAGAAAAATGGAAAGTATCAAACATGTCATCTAACTTCCCAAATCAAAATTTCAACATGAATTAAAAAAAGAAGACACAAAGGATTATGAAACCAAACAGTCAGAACACCAAGGAGCTTGTCAATGAGGGATATATTTTCCTTGCTTTTTTACTCAAGTCCTTACATCATGGTAAGAACATTGTTGCAAACATTGCATTAACTAAAGTTATGGGAGTGTTTCCTATCAACTGGGTTCATCCGTGGATGTAGATGGTAGCAGTCGGCTCGTGTACAGCAATGATATTCACCAGATCAGTAGAGGCTCGATATCTTGCAGCAGATGCGAACACTGCAGTGATATGGGTAAACGTTTATAAACAGTTTAAAAGTAGTTGCTAGGCTTTGACGACAATGCAATTTACCATGATATTTTGAAATCTCGGGAGCAAAATTAGCCAGAATAGCATAGCTTTCGGAAATATCATCAAAATACAATATATGCGATATAAAGTACAGTCGTTAAACTAAATATGACATAGACATGCCACTTTCTATACCACTTTGTCACTTAAAATACAGATTCTCTACACTGTTTAAAAAATGTTATCATGACTGTTATTTAAAAATTCGTGCATATGTTTTTTAAATAAAGCATTTGCACTTTCCTTTAAACTCGGTGTTCGGGCTGTACAGCCCAATCAATTAGTTGATTGACTGATCATATGGGTAATTGATAATTGTTTTTTGCAGCCCTATGCTTTGTTTGGATTACTGAAATAGCCCTCAGCCCCGGGTCACTCCGCCTGTCCTCTGCCCCAGATTTGGTCATGCGACTTGTGCTCATCCTCCCGACCCTGCTGTTGCTTCTGGTGGCGCCTGTCAGCTGCGGCCGCTATGATGATTTTGACGATGGTGAGGACCTGGCTGAGTTCGATGACAACGACTTTGCCGAGTTCGAGGATATGAGTGAGGACCGGGTGCTGGAGGAGGAAGAGGAGGAGGAGGAGGACTCGACCCCCAGTCCTCGGCCCGCAGCGTCCGTTGGTGACGAGGAGGACGACGAGGCTGTGGTGGAGCTGGAGGATGCCCATGATGACTTTGAGGACGCCGAAACGCCGGTGAGATAATAGGGTCTGAGCTGGTGTGCATCAGTAATCTCGCTGTAACACATTAGAAGGTCACCAGGTCCTCATACTTAACAGAATATTGGTGAACTTTCCTTTATAAATCGGGAGAAGCATTGCTGAAGTTAGAGATGGTCAAGCTGGTGACCACAACTATAATTGTCTTTAAAAGAATACAGCTGTTTTAACATGGTGCGCTTCTGGGCTGGCTGAAGGTTCTGTTCAGCTTTTTGATGTTTAGACTGGGGAGACAGACAGGTCTGGCTCTTTAATTTGCCTTAGAGTCATACTAGAATAATTCTAAATAAAATGCTACATCATATCGGTGGAGCTTTCCTGGCATCAGCCTGAAACTCTTACCTGTGCCATGTTTGTGCCATCTGAAAAGAAAACTGGAGGAAACGATTTGGCGTTCGATTCAGGGCTGCGTGTGTTCCGTGTTTGTCTTGTTTCGCACATTTTGGAAGTGAGAGCCGTGTCAGACCAAGGCTGACTGTTCTCTCTCTGCTTCTTCCGTAGGATGAAGATATTAAGTATGACACAGAGGAGTTTGAGGGCTTCGAGAAAACCAGCCCCTCTTCCAAGGATCCCATCAACATCTTAACTGTATGGAGCTCACATGTCATAATCCTTCCTTGTTATGTTGTCATGTAATTATTTTTTCCTATTTATGGACCTTCCCGCTTTTGTCCCATTCAAAATATTGATTCCGGGTTGGTCTGGCCATAAGTTGTATCATTAAGGAAAGCTGATATGAGGGAATCCTACGTACTATGGTTTATGGTCAAGTCACACAATAGAAATTCATTACTGTCAGTTCCCGGCTCTCGTGCGTGTTTTGGTCCGTGCACAATGTTGAGCAGCTTGCATTCGGAATACTCAGCTTCATCGAGGTCGCTAGGTGTGAGAGAGGCAGAGAGATGTTCCCAGAAAAAAGCGTGATTCACTATTACTCAGAGAATACCGAAGCTGGCTTTTTAGTCTGCGTAATACCTACAAAGTAAAGGCATTGCTTTTGCTTTGTGCCGTCGTCGCCCAGGTCCCGGCCCACCTGCAGAACAGCTGGGAGAGCTACTACATGGAGATCGTCATGGTGACGGGGCTGCTCGCTTACATCATGAACTACATCATCGGCAAGAACAAGAACCACCGCCTGGCGCAGGCTTGGTTCAACTCGCACCGAGAGCTACTGGAGAGCAACTTTGCCCTAGTGGGTGAGTGATCCGAGGGGTGACCCAGATCCACACTCCCTGGAAGGGTGGAGAAGCGTGTAACCCAGAGGTAACCCCCCAGAGACACCGGATAGGTTAAGGTTCCAGTTTAGTTCAACAAATTTCCAGAACATTTTTGATGAAATTTGGCCTGTGAATTACACACATACCTTCCAGAGCTCCGAAATGAGAAATAAGATCCAAAAAACAATAATTTCTTATGATCTGTGACTATTTCAGGTACCTGGCCAGATATACCTCATCGGTAAAATTCATCTTTTGCACAAATCTATTTTTTTTCTCAATGTAAAAGTTCATCTTGTGAACTGCATGTTTGGTTACTAAAAAATAGATTTTGAGTATAAAATCATTATTTTTTTATAATTAAATAAATATGTATGTGTACTACCTGGTTATAACACTTTCATTGACTACTGAAGCCCCTTCATGAGATAAGCGCCAAAAGTTATACAAGTTTTTTCAAAATGCTGATTTTTGAGCCTCCAAAAAGGCATGTAGTAGGAGGGAAAATCAACTAATTGGAAAGAAATTGTCTTGGCTTCGGTCCCTGGTCCTTTCTGTGTTGATTACTGAGTCAGGGTAGGTTGATTGGTGAGTCTAAATTGGCCCTGTAGTTGTGTGAGTCTGTACGCCTTGTGGTGTGTTACTGACTGCCCAGGGTTGGTTCCCGTCTGCGCCCATTGTTCTCGTGGCTCTGGTCCCCCCTGCGACCCCAGTTGGGATTAAACGGATTCAGAAAATGGATGGATGGACACATCGCCCGATCTTACATTTTAGCTTTCCGGTAATCACAAACGAAAACGACGAGAAAACCACAGACAAAACAATAACATTGTAAAAGACTGATAACATACACAAATAGCACAACGAACATGTCTACCGGCACCACAGTGAGCTCATTTCACCACCGCCAGAGAGAAGATTATTAAAAGGGCAAACCACGCTAAAAAGCTGCACATGCAAGCCTTAGTTTTATTTATTTGAAGATTTTTTTAATTTACTTATTTTGTTTTGGTATTTTTTTTAACAATATTCTATTTCAGTTGCACTGTTAAGAAGAGGAAAGATTTTGCACATTTTGGAAAGAAAATAGAGGAATATTTTTGAATGAATTAGTCTGCAGCTCATTCTGCTAAAAAAATCGTGAGAAACTCGTATTGAGCACTCAGAATCGTGAATCGTATCGAATCGTGAGTTGAGTGTATCGTTACATCGCTATTGTTCACGTTTTGAGAAGACTAAAATTGACGCAACAGTGCTAGGTGACAACCCAGGCTGAGTAATCGAGAAATGCATTGATTATAATTTGCCTTTATAATCAAGTAATCGTGGCAGCTGTAATATGAACATTTACATACATAAAAATATGTACAGTTCATCACCTAATTGGGGAGTAAAGCTTATGGAAACTAGAATGTGCAGTGAATGAATAGGTACACAACTAGGATTCAGAGAATTTTGGTAAAAACACATTTATTGACCTTCACATTTCCAGTTGGTCCGTCCAGTAATTCTGGAAATTCTAGAGGTCAGGGGGTGTCAGAGGAGTAAGGATTAGATAGAGGGAGGGGTGACAGCTGTCTGGGGAACACCTTGTTGTCCCAACAGCATCTTTATTTAAAAGGGGTGTAGGAGTTACAAGACTCTGAACTTACAAAAACATCACTGAAACTATATACTAATCTCTTTTAATCCTCTTATTTCATAAAAATAGCCTAAACCCCCCCCCCCCCATTCAAATCTGGCCCTCAATTCCAAATCCAGGCCTTGTTTTCAGTTCTCCCAAGTAGTTAGTTTACTGATTCTGATTGGCCAGAGGCTTCACCCCTGGCTCACAGGTAAAGGAAGGCTGGAAAACCAGCAGGGATCAGCCCTTGACCGTGATCTGAATAACCCTGACCTAAGGATCATCCCAGGTGTACCGAAAATTGTTTATTTTTCAAATGCCCTGTGCACAATATAGAAACAGGAAAAACTGCATAAACTTAAGTCACCATGAACAGCACTTTGGGATAAAATTAGTGTGGCATCTTTTTTGACTTTCCATAGAGTGGCTTATGTGATGGGGCAGGAGGTACAGGAAGACTAGCTGGCAATTACGTATATGCACCATGAAAAGTACTATTTTTGGCCTTTCTAATGAGCTATAGCTTAGCTGCAGGTTTTTTTTAAGGTGTACGAACGACACGTGTGTGTGTGTGTGGGGTTTTTTTTTTTTTTTTTTTTTTTTTCTCCTGTTTAATGCCCTTGAACCCCCCAGGCGATGATGGGACCAGCATGGAGGCGGTGAGCACAGGGAAGCTGAACCAGGAGAACGAGCACATCTACAACCTGTGGTGCTCAGGCCGCGTCTGCTGTGAGGGCATGCTCATGCAGCTGAAGGTGCCCCCCCTCCGCTTGCCATTACTCATGGCCTGCCTGCCGCTTCCCATCATGCCGTGAAAACGCTGTCATATCTGTACACACGCTCACTCTGGCCTGCTAACAAAGACCCAGGGGAATTTTCTGCACTCACCGGTTTAACCAGGCACACTCTGGAGAATCCAGCACAGCACATCCCCAGGTATTGCTTGACCTTCCTGAGCTAAAATGTTCTCCTCCGGCCCTCTTGCAGTTTCTGAAGAGGCAGGATCTGCTGAATGTGCTGGCCAGAATGATGAGGCCTGCCTGCGATCAAGTGGTAGGTTTGACCATGTGGCTCCGCCCTCCTTGTGGTACGGCATGCTCATCACGAGCACCTCGCCAGGGAGTGTGTTTATGTTTCGGGGAGTTTGCAGATGGACCCTAACAGAACAGCTGTTATGCTGAGGTTGGTATGACCTAAGGGGGACTTGGTGTAGATCAGGGTTTTTCAGCCTTTCTTAAAGCAGGAAGTTCCAAAAGAAATTAGAAAATAAACCGTAGTGCATCTCTGGACCTGCTCCAGGGACCCCCAGCAGGTCAAGGTCCCCAGGCTGAAAATCCTCTCTGTAGATGAGTTGGAGTGACAGCTAGATTATGTCTTTGGATGCTGTCCGTGGTCCGTTCCGGGTCCTTGCATGTCCGTCTGTGGTACTTTCCCCCATTCGTAGCCTCGCAGTGTGAACCTGCACCCTCTCCTGTTCCCCGGCATCTACAGCAAATAAAGGTCACCCTGAATGATGAGGACATGGACACGTTTGTCTTTGCCGTGGGAAACAGGAAGGCCATGGCGAGAATGCAGAAGGAGATGCAGGACCTGGTGAGAATCCTGTGACTGAGTGACGCGTGTTTTTATCGGCCGTCCTGTAACCTGACATGGCTCGTGTTTCACGGTCTTTGGATGTTCAGTTTTAAAAACGCTAATTGATAAACATTCTGTGGATATAGATGGATAGCATTGATGTACCCAACTGAATTAGACCTTTACTGCAGATTCGGACAGTTATTAACGATTCTATAATATTAGCATGACTGTGGGCAGCCGGGCAGCCAGTCATCCTTTGACCCGCAGAGGTTTTTTCTACATTCTATGAAGTTTTTGGTTCCTTCCTCTGTCGCCTTATGGTATTTTCACCTTATTATTTAATTCTCTTTCAGAGCGAATTCTGCAGTGACAAGCCCAAGTCAGGAGCAAAGTACGGGCTGCCAGAATTCCTGGCCATCCTGTCAGAGATGGGAGAGGTGTCAGACGGCATGATGGACAGCAAGGTGACGTAGGAGCTTCTAATGGTCACAGCTCAACTAAATAAATCTTGCCGTTTGAATGGAGTTCACGCTTTGCTCAGGCTTCCCGCCTGTTCGCGTAGCACACTCTCATGTTGCTGAGAAAAGTGATTCCAAAGTGAATATTTACTCACTGAAACAGTTTCACCACATTGTTGTTCTTGCCCTACAATTTTTGTCATCTATATGTTTGATAAGAATAATACACTTGTATGACCTATCAGTTTCCTTTGTGAAGTACTTAACAAATTCCGATTGTACAGATGAATTCTGGGTAGATTTGGGCATGCCTCAGAGTCATAGTGTGAACGGTATTGGATGAGACTCTGCTCACATGCTCAGCTCTGAACCAATTATTTTTCTTTGCGCTCTCGCAGCATTTTTGTGCAAGTAAAACCCCTATGAGCATATGACTGCTGCATATTTGCACAAAAAGAAACAAATTTAGGGTCACTGTTGATGAGCGCTTGCCCAATGTAGGCTAATAGTTGCGTCATGTATGTTTCCGCTTCTCTCAGTGTGATAGGAAATGTGGATGGAGGCTGTTGTTGGATCTAAAAAACATAGCAGTATAGATGTAGCCTTAGACTCTGAGATTTGACAGGAAGATGCAGGGTATGTCTCTATGTCTATTCAAGACCTGTGTGCGCGTGTCTGTCTTTCAGATGGTTCATTACCTCATCAATCACGCCGACAAGATTGAGTCAATCCATTTCTCGGACCAATTCTCTGGTCCAAAGCTTATGCAAGAGTACGTGAGTTTTGTCCCTGGCATGCATCGTTGTTCTTTGTAAACCTATTCGCACGATTCTGTCCAAAGATGATGGTTGTGCTGAATCTGTGTGCATCTGTGTTTTAGGGAAGGTCAACCCTTAAAGCTCCCCGAGACTAAGAAGACCTTACTGTTTACGTTTAACGGTACATGCTGTCACCAGTTAGGCCCCGTGCACACTTGATCACACGCACCGCTCTGATGGAGCATCATGTCTCATCAGGTGACGTCTGACCTTCTTTCTGTCTGCAGTGCCTGGAATGGGCAACACGTCCCCCAAAGACATGGACACCCTGCTTCCTCTTATGAACATGGTCATCTACAGCATTGACAAGGTCAAGAAATTTCGCCTCAACAGAGAGGTGAGCAGGGAGCCCCTGTTGGCCAACCTGATTAGTTGTCAGTTTGTCACACTGACTGACTGGCTCGTAGTCTCAGGGCACTTTTCCATTGCACCAGGTACTGTGATTTTAGTACTAAAACTGGTATTTTCCCATTTTCCAGTACCAGTATGAAATGTACCAAATCAGCTAGAGTACTTTTTTGGTACTTTGATACTTTAGGATGGGATTTATAAATGTGTTTATTGATATCGATTTGGTTATGTAGATATACCTGCCCCTGAAACGCAATACAACTGCCATCTTGGGGGAAAAAAAGCTACAAACTACAATAAACAAAGGGGAGAAGTAGTTGGATGTATGGATGTATGGAGACCCAAGCTTTAATTGTGATCTAGTTGGAGGAACAGATTCAGCAAGATCTACAGTAAATGGCACGACAATCAATAAAAGGATTTTACTTTTGGTATACTTGGGCTGCACTATAGTTTCAGATATTTCAGTTTTATAAATATCCCAGCGTGATTTTGTTGCAATTAACACTAGGATATTTAAAAAGCAGATCAAAATAAATGCATTTCTCCCAAATCCATCTAGGAGTGATTTAAACATCAAAGATGAAAACGATTGGCTGGTAGAGTACATGCAGAGTTTGTTGAGTGAGTGCTGTAAGGGTATGGAACAGCCTCCGGGAGTGTTACACCTTAAATGCCAGCTGCGGTTCGCTGCCTGTAATCCGGCTGGGTCGGCCTGTCTGGTGAAGGAGCTCCTGACCACGGCTCGGGTTCTCTTGCCGTGTCTGTTCCCAGGGGAAGCTGAAAGCGGATAAGAACCGGGCCCGTGTGGAGGAGAACTTCCTAAAGCAGACGCACGCCCAGCGGCAGGAGGCGGCGCAGACGCGGCGCGAGGAGAAGAAGCGCGCCGAGAAGGAGCGCATCATGAACGAGGAGGATCCCGACCGACAGCGTCGCCTAGAGGTGAGGAGAGGCGGGAGACCCGGCGACGGCCCGCACATACGTCCATGTGAGTGACCTCGGTCTCCCGCTCACAGGAAGCGGCCCAGCGGAGGGAGCAGAAGAAGCTGGAGAAGAAGCAGATGAAGATGAAACAGATCAAGGTGAAAGCCATGTGAATGGGGAACCGGGAGCTGGCTCCAACAACTTCCACTGGTCCCTTTTCAGCCTCCACACAGCACCGCTGCCCTTCACCAGACCCCCAGCATCCCACTCCCTCACCCCACTCAGGACTCGCTATCATCCTCCGCACTCTCCCATTGGCTCGTCTCTCGTCGTCATGGAAACAGTCATCCTATAGACTGGCGGATAGGAGGACCGAGTGAGGCTCTTCCCCTCTGTGGGGCCAGGTGTATGTGCTCTTGGGCCAGGTGGAGTGTTGGTCAGGGAGAAGCCTTTTAGCCTACTCTAATCGCACTACAGCTGGGGTGTAATGATCGTCTGATGATGTTAGGCCATCGTTTAGTAACGATGGTTCAGTTTTTAATGTTAATGCCAAGGTAACATTTAAAAAATGGACATTCATTCTGTACTTATAAGTGAAAGGTAAATATTGTGAAAGGTATAAATTCTGATAAATATTTATTCTTGCTGGAAGCTTGTTTTTAAGGCAAAATCCATTGGCAGCTCCGTTCTCAATAAAAAAATAAAATACATTTGTGCTTTCTGTGAGATTTTGTACGAAGACAAACTTTATTTAAATTGTGTGAGCAAATTTCAATCTATTACTTTATATAAAAAAAAACAAAACATTTGTACACAAAGTTATATTATTTTAGTACTTTAATGCAAACCACTTACTGGCTCATTGATACAGGGTCCAGAAAATAAATCGGGCAGATTTACACACAATACAAATGTACAAAAAAAAATGGCATATCACTTGAAAAAATAGGAGATATTTTCTATAAAGTGTACTATACAACATTCACAAGCCTCCCTGTCACCCCTTCCCCCACAGCGTCCAGACTGCCCGGCACATTCTATATGCAGACGGCGGCGGGGGCCGGCTGACTCTACGCGCTAGCGGGTCGGCTCCAGTTACCACATGTGGCGTGTCTCACATAGCCGCACCTTTTATTTTTGGACTCTGGCTGGGAGATTTCCCTCAGGGGGGCGCCCCTCCACGTGGCCCTCGGCTTGTTGGGGCTAGATTCTTTAACCTGTGTTTCAGAGAAAACGAGTGTACCGGTATCACCAGATGCGCATCACAGCTTTGGATTTCAGTTTGATAGCGGTAAGAATGGGGCCCTGGAACCTGAATGAGGCGAATAGAGCTGAAAAGAGCTCAGCTCTACAGATTACAGTCACGCCGCTCATTCCGGCACGGAGACCAACCCGGAATCTCCCCCTCCCTCCCGCTGCATATCTAGCATTGTTATCGGCTTGCTCTGTGCACCTAAAGGACTGTTTCCATTTAACTGCAGCTTTAGGAGAGAGAGAGAGAGGAGATGCCGACAGGACCCCGTTTACTGTGCACGGCACAGGTCGCTATACGCACTCCCAGCTGGCATCTTAATCCCGCATAAGCTGGGACAGCGTCAATGACGGTCGGGGGTGGCGGGGGGCCTCCACACGCCCCTCCCTCAGCCCTCTGTGCATTGTTCAGGGGCCCGACAGTCAGCCGTACATCAGCCCGCATTGTGGCAGGGACCGGGTCGGAGTATGTCCCAGCTTCCGGCAATAACAAATGGCTCCTTTCACACGCAGGCCTTGCCCCCTGAATAACAATGAGCACCCCCCACCCCCCCCTTGTCCGGGCTCACAGGACACGACAAGCAAGTCAGCTTCTGTCTGAGGGGTCGCCATGGCATGCGGGGGCCTTCCTCAGCCAACTGCAACCTCTAATAAGACCCTCACCCTCTTCCTCCAGTGCTGCTGATTTGCATCTTACAAGCATCCATCCTGTACCACTGCAAGCACATTCACCCAGAGAGACTCTGGGAAGCACTGCAATCTGAAGATGGACTCTTCAGTAGCTGCAGGATGAACCTCGGACAGAAGAGGAGACACATTCTCGGTAGCTGCGGGAATTTAGCTTTTCTGAACCACAACGTTTCTGTTCTGGCTGCACCGCGATGAGAGTGGCCGCGTGCACAGAAATATAAATGCCATGCAAATCATTTCCTCACATAACCTGACCCAGTCCTGCTGTGCTGAATGCCCTTTAATTACACATGCCTTACAAACCAGATGGTCTCCGCAGAATGTTCTAGTTGGAATTACGTGCATTTGAAGCATCACACACGAGAATACAGCTCTCGTTAATAATTAGAGATTGACCAGAACATCAGTATTCTCATTTGGAAAAAAAAGTACAGAACACTTCAAACATAATTTAAAAAAAAAAGATACTTTTCATTTCTACATTGTCACTTCTCTTTACATCTCATATATTTATTATTTCCTTCATTTTCTTCTCTTCCAGTGAGTTTGGCCACTAATAACATTTACACTTAGTTAAGCTGAGGCTTTTAAGCAAAGCAAAGTTCTTCACTTAAACACCTGCACATTCTAGTGGAGAGTTTCGGGTGAGCACCTCATTCAAAAGTCCCTAAATAGTTTGGTATTTCACTTGGGATAATCCTAAAAAAATCACTGAAGTGTGACTAACTGACACAAGGATTTCGTTATTAGGGTTAAATCACCCGACCATGTTTTGTGATTGTTGGAAATACAGCGTTTTTTAGTTTTTGTTAGCAATTTAATGTCCATGTTGAGTCACAGCACAAAATACCCACAAAAAAACCATCTGACCTCAAATTTGGTCTGGGATAAGTACCAAAAGCAGTTCTGTGATAACTTCTGATGTGATTAAGAAGATAGACAAGTGCACCTGTGTGTAACACCAAACACGACTTTCCTTTGTTCAAATACTGCATACTGCACTACTGTTTGAGACATCAGGACCTATGTCCTTCCAAAGAGCTTATAATGGCCAGGAGATTTCTCTCTTCTCAGTAAACCATTGACTTGTTTTTTTTCTTTTGTTATCGACCAGACGCTACATTGTGCTGCCCGTCAGACACAGGGGATACATTTACTGCAAAAGTCACCTTCCAGTCCACTGGGCCTACGAATCGCTCACATGTTCCTCCATTCCACTTTGGGAACAGAAACCCTGCTGGAAAGGAGGAGTTTCACCCACCTGGACCAGGAACCACAACACCCTGTCCTCTCTGGCTTTGGGTTAATGTGTGAGAAATGGGATCGAGGTTGTCTAGAAAAGTCTTTGAGATTGGGATGCTGAAGGGAGATCAACCCAGACATCCAGCCATATGAGCACAGGTCAAGAAGCTGGAGAGACATGGTAGGCTGGCCCAGAGAGGGACGGGGATGGTCAGGTAGGGCGGGTAGAAAGGTCATAGTTTAGAGGTGGCACAGCGGAGACTGTCCAGCTCAAGTGTGACCCTGCTGCCTACTCCAGCTGTCTGCCAGTCCCAGATACTCGGGGTTCTCTGCTGTGGGCGTGGCAAAGCCATTGGTCAGTCGTGGGAGGGGCGGAGCCGACGGACTGGGGCCCCCGGCACGTGCCTTGGCCAGGTCCAGGTAGAAAGGGTTGTCAAAAGCGGGTGACGGACCTCCAGTCGGCACCAGGTACTCAGGATTCTCTACACTGTTGCCAGGCATCAGGCCACTGCGGAAGCGGCGCGTGGACCCAGATGTTCGCCGTGGCAACGTGCTGGGGCGCTCTGTGCATCCCACTCCACCGTTCTGCACCACCTGATTCACGTATTCTGTGGACCGGGGGAGGGTCAGTAAATTAGCATACATGTGCAAGGATGTCCCTTGTGTAATAATCAATATGGAAATAATGATTGTGATAATAATTAGCACAGTTATATGCCTTAATTACAATAATAACAGTTACTGTGCCATCAGGGCGAATGCATGCTGCTTGGGGTCCTCTGCTGTCTCACAATAATCAGTTGACAAGGGCTAAAGCTACGAAGCACATGTTGGATACATTTGGGGGTTTGTGGCTGTAAAGCCAATCGGGCATGAGGATCAGTGGGGCACTGAAGGTGTAGCCAGGCTTACCGGGCTGCCCCTGACCTCCCAGGGAGATTGTCTGTGAAAGAAACAAAGCCGGTCCATCTATCTCCATGTCACTGTCCCCCGTAGCCGTAAACGTGGGGTCATCACAGTACCGCAGGCCATTGATGGGGGCGCTAGCCTCTGTCCCCGCATCCAGGAAAACAGAATCCGACTGTCCCCCCGCAGACCGGTGAGATGCACTACGGGCCAGGGGGTAATGGGAGCCCCACAGCCCTTTCATGCTGGCCCCCATGGTCAGGGTGGGGTACTGACTCCTCCCCAGAGTGCTGACTGATGGATTCATGCTCCTTGCTCCCACTGGACCGTCCCAATCCAGGCTGTTCTCGGTACTCTGAGTGGACAACACAGAGGCAGGAGTCAGACACACCATATCACTATGCCGCTGTCAAATAGCCGCAGGGGATAAGATGGCCTTGCCCTGTGGGAGTGATGCCTCGAGGGCCCATTGCTGGCCAGCTCTCCCTGGGTCCTGAAGAGGTTCATGTGAGGCACCAGGTACTCCTCCGCATCCAGCAGCTCGCTCACGCCGGGTCCTTCCTCCTCCAGGAGCGTGCGATAGAAATGGCTGTCCACTGGGCTGATCTGATCGTCATTCTGAAACGCAGAGGGAGGCTGAGAAACACCACGCCGGCAGCGGCGTCCCAGCAGCCCATGAACGAGCTGAGTCGCCGCATCACACCACAGCTCCCAGCGGCTGACATGGACGCACCTGGATGACCACGTATCGGGAAGGGTCCCGGGCCATGCTGCTGAACTCTGTCACCAGTTCCCGGAACCTAGGCCGGCTCTCTGGGTCGATCATCCAGCCTGTCATTCACAAATTCAGTCAACTGCAAGGAAACTTTGCATGCTTGAATTCAGTGGCCAACTGCAACGTGTACTCCTCCAGATCAATTTTGGAAAACCTCCCGCCGTTAACAAGAATTTTTGGTAACACTTTACTTAATGCCATATTTTAGTCATTTATAAACACATACATAAACCATTATAAACATGGCTATAGATATTTATAAAAAGGCATAACACACTGTAACCACGTATATTATGCATTATGACTGCCTTATGAAGCTCTCATTTATAATGCGATATAGATACCTTTATAACATCCTAAATGCTTATACCAACCATTATAATGCATCACGAAGGTTTCTATAGTGCATTATAGATGAGAGCTTCATAAAGCATTCATAATGCATAATACACATAGCTTTAATCTATGTCATGCATGTTTATAATTCTTTGTGAATGCATTATTAGTTATGAATGTGTTTATAAATTCCTAAGAACATGGCCTTAAGTAAAACGTTCCAGACTTTATTCTGCATTAGTTATCTTTGACTTTTTAACAGTGTTATAGCTGGACCTTAAAACAAGCCAAGCTAAGTCCAAAAGCTCCACTGGAGTTATTATACACACTACAGATTAAAACCTATGAAACGTAAAATTAAACCAAAACAAGATAAGCACAGACCTCAAAAAATTTAAGACTTCCCCCTCCCCATTCTACACTGCAGTGGGACTTAACCTTTGGGAAATGTACTTGGCAGGCATACATCATGTGGTGTTGATGAATCATTCAAAATAACCCAGCATGCTTTCACCACTCCTGTGTTTTTCCCACACTCACATTTCACCATAATCATGTAGACGTCAATGGTGCAGATGAGGGGCTGAGGCAACCTATCTCCCCCCTCCAGCAGCTCTGGGATTTCCCTGGCAGGGATCATGTCATAGGGTTTGGCCCCAAACGTCATCAGTTCCCACACCGTGACACCTGGAGACAACACACACACAGGCACAGCGTATCAGTCAGTGTCAATCCGCTTGACCAATACACAGACCTGGCTTGGTGTATATAGACTAACCGTAGCTCCAGACGTCACTCTGATGTGTGAACTTCCTGTGCAGGATGGACTCCAGAGCCATCCACTTGATGGGCACCTGTAAGCAAGCAATGTTACCTCATCGCCAAGAGCATGTAACCAGCAGATAATCGAAGGTCAAAGGTCACAATGTCACCAAAAGGGGATGACGAGCATCAGACGGGCTAACAGCTTGTATAAATAAAGACAAAATAATGTCATAATCTTGTAAAGGAACAGTGACATAATAACTCAACCAGAAAGACAGAGCAGACCTTGCCCCCATCAGCATGATACTCCGTCTCATCTATGTCTAGTAGGCGTGCCAGACCAAAGTCAGTGATCTTGACATGGTTGGGGTTCTTCACCAGGACATTGCGAGCCGCAAGGTCCCGGTGGACCAGCCGCACATCCTCCAGGTAGCTCATCCCCTGCAGGTCAACAGGTAAGATGGTCATTTTAGGCTCCTCCCTAATATAGCTGTCTGCCTTGCATGGAGCCTCCATGGATCTTGCTGGAATTGGCCCCGGCGCTCACCTTGGCGATCTGAACGCACCAGTTGAGCAGGTACTGGGAGCCGACACGGTCTTTGTTTTCACGCACATACTCCAGCAAACAGCCGTAGGGCATGAGCTGGGTAACCAGCTGTACTGTGGAGGTCAGGCAGATTCCCAGCAGGCGGCAGACGTATGGGCTTGCCACCCCGGCCATAACGTATGCCTCCTGGTGGGGGGGGGGGGCGTAAGTATATTACATGGTAGGAGGTAAGAAGATCCTCCTTGAGTGAACAGATTACAATTACATGTACAATTGAAAAAGCAGGGTCAGCCAGTTTCTGGAGCAATTGGGATTGAGGGCGTTGCTCAAGGGCCCGACAGAACTAGACTAGCCTACAGACTCACATCCAGGATCTCCTTGTTGGCTTTGGGAGAGGTGTTCTCCCTCAACACCTTGATGGCCACTGGGATCTTCACATTTTCTCCATCAGGTGCCCAGACACCCTGCCGTGGGGATGATAGAGGTGCTTGTGAAACGCTATAATTGCTGAGCACACAGGTGTGTCTACCAGTGCACCATTCACGTATCTACCATGGGTTGGGTGTAGGCTAAGGAGTGTCACGCAGTGGTTAGCGAGGGTGAACAGGGAACCTCATGTCCTATTGGCACGTTGGGTCTGCGAGTGTATTTACAAGCTGACATGTGCTGCCCTCACCCTGTACACAGTGCCAAAGGCCCCAGAGCCCAGCACTCGCAGCTTCTTCAGTTCTGTTTCTTTCAGGATGCGCATCTGGGCTTGGTTAGGCACAGCACCGCTGGGGGTAAGGGGTTCGACCAGCTGAGAAAAGAGACCCATTCACTCTCAATCAGTGCATTCACATCCGATGGTTTTTACATGCACTGTAAGACGTGCATTCATCAGAAGTTAGGAACCCTGGTAGGTCAACAGTCCACAAACTGGAAACATGAGCAGGAGCTGTCTATAGCCCGCAAGACCATTGGTAGCCTAAGACTGGTTTCCCGTCTGAATCCTGAGAACGACTTGACAGTGAGTAAACAGTACTTGACCTTCACACACCCCCCTAACCCCCCCGACAGGCCCTCCCGCACCTCATTCTCCTGCAGGATCCTCCTCATTGTCTCCTTCCTCTTCAGGTGCCTCTGGCGGCGTAGGTAGAAGACCATGAGCATCACTAGAATGATGAGAAGGAGGACTCCGCCTATCGCAGTGGCAACGAAGGTGCCCGGCCTGAAGGGGAACGAATGACAAAGCATGAACACTGTAAGCAGTATGCCATAGGCCACAGTGATCACTTTTCGTTTTTTTGTCTGGCATCACCTATAGGATTGCGAAGTTATTATTCACATTAATTGATTATGCAAATGATGACAACCCTAAACTACTTTACCTCACCATGTCAACTCCCAGCACTCACAATACACTCACAGTAAACCACAACAGAAAGGATCCCTACCCTGTGCCTGGGGGTACGGGGCAACCCCGCTCATCCATCACGGTGCATCTGAAAGTAAACAGCAGTGAAACGTGGGCGACAGCTCCCAGTGCAGTGACATAGTACAGAATGACAGGGGGTCTGCACCCGTGACTAGCGATCTGGCTGCTCTTCCTCTCTACAAATCTGCTAGCCTGAGCCTGGCTCTCATATAGCTATCCTAGCCTTTGTTCCCCAGCATCCCAGAATGCACTAGGCCCCTGCCCACCACAGCAACTTTGTTCAGGAACAAGGAACTTTTTAAGAATTCAGGGAACTTCTGTCACATTGTCACTGCAAGAGCCTGATTGTAGTTCCTGGTCCTACTCAATGGTAGGTACCTTTCATTCATCTGACTGGAGCTTATAGCAATTGACTATGCAGACTGGCTGACCACAAGCACTGGCACTAATGTGGAAGTTATGCAGAAGTGTGCGGAAAAGAGGTAGAAGTAGTGGAGCAAAAATGGGGCAGACAGAATAATATTTGTACTTCAATTACATTTAGTACATTACTACTTTTTTTTTTTGCTTGTCTCCCATATTTTTGCTGTGGCTCTAGCATTCCTGTCATTTTTTATAGTGACGCATTTTATAGTGGTAAATTTTGACTAATACCGATAACTGATATATTTTTGTCTGATATTACTGTTACCGAGTGGGGGTGCTAGTGGTGAAACTTGCCAGTGGTAATTAGCGGAACAATGTCATACCGTTTTTTTTTTTTATTCTGCGGTAAATGAAAGATGAATCTGCTAGCCAGATTTAATAATGAATTATAAATAAATCTCGGGCCACATAAATCCATATCACAGCCCGGTACTTTGAGAGCCCTTCTAAGGAGGGTCGGCATCCATCTCATATTTTATGGGATCATCCCTTATGTCAAAATGCTGTGTCCCATTTGAACAAATATGGGACATGATTTGCCCCATATTTCCGAACCCGGCCATCAATCCCCCACAACAACTAAAAAAGAAACTAACAAAACAATTTTTTCATCCTGGATTGGGATGGGGTGACAGTATGGTTACCTTGCTTATGAAATTCCATGTGAAGTTTAACCTACAAACTTTCTGTATCTCCCATGCTTATTTAACATAAAAATCCCAGTTCCTGTTGTGCGATGGGAACGCGACACACAAAACTGATCAGGAGCTACAGGAGTCACCCATCGACTAAGCCCAGAAACTCGGCATCAGGAACTAAGTTCCTGAAAGCACCTACTGTCTTTAAAAAACAGGCCTTAGAAATATCAGTTGAGCTGTAACCAAGGAACAGTAGGTTCTGCCCAGGACCTTACATGCTGGGAATGGGAGAAGTTTCACTCCTTCACACAATGCTTGAGCCCAGAACTCATTAACCAGAAGAACCTTCCAATCAGACAAACTGATACAACTAAGCATGATAAATTGTTTGAATTCAGTTGGCTGCTTCCCAGGATCTTTTTAAGCACGGGTCCAAAATAAATAATGGCTGGCATATCTCCCACTCCCGTAAACTGGCTGCTCTTTGGATAAAGCTGGTGCACGCGAGGTCACAGCTGGTGGCGGTCGCATAGGTGCTCACTGCAGTGTGCAGTTGGTGCTGCAGGGCAGGCAGTGCCTCGTCTCGTTGGCGTATTTCCACACGGTCTGCTGCTCCACTTTCTCCCCGCTGGGACAATGTGACACACAGGTGTCACCGTCCTGGAAGTGCAGGCACTCCCGGCACTGGTTTGCCCCCTGTTGGAAAGCAAAAGCATTGCCGGCGTTCCTGAACTTGCAAAGGTTCTGCTGACTCCATGCTTCCAGGCCACCGAGAGAAGGCCGCTCCCCCGAGTTTTACCTGCCCGTGACAGGAGGTTGAGCCGTTCATGGGGCGACACTCCGGGTGACACAGGAGACAAACGCTGCTGTCGCTGTACTCCCGCTGAGACCTGAAGGGGACACAAGCCGTTACCACTTACCCACACTACTATGGTTTGGCCAGTAGGTGGCCTTGCGACTAAGGAATTAGGAATTATGTGGTACTTTTTCCCCTGGGGAAGAAATGAGGGAACTATGTTGAATGGCAATGTATGTATCCAGGGAGGCCACACAATATGTCTATCAGCCTAGCCTCAAACGCAATGGTGCTCCATCTCTCTCCTCCCACCAAGACCTCTGTCACTTCTCTCTCACCCATGCAGGATGTTGCACTCTTCCACACACTCCGTCCCACGCTGGAACATGAGGCAGGATACGCATTGGCCTGGTCCTGGCCCCCAGCAGCTCTCGTTAGCACACAAGGGATGACACAGTTTCCCATCTGCCGCTGGAGGTTGCAAATCTTTGTGTTATGCTTAAATCTAGGTGTTGAGGGAATCCAATACCCCTACTAGAATTCACAAGAAGAACTGCATACCACACTCCTCAGGGCTCCGGTTCTCCGTGAGGATGACCTGCTGCAGACCTGACCTCTTGGGGGGATGCATTATCCTTTCCCACCGAATGGAGCTGGTGTAACAGAGGCGGCGGTTGCTATGCAACAGGACCAGGCCGCCAGTAATGCGACGCAGGGAGCGAAGGCCTAGAGACTCCACCTGCAGGTTCTGCACACCCAGCGACAGCACACCCCTGTGGACAGGAGGAGGTCACACGTCACAGTCAAAGAGGCGTCTGAGCAAAGCCAGGCTGAAGCGGCACCTCGGGGCTGCAAGTCCGCACCTGTACAGCATCCTTCCTCTTATCACCTCCAGGTTCTGAAACGCACTCAGGTCGGTCAAGTTTTCCGGCCAAGCCTCAATATACAGGTAGCCTGCTCGCAAGAAAACCAAAAAGCACTCGTGTTCAGCGCATGTTTACACTGCGTTAGGCTAACGGGGTTGCACGCCGAGCCGAGGGGAGCCGCACCTGTGATCTCACGCAGGCTCTTGAACACGTCGAGCTGCACCGGCTCCAGGGCCGAGGTGTTGGTGCTCGGGTCTCTGGGGATGGATAGTTAGGGAAGAAATAAGTGTAAAGACCAACATTCCTCCACTATGGTGCTCAGCAAAGTGCTGCAGATACGTCATACATCCTAACCTCAAATAACCGAGACACTTGACCTTTTCCCAGTTATCAGATATCTGATCCACATCCTTCGTGACACAAAAAAGCGGCTGTAGTAGGGGTGCAGTTTGGGCGTGTGTGGAGTCTTACCCCTTAAAGGTCTCAGGGAGGAAGGCCAGGCTGCCAAAGATCTTCTTGCAGTCAGCGAAGAGGGCGATGTTGGAGGAGTTCACAGCAAGCACGCCTTGCAGGTCTCCCATGCCTAGACCATAACAGACTGAGAAAGGGAGACGGCATGAAACATCAGGAGACTGGCGAAGCAGGCAAACCTACTCCCGAGTGTGCGTACGCACCTTTGGGACAGTCTCCGTCGCATCTCTCACACTTCTGGATCTCTGTGCCATTAGGGAAGGTGACGACAACCTCCTTGTTGGCTTTGGGACACACCTTGGTGCAGGCCACCGGCATGGCTAGGTAGTTATCTACAAGGAAGGGGTGGGCGGCGGGGGGGGGACACGCAGAATGAATCTTAGGTGATCTACTGAAATAAGGAGAGGGTAAAGAGGGCTGGGAAAGGCAAGATTATATTCCTAGGGGAGATGCAGAGTGAAGCCCCAATTGATATATACAGTGAGCGTGATATTTACAGTGAGCGTGATATATACAGTATACAGTGAGAGTGATATATACAGTGAGCGTGATATATACAGTGAGAATACATGGGACAGTCGCAGTACAGGAGGCAGTGAAAGGTAAACAGCTAGAGGAAAACAGCCCAGCAGGAGAGGAGAAGGAGTGGAGGATGTGGGTGAGCTGGGAGCAGCGTGCAGTGAGGAGCACAGACTCACCAGGACACTCTCTGATACACGTGGCGCCCAGGCTGTACTTCCTGTTCTTGTTGGGTTTGGACTGATAGGTTATTGGGTCATAGATGATGGGGGGTGGGCAGTTCTCTCTACACGTTCCACTGTCATTGAAGTGACGGCATGCCTAAACAGGAGGGTGAATGTTTGTGGGGGGACAAGATCAGAACGTTCACCTGTATTTCTGTGTTTGCCCGCACCCCCCCCCATCTGGCCCAAGATGGTTCGTACCAGGCAGTCGGTGTCCTTGGGCCCGATGCAGCCAACGGCGCACTGCTTATGACAGCAGTCATTGGACTTTGGACCCTTACAGCGGAGACAACCGGAAGCACACTGGATGTGGGTCACTGTGAGATGGGGGGGGGGGGGGGGGGTGTGAGGGGCAGTTCTGATGGTTTGTTGAAAATCACACACCAAGGCAAAGATGAGCAAGGCTGAGTGACGGATGAGACGTGTGTGGTCACATGACTCACGGCTCTGACAATCCTGGGCCGTCGATCCCCAGCAGGCCTGGTTCTTACAAGCCGGATGGCAGCTCTGGCCTGGGAAGACAAAACAGACAGACGGTCGCCAGGAAGTCCCTGAAGATGGCGTGTCAAACCCAGGGTGGCAGATGGAGGTCTCTGACGCTTCCCGTGGGCACTCACAATGGGCTGGACGCTTCTGCACCTCCACTAGGTTCTTGTGTGTGTTCTGTTCATCCAGAGTGTCATTCCACAGGATCTTCCTTGCGTCTGGGAAGCAGAGCCGGGGGTTGTCGTAAATGTAGACCCCCCCCAGGAGGATTTCTGTTTGAACAACAGGGAGCAGTAAGGCATCTTGTATGCTGAAGGCCCGTCATCCAATCAGAATGAATTTTACATTTATATAGCAGTCTTCATCCAATCGGCTTTGGGGCAGCAACACGGCCTGACTGACTGGTGCATAGTTAATCATAAACCTGGCACACAATGGCTGGAACATCTCCATTTGCCCTCATCTGTCATTCTCTCCCTCCCTCTTTCATGCCCTGCGGCAGCCATTCCTTCCTTCGCTCCTTCTCCCATCGCTCTCTTTCACACCCCCCCCACCTGTCAGGCTCCGTAGGCGCAGCTCGCTCAGACCATCGTTATCCTTCACAGCCAGGGCGTAGCTCGAGTTGTAGAGCTGGCTGCCACGGATGATGCGCAGGCTGTCCAGGGGCACCACGGGCACCGAGACATTGGCGACCAGGACGTAACCCTGTACCTCTACGATGCCCTGTAGGTGCCCGGGGTGGGGAGAGCACAGCAAAGCAGAGGAAGCTTATATTTAGAACAACATCACACAGCTGATGTTTTTATCAAGTTGTATTTACGTTTTTGCAGCTGGGCTACTGGCAACCCGCAGGTCACAGGCCACACTGTAACATCGTTTACAGATTGACAGTATGACCTGTCGCGTCACAACAGCTGATAAAGCGGAAGCTGACACCATGGTAACACCTGCTGATACCAACCTGGAGGAAGCTGAGGTCTAGCTCCCCCTGCAGGTGCGTGATCTCCAAGTTGCCGTGCACGACCTGGCTCCCGGTGTACATCAGCCGCAGCATCTCATACTGGTTTTCAGGACTTGACAGCAGCGCCAACTTCATGTCTGTGCCGAGGCATACTGGGAGATCTGGAGAGAGGGGCTTGGTTTAACATTCCTAGTTACGCTGACAGAACAGCTTTTGCAGACTTAAGATAACTATAGTGACATTTTACTACCAGATCAATGCCAGTTTCACCTTAAGGGTGAACATCTGCACCTAATTAAATGTTGTGACAAATCACATCAAAATTGAAGCAAATGTGCTTAGTGAGAGCTGAAAGAAGGATGAGGTGATTTCCGGCTTCTCTGTGTGAACCGGACCAATCTATTTGTCATTATTTCTGTATTTATTCTTTTTGAATTTTGATGGATCTTATTACCACAAAACATTATATGGATGAAAATCTATACCTGAGCATGTACACTTGACCAGGCCCAAAATCATCTTAAAATTGAAAAATTGGAACTGCAAGACGGAGCAGCCAAATACGGAGTCTACAGCTGCCATTTTGTGATCACAGCCATCTGGCATCCAAACTTATTCTGAGGATCTTTTTGTAAGGAATATTGTACAGTTCTGTAATTGTAACACTGTATGACGTTATTTTTCATCACTAGCCTCTCTGTCCAGCAAATTGGTAGCCGGTCAGCGAAATGTACTGTGGGAGAATTTTAATCGTGTAGTCTTTGAGAGAATGTGTAAAGTATGCTTGAATTAATATTTTCTTCAGAGTGTGATGGTTTCCTTCGCTGAATTTTAAAAAAATATTGTTAAACTAAAACTAAAAACTAAAGCACAATTTTGTAGCAAATCAACAGTGCACCTGTAACTCTGACAGAGCAACACAAAGCTCACAGGTTTGAACCCCAAAGAACATACATAAACTGCAGCCCTTCCCACTACTATGGGATTACTGTCTATACCAGTAATGCATCTATTATAGTTTTTATTGTGATGTCACGTAAAATATTGGTCACATTGCAAATGAGAAGTAACTACAAAATAAATATTTACACATAGAAATGAATAACTGTCACTTTAAGACATCTACACAAGGAAATACAGAACACCACCTGGTGTGGAGAGATTCTGCAAATTGGCGTTTAAGTGGAATGTGCAGTAAATGAATAAATGAGTAATTTCAGCGAAACATGTCGCAGCCAGAATCAGAGCATTCGGGTAAAACATTTGTTAGCTTTCAGCTTTTCTAGCTGATCCATCCAGTACTTCTAGGAATTGTACAAGTTGGTGAGTGTGTGAGGAGTATGGATCAGATGGGTGGAGCAGGTGACAGAGCTGTCCGGGGAACGCAATGCTATAATTCCGACAGGCCCCCCCCCCCCTCCCTTGAGGTTTCTAATCTAACATCCACACCACACTACATAAACAAGAAGCAGTTGTGGTGTGCAGTTGTGCTGTACAGCACCACCCCAGCCTTGGCAATAATATATGCTGTTACCTGGCGGGTTGGTACAAGACATTTGAAAATTTAGACGTATCCACAGTGAGCATGAGCCAGCCCTTAATGCTATCCTCTGTGCCAGGTGCATCGGATCTGTCAGACATTTACAAGGAATCCTCCTTTCTTTCAGGTGCAAGTCAAGGAGAGACCTAGCTTTGAGTCTGTACATAAATTACACAGAGAAATGCAGCCTCAACTGTCTGATGACATTTTGTCCATGTATAGTTGCAAACACATGTATAGGTGTAGAGCAGTGTGTGATTCAGCGAGCTAAACCTCTGTGCTCGTGACTGGAAGTTTGCCGATTCAAGCCCAGCCTTGGCAGAATAGCCGCATATCCGTTCGCCTTTGAGCTCTACGGGCACCGCAGGTGACGGACCCTTCACTGTCCCCCTCACGCTTACGCTCACTTGTGTATGTGACTCACGGAGAGCAAGATGGGTAGTTAATAGAGAAACTTTCCCAAAGATTAATAACGTATCGTTATTATATAATGCGGCATCTTAACACATATCGCCGCAAGAGGGAATTCATGAGAGGAGCTGGAATCATGTGACCCGACTTTGACTTAGTGACCGAGTTTCAGCAGGAAATAGCAGCAGGAACCTGAAACAGAGCCGGAAGGTGCATGGATGACTGCGTTAGGCATCAAGTCTCTGCCGAGGCTGACACACAGGCCGCCGCGGGCCTCGGAAAAGCACAGCTCTTCATACGGTGCCCTCGGATGGCAGCGATAAGGGCCGCACAAGGCCAAGGAAGTGGGAGGGAATGTGGGACGTGACCAGAGGTCAGGCTGAACCCAGAGCTCAGTGATGGGCGGTGGGTGGGATTATGCCTGCCTTTCAGCACATGTGTCTGTCTGTCTGTTTGTAAGTGTGAATGTG
Source organism: Mormyrus lacerda (assembly GCA_015163995.2). NCBI lineage: Eukaryota > Metazoa > Chordata > Actinopteri > Osteoglossiformes > Mormyridae > Mormyrus > Mormyrus lacerda. The sequence goes on along the minus strand of JAABNX020000052.1, from coordinate 7,806,333 downwards.
TGTTTACAGGAAGTGCACAAGGGGGGGGGGGGGGTATTCTGCTTGCCTGAGGTCATTCTTTTAGGAGCCTCCCCCCCCCCATCATCCCTGTGGCCCCCGGATTGATTACTTTCCTTTCGGGCTTGAAACAGAAGTACCAGTGATCACGCCCAGTGTGACATTAATGCATGCCGACCATTAGCGAGGATCTCGTTACTTCTGTAGACTTCCTGTTGACCTCCAGCTTGGCATCGGCATTTCGCTTTCCGGAAACATACTTGTGTCCTCTCTTCCTCGGAGGATATTACTCTGCCTCGTGTTTTTGAGGGACAGTAAGAGAAGTCGTGGGACATGGTGAGCAGCAGGTTTGGGGGGGGGGGGGGTTGGATTATACTGATCTCCCTTTATCCAGATGCCGGGGCTGCCTGCCACAGAGCTGAGGTGCTCCGTGACCAGTAAACAATTGTAAAAAAGAAGTTGGAATATATTGAGTGGCATCAGAGACTGCAGTGCGATTTGGACTCACGCCACCATGTCAGGGGGGGTTCAGATCGTTAAGATTTCTGTGTTACTGTCTTTGTTTTGTACTGAATGTTTGTATCTGTGCACTTCATGTACGTCACTGTAGCTGCAAGAATTTCTCTGGGGGACCAATAGAGCATCTTATCTTATTCTAACCAGCCAGGCGTGGTCACCCTGGAACCAGCAAGGTGATATTAAAGCAGCGGAGTGGAGGGTCGGGGAGGTTTTTCACGGTTATATTCCCAGGCCACGGACAAAATTAGTTTGACCGAGGACCCCATGATGAGAAACCAGGGGCTGGTTAACTAATTAACAAAAGCACAGGGTGCCGGCAATAACACTTACTGCACCGGAGGAATGGGAAGGGGGGTCAGGGGGGATGGGGGGGGGGCATTTTCACTCCTTCACCAAGTCCAGCCCCCAAAAACCTGGGGTGACCCGCAGCTCTACAGTAAACCACAGCATCAGCCACTTTGGACTCATTCATTATTCCTAGGACGTTAAACTCTTTAGATAATTTTTCAACAAAGCTCTGCTATTAAGGATATATATCTAAGACACACACACACACACACACACACCGTTTAATATATGAAGGCAGCACATGTAAACAAGGACATTGTGTTTCCTGTAAGGACACACTGCTGCTGATGCCCCCTGTGCTGAAACAGACACACCCGCAGCACAGACTGTAGTGAGGCAACCCCAGTGCACAAAGGGGAGTGGCCGGATGGTGGGGGGGGGGGACCTGGGGTTTACACAAACACCTCTTTTCACTCATTCTGTGGGTCCGGCTTTCTCTCCCCACTGGTCTTTCCCGTAGCCTCGCTTGGGAAGCCACTTCCCAAAATGGACACAAAGGATGCCGGACAGCCAACGTGCCTTCAACCGCCACACTGGCGAGAGGGAACAGATAAACCAGATTAGGGTTAGACGCCCAGAACGGCGCTGGCTCAGACAGCCAGTTCACCCCAAGTCGGGAGGTGAGGGCAGGCGGGGGGACCAGGGAGACTGTGGCCAAACCCACATGCACCCTGGGCCACAGAGAGGCTCACTGCCAGACCCACAAACGGGCAGGTGTGAGGAGCAGAGAGATCCGTTCAGAGCAGTGAGATTCCCTCGGAGCAGTGAGATTCACTCGGAGCAGAGAGATCCTCTCAGAGCAGTGAGATCCGTTCGGAGCAGAGAGATCCTCTCGGAGCAAAGCTCTCGCCACACCTGTACCTGTGCGTGGCGGGCAGCCAGGCAGGAAACTCAGGCAGCTCACATATTGTAAATGGCCAGATTTATCAACAACCACCTCCCCCACATACACAAACATGCACACTGTGTCTCGTTGTCCCATAACAAATGGAAGCCCTGCCCACAAAGCCCACAAAGGAACACACACACCCCCCCCAGCACCCCTCCTTCACACAAACCAGTATGGCAAATCCCCCCCTCCCCCCCCCCAAACACTGGCATTTCCCTGTAAAACAAACCAGCCCTGCTGAACAGGACCGGCAGGCTCTCTCCCGCTCGCACACCACCAGTGCAGCCACACACAGCACGTAAACACGAGCTCGGGGCCTGACATGTAGTAAAATGCGTACACGTGGGGGGGGGCACGGGGTTAGAGCCCAGTCATGGCCCCACGGCCACGTTCAGCGCAGCTGGCAGCGTCGCAGGGACCTTTGGACTGCAAGTTGGCTGTGCTGAGCGCAATGATAAGAATGACAACAAGACTGTGTATTGTTCTTCAGAATGATAAACAGCTAGACGAGAAGCTTTACTCCCCAACCTGCGAGGTGCAGTCAGAAAAGGCTGCTTTGCCAGCGGCTTTTTTTGTCCTGAGTCTAAACTGCACGATCTTTATTACCATTTAATCTACGTTACCGTAGAACTCAATGTCTCGTCGCAGTATTATTGTCATTTCCACTTTCAGTGTAATCTGACTCACCAGGTAGCACCGGGTAACCATCCAAAGCGTGATTAAGTGACTTGCTTAACACACTATCGTGTGAGTGCGTGCATCCAATGATGGACTGGCCTGCAGCCCTGAGTGTCCCCCTGCTTTGTACCCTGAGCCGCCTGCAATATGCTCCCCATCATCAGGCACCGGGGGTCTGGGATGGTGTGAGGCACCGCAGCTTCAGAATGTTGTTGGTTTTAATGTCATGCTCGGCAAATCTGATCATATCTGCACTGAGCCCTGGAACAAATTCTGTATCCCTGGAAATGCCCCCCGGGGGGTGGGGGGGGGGGATAAATTACTGACGCTGCACTATGACCCCAAGTTTCACTGGGAGAAAACTGGCTGGCGAAGTACATAAATGGTTTAGAAAATGTAAGAGTGTCTGTCTGGCTTTTATTTCCCATCAGAGCCCTGGGTGTCAATACATCATAGACTGAGGATCACTAATTCACCGGAACACGTGTCTAGTCACCTTGGAAAAAACCACAAAAACACAAGAGCATACACGACGCTCACGGAGACACAGATAGCTGGAACTCATTTATATCCGCAGGAAAACAGAGAAAAAATAAACCGGTCCATAACCTTAAATTCACCTTGTGGAGATACTTCGACATCTAACCAGGAGAAGTCGACGCTAAAACGTAGAAGAGCCCTGGTCCACTTGCTGGCTATTTGGCTGGTTTACCTAAATGCGAAAAACCATGTATATCGTAATGTTAAGAAACTAATTACTACATAATTTATGGTTGCTCAAATACATTAAAAAAGTCAACATGTATTTATCAAATCACTACATTTAACTGCACTCAGTGATGTCATAAGGGGAGAAAATTAGCAGGAATCTGCAATAGGTTTGGATCATAACCTAATTGGTCTGGGTTGCAGGCCTAATACAATATACTCCAATGGGCACAAAATCCTTAGCAACCCCCCAGCCCATTCTTCTAGATTCTTACAGACACAGTTGTAGCTGATTATGCGTATTAACGATCTGCATTCACCCATCTTCCAGTATTCTACCAGTACCGTCTTTTTACACTATGATGAACGTAATCACGCTTTAAGGCCCGCTCATTTCATGATGGTTATCCAGTCAAGAGGCCCCCGTGGATCCAGTGGGAAAGCACTGGATGATCTGAATTGACAAGGAAGCGGTCACAAAGATTTAAGTCTGGGCAAGTCCCGCATACAGCTTCCGTTTAATCTCAAGCCATTTTTGGATTAAGTCAGACTTAATCAGCCTCACAGGTGCTTTGCACGCTGTCGATAAAACACAACTAACAATTAAATACACCGGTAAGTATGGGATTCGAATGCTTATTTTGCACATACAGAGCCACAGGAAAGGCTGTATTCTCTCTAGCATCTCTTGACTGTCTATTGTGAATAAAAATGAAGTAAACCATTGAAATCCCTAAAGGTTGCAGATACAAACATAGCAAAAAAATCAGCTGTAAGGTTTCTGTGCTTCAGTCAGATAATAATGGAAAAGAGTGAGACCATTTCTGATGGTCAGGAAATTGCAAAAAGCTGCAAATGGTCAATATCCTACTTGTGTATGTGAAATGTCCCATGTGGGAAATGGCTACTTTAGGGTGCAGGGTGTAGCCAAGTCACAGACTTAGAACATAATCTTCTGGTCAGTTTGTCTGTCCTGAGATTTAAACTTTCCACCATGGGTGCTTAGGCATTTAGGGCTGCAGCCTCCAAGCTGTGGAATTCCCTCTGCCAGAGCCTCTGCTCCTCTTCCCATATTCAAAACTCAAGTTCCATTTCTTCTCTCTCTCTGCTACCCTGATCATCGACTGTCAATTTGTCCATTCTTTTTCAACATGGTTTGAGTTAGTCTGCTGTATCTGCCATGTTATTTGTGATTATGTTGTATTTCCTCCATCTCTTACCTTTTAGCTTATTTATCATTCCTCTATGGGTTGGTGAAAGACGCTATATAAATTAAACTTGCTGTTTTTGTTGGAACATCTCATCATACGTTGCTCTCACACAGAAAGCTACCGTCAAGTTAAATATTTTGCAATAGGTTTGTTTCGGATTAAATATTGTCAGACATTCCCTACAGGTTTGGATCATCCATCGTCACCTTACGTGACTCGCTAGGTCCGCGGAAGGCAAGGATTCCATCTTAAAGTGCACAATCAGTCCTCGTTTTATTTCAATTTTTACACGATGTCGCCTTTATACACTGACGTGTTTTTTAATTTTCAACTAACAAAATGGGGGAAAGCTCCATTCGTGACGTGACTGAATTCTTTGCATTACTTTATTACGTTATTTACTCCCAATTTGTTCCCAGTCTTCTCGTAGAAGACCTGAGAAAACTGTTTGTCCCCAATGCATTTACCACCGTCTATGGAAAAGTTGCACAAGGAAGACGCTTTCAGTTAGTAAGGCTACGCTCTGTTATGACTGTAGTTGTTTTTCTTGTTACTCTCCGTAAAAGTTGCAGAACAGGTTACAGTATAGCGACGTAAATAGCTACGTTTTTCCTTACTTTGTTAATAAGAGTTCTTATTTAAAAATCACAACCTATACTTCCTCGTCACATTTCCAGAAAAAAAAATCCATGCATTTCTCAAACGTCACAATCGCTCGCATATTTCACACTTATTTGTTGAGTTTTGATTGTTTGGTCAAATCCGAACCAGTAACCAGGAATCCTTTATTTTCGTGTGGGGCTGACTGGCGTTGTTGGCTGGGACCGTCATAACTTTACACAATGTTACTGATCGCCTTACCTTCCGTAGCCGGATCGCTCGCGGCTCCCACCAAAAGCACTGCTATCAGCAGGGAACTTCTCACCGCCTCCATAGATTCTTCCACTGCCGATCACTGCTTCATATTAACCGCAGGGTGCCCCTCCTGTCCAGCCTGTCTGCGACAATCACTGAACTTCAGCTCGTTGGAACGTCCGCAAGTGTATTTGCTGTTATCTGTTAGTTATTAACGAAGTACAGTCCGACCCAGATTTACCATGTCCCGATTGAAACTGTGAGATTGGTAGTAAAGATTGTCACCAAGGCCCGACCAGGGGAGTGGCGCTTCACTGTCCCGGCCCCGCCTCACTAAAGTCGCAAAGTCATTAAGTCTGGAATCTCTCTTTCACTCAAGGTCCAAGTAACCGGCAATTCAAATATCTAAAAACTTTTTTAAACGATACTGTCAGTGTTACAATATCATGAAGTGAAAGGTCCAAAAATGGTCACTCTGAAGCCTTTTCAAACTCTTGACACTTTATGTTGCTCGTCTTTGAAGTATGTGTTTTTTTTTAACAAATGCAAGAGAAATAAGAGGAATATATGCGCAAATGTGAGATTTTAAATAAAATTGGGTGAGATTTCGCCTCAATCGTTTCTCGACCCACTTGCACTGTTCTGAGCAGCCAAGCAGATGAAGAATGACCTCCATTCATGACGGACCCCCGCCCCCCGTCTCGGTCATAGTGCAGCCCACGAGTTGTAACTTACCACAGCAGCGCTCAAATATGTGCCTGTTTTTCTGCTCTCTGTCGCGTTTTTCTGCACTTCTATGGTCCATATGAAATTAACTAGGCGAATTAACTAGGAATCTTGCCTTTCCACGATCATTTATCTTATTCAGCTATTTATCATTTTAACAACGGTGAATTACCTTTCTGTTCCCCTAACTTGCAAAAGGCAATTCTGATTTTTTCCCCCTTGATTGATGGTTGTGGTGTGTAGGGGGAGTATTGTTGAATTGGACACTTGGCAAAACGGAACAGTTAAACTGCGCAGATAATATGTGTTCAGAAATACTTTATTTTCTCTTCTACACGGTGTAGAGGTCAATTTGTGATTCAGGACATTGCGATGATTCTGCAATTTTTTTCCAGAAGGCAAATTTTCAGAAAGTGTCCCATTCTGACATACCGTACTTTAAAATATACGAATTGCCAGAACGTGATGACTTGCCTTGTGCTTAAAAAAAACCTATAACTGATAGATATTTTCTAAACTGTTATATTATTGAACAGTGTTGATTTTTTGATTTGCTGGTGTTCGGGGTCCACTCCTGGCCTGCGTTTTACCTCTTAACACCTCATAAATGGTGTCAGTTTTATCCTAACGGATGGTATCTATTAAGCGTAAGCCTTTCATCATGCTCGCAAATAATGCTGCATCCTGTAGATACTGTTTCTCCCAGTTGACACGCTGGTAAGCTGAACCTAGTTATTTTAGACGGTTGCTCAAACAGACCAATCCCCACTTTTGGAGCTGAAACATCTTCCTCAGGTCTGGTGCAGGATGCGCACGGTCTCTGGGGCAGTCACCCCCAACCGCTGCTCTGCCATTTTCCTCCACAATCGTCTTGTAACTTGCAGTCCGAAGCAAAACGATTTTGGTAATTAGACGTTAAATGTATTGTGGGCGGGGCTCAGGCTACTGCGCCTACGGAATATCATGGATTAGTGACGTTGAATTTACTAAACATAGTACAAAAGATATATGACATGAAGCCCAGCCTGTTTATGACCCCCTTAGTTATTCTTTTAACAGATTTTAAAGCATGAAAGCTGCGAAGGTTGTTATACAGAATGTGTAACTGGTAGACACCAGGGGCCGCCATTGAGCCAAAAGTAGTCTTGTATATTACCTTGTCGAATAAGAAAAGAAACTAAAGCCTTGTCTTTCATCTGGCCTACACCAAAGGGTAAATAAGGAATAAATCATGTAAATATTTACCCAGCTCCTCCCCTCGGAGGTTTTGCCCTTGCAGAACTGAAAATCAAGAAGTATGCTGTGAATTAAATTGAAACTGTTTACATGTGTCCACTCTGATAAAATGTGCTTCCCCCCCCCCTCTTCCCCACCTATCTTACTTTCTTTGCAAACTGGCTCACAGGGGCTATATTTACCCAGGGTCTTTCTTCCCTGAATAGCTGACTCCCTCGACCACGACTCCCCACCCTCTGCCCGTTATAGCCACAAGGCCTGTCTGGCAAACACGAAGGCGATGCATTGTTCACGAATGTGGCTTCAAAGGAACTGCAGGGTAGCAGATAGCAGGGTGGGTCAGGGACGTCGAGCAGTCGCTTAAAATTGGCGAATTCAAGGCTCTGCTCTGCTGCTGAACCTGAGTAAGACGTGAAGCTGAGCGTGAGAAGATCTCTGGGCCTGCAGTCAGTCGGAGCCAAAGAGAGTTTGTAGGGAAGGAAGGGGTTTGGGTGCCAAGGAGGACAGGATATAAACTTTAAATATAAAAAATAAAAATCCAGACAGATATGCCAAGACAGACAGAACTAACTTCAAGGCCAGCTTTCAGCATGATGTCTTGCTGGAGATGAACAAAAACAGAGCAATCTATACTTATGTGGGGATTGTGATTGAGGGGCAGGCAAGTTGAATCGACACACAAAGCCTCGCTTGCCGATTCTCTTTCCAAGAACACCACAAACCACCCCCCACCCCACACCCCAGCCCCCACAGATGCTTAACCTGAATAGCTCCAGTGAAATGCCTGCCTGTGTTAATGGGACAAAATAGTGAGACTTTGGATATAAGCTTTTCATATCAGCAACACGACTCTTTGTGCATACAGGTGTGCAGAATTACGTCATCTCTGGCTCCTAGTTGAGTTGCATGCAGGCACACAGTTGTCAGTCTCGGCTGAGCCGCTCACAATCAACGTAAAGTCACGCCTCCACCTACCCAAATCCTGTCCCCAGACAGTGTTTGCGTGTCAAGGACACAAACATAAGAGCTGACACTCTCTGAGAGTGTGGAGTTGTGCTTTGCAGATGTATGGATGCAATGACAGTGATTCGGCCCAAGATGCTGATAGATTTATTTAAATCTTAACAATCAGGATCAACGCAATAAAAAAAAAAACACAAACATGAAAAACATTGAACAATTTTCAAATAACCCTTCTTTCTCTTCATCACATCTTTCCTTTCCCAGATATTCTAAGCATATATATATATACACACACTTTTATAACAAGAGCGCAAGAAAACAGTATTTCACTTTCGCGTACTATTCATTCACTTTCGTCGAGGTTTAGAGTGTAGCGTCTCAAGACTGAATAGCATATTGCAGAGGAGGCCCTCTCCTGGGCATTAGTAGTAGTGCAGTAAATAGCACGCGAACTCGGTGCGCGGTTCTTTATTGTCACACGCCCGGGTGAGAGGGTTCCGTTTCTGTCCTATAATGAAAGAGTGTTTAAATGATCTTTGCAGATATTTTCTCCAGGTTCAGTGTTCATCAAACGGGTAAACTGATATCTCTCCAACTGCCAACTGCCCTGTGCTTTTTGAGAGAAGCTGCAGGTGTACCTGAACTATAGAAGTCATGATTTTAAATTTATGGCAGGATATTTATATGGACACTATATTGCCGAATGTATTGGGACACTGTTCCATATCATTGAATTCAGGTGTTTTAATCACTTCCATAGCCACAGGTGTATAAAATCAAGCATCTAGACATGCAGACTGCTTCTACAAACATCTGTGAAAGAATGGGTCGCTCTCAGGAGCTCAGTGAATTCAATCGCGGTACCATGATGGGATGCCACCTGTGCAATAAGTCCATTCGTGAAATTTCCTCACTGCTAAATATTCCACGGTCGACTGTTAGTGGTATTATAACAAAGTGGAAGCAACTGGGAACAACAGCAACACAGCCAAGAAGTGGAAGGTCATGTAAAATCACAGAGCGGGGACTCTCTGGAGGGATGAATCACGCTGCTCTGTCTGGCAATCCGATGGATGGGTCTGGGTTTGCCAGTTGCCAGGAAAACGGTACTTGCCTGACTGCTTTGCACCAAGTGTAAAGTTTGGTGGAGGGGGGATTATGGTGTGGGGTTGATGTTCAGGGGTTGGTCTTGACCCCTTAGTTCCAGTGAAAGGAATAAAGGAATTCTTACTGCTGCAGCATTCAAAGCCATTCTGACAATTTCATGCTCCCAACTTTGTGGGAATAGTTTTCGGATGGTCTCTCCCTGTTCTAACATGACTGCACACCAGTGCACGAAGCAAGGACTATAAGGACACGGATGAGTGAGTCTGGTGTAGAGGAACTTGGCTGGCCTGCACAGAGCCCTGACCTCAACCCGATACAACACCTTTGGGATGAATTACAGCGGTGACTGCGAGCCTGGTCTTCTCGTCCTGACGTCACAAATACTCTCATAGAAGAATGGTCAAAAATTCCCATGAACACATTCCTAAACCTTGTGGACAGCCTTCCCAGAAGAGTTAAAGCTGTTATACAGTAGCTGCAAAGGGTGGGCCAACTCCATATTAAAACCTTTTGTCAATATAGTGCATATAAAGTTATATATTCAATAGAATTCAAAAGATATATTTAATGGGAATAGTCTCTGTGACATCATTGCATCTTTTATGAAATGGAAGAGTTAGATAGTGCAGGAATTACGTGTTGATGCTTTTTTTGCTTTAACAAGATACGCTGATATGTAGAGGCTTAAGTACAGGCCCTTGGCTCTTGGACATTCCTACACAGAAAACCACATCACACTTATTGAAAATGTTAGTTCTTTGTTAAAATGATTTCCTTTAAGTTTAAATTTACATTTAGCTGTGATGTTGTGTTCCTCATCGGTTTTCCATAACCACTTTTCCCAAAGCGGGAACGCCTCTGTCCTACAGCTTTGCGAGGAAGTAAATGAAATCAGGCAAGAGAATACCCTATATGGGATGCCAGTTTGTCAGAAGGAAACACAGCTATGTTTCTAAAATTTAAATCAAAATGACAGACAGAAAATTCAAGTTATGTAATATGCATATTTTATTTCTGCAGAATGTCAGATTTGGTAAATGGCATGCTTCAAACATTTCAAATTTAGCTGCAAGCATTTGCTAATGAAAACTTGCTGCTTGTCTGCAAACAAATGAAAGCACATTGTAAGCCTTATTGGAAATATGCTACGTGAGTCCACCGTCTTTAGTGTTGTTTCCTGAAGCACTGAAACGCAAACGGACAATCCTCTGCCGCAAGGCACTGATCCCAACGATCAGGGTGATGGGTACGATGGCAGAGAGGGTGAGGTTGACCAAGCAGTAGCTGTTCATGGAGACCTCAGTGAGGCCGTGCTGAAAGATGGCCGCCAGAGTGTGCCTAGCGATAGCGCACACCACGAACTCAAAAGCCAGGAAGAAGATCATGAAGGCGGCTCGAGCCACACCATGCTGGTTCACCCGGTTCTTCTCTTGCATCTTCCTCATGTGTGCGATTAAGTGGGCCATGAGTGCACCACTGGAAAAGACCATTAGGGCAAGCACACTAGAGTAATTGAAACTCTTCCAAAAGAGCTTCAACACTGAGAGAGTGGGTGGGAGCTTAGTGTAGCTGCAGTTGCGATGTCCCTCGACGCTTTCATCGCCGTGCTCTTCGAAGAACAAATCGATGACGCTGGTGATTAGACTGCATACAATGCCCACTAGTATAATGTTCACGACCAGAAAACTGAAGTGGCTCTTCAGCCAAAGAAATACGGGACTTTTCCCAGGCACTATCTTGAGGTAGAAGAACACGCAGATCAGACTGGTGACCCATTTTTGAATCCCGGACGTTACCTGCCATAGAAAGAGCAATGCCACGTGGGGACAAAGGTGTAGACTCAACAGGAGTACCACTATAATGTTCAATACACCAGCAAGTAAGTTTGACAAGATGATCAAAGTCACTATGACGTCGATGGTCTGAAGGTGTCTTTCAAGCTGGACAAATAAGGCATTGCACACCAGTATGAGTAAACTCGTGATGAAGCCTGGAACCCACACAATTAAACTGATGATGTAGATATATCCAGACATGTTTGCTTTAGTAGGAGGAAATTTGCTTACGATGTGTATCTTGGACTAGGTTCTCTGAGGTGCTCTCATGTGAAAAATCTGTTGGTGGGAAAAGAAAAAAACATATTTTTATTTAATTTCTAAACTCTGTACCCCTATCTGAGGTGGAGATGTTTCCTGTGAGAGTGGCAGCCATATGTTGATCGTACGATGACTGAGCTAAACAGAGCTAATGTTGGGAAGCAGAGTATTGTGCATCTCCCAGACCTCCTCGCACAGTGACCCGCATTCATGTCCGCTGAGTCCTACACAGAACAATGGGCTACTTTGTACTGCTGCAGATCTAGAGGTTTTTCTCTAACAGAAAGTTTGGTGGCATTTTTCTTGTAACTGTTCAAATCTCGATAAAACTGAATATGTTATTTGTCAATGACTGTTGGGAGCCAAAATACTTTCGCGACAGGGATTCTAAACGTTACCAGTCCCTTGTGGCATCCAATACTCGCCTTGTTCTTGTTAAAATCAGTCCCACTGTCTGTCTGCTAATGATGCCCCAGCAACAAAATGTCCCAAATGAGGAATTCCATTGGTAAGAACATATCATATAACACAAATGGCAAATACATTGAAAGAACCCAGTATGATGAAAAACTACTTCTGTAGGGATAATATTACATGTAGGGGATGTGGAGAGGATGTGACCCCAAGAGAATTCATGTCTCCGCACTGTAAACACGTGCTTTCCAAGTTTACTGTTTAAAAGGTGAACGTTCCCATGGGAATCATCAGACCCTTCCTCTGCGTACAGCTGAGAACCTCTGAAACTGCATCCCTGATAAAACAACGCAAAGCTTACTGAGTGATTATTCACATGCTGTTCATATCCCAAGGCAAGAAAAGCAAAAATATATTATTTGGATTCTGATTAAATCCGGCAGATAGGGGAGAGAATTCATTACATCATCATTATTCAAACGATACATTATTTGATGTTAGCTCATTGATGCTTATTTTGGTAGCACATCGATATAAACTGCACTGTTTTTCTGCCATATAATCTTAGTATATATAAAATCAGAAATGCAGCTAAATTTTGATCTCCCAGGACTGAACTTGTTCCCCCGAGATCGTATTTGATCATCCAGGATGGACTTACCTCAAAGAGAAGAGGGGGTCTGCAGGTAACGAGGTCCATCTTCTAAGACGCGCGGGTATGACTCCTGTGAATATTTACAGGCGAAGCCTGTGAATATTCATGAGTGACAGAATAAGGAAATCGATCGATAGGCAGATGCTGGATTAAGCAGGAGCACGGAGTGGCCGGGTGTATAGCAGGGATTCTCCCTCTCATTGGCCTTATCATTGTAATTAATGAATCATGCCTCTTAGCAAGGCTGATAGTGGTACAGCGCCGTCTGGCACAGAAATCTGAGTTTTGTTTAGAGCGCTCAGGGCGTGGATCACAATCAAAATCTTTGTAGGAATGCAAAAATACTGGAAACACCAGAGGAAAACTATTTTAACATGCATTACTTTTTGTTAAAATATACCCGTCATTCATCATGCATCACTATGCTATTTTTAACTGCATATGTATACATGCTGTAAGGAGATCTATTGTAGGTTTTAAGTGGACCCACATGACTGGAGTGCTAACATTTTTAAATGTTAGCTAACGTCTAAAATTGATTCAGAAACAAACTGAAATCATCGCGGCAGCAAATGCAGTCAATTCATCTAAAATAACAGCTCGTATAAACACTCCGTTTCTCCAAGCTGTAATGGTATTCAGAACGAAATCTTTTGATTGACAAGTGCAGAATATATATGAGAGCTGCGCTGGCATCTGAGTGACACGAGTGAAATTGCATTTGTGAATATAGCTTTGACGGGCAAATGGTCACGCTGCATTCTTGGTCATAATCCTGAAATAATTAGCTGAGGGAGGCTCGGTAAACATCCATTAAAAAATTTAACTTGACGCTCGGCTAGGCAGGGGCCTCAGGGGTGGGGACATCAGGTTCACCTTTGGAAAACAGCAGGGGCGGGATTTACATATTGGACAGCGAGGAGTGTAATATCATAGGGTGATGACATGACCACTCACGCTCTTGTGCCCTTTGTTGCTTGGGATAGGACCAAGGTCTCCCACTACCCCCATTTCTGGGGACAGGAGCTCAATGTATTTATCCTTCCATCCATCCATCCATCCATCTTCTAATTCCTTATCTTAGTCAGGGTCACAGTTGAGTTCCAATCTCAGGCAGAATCAGGTACAAGCTCGACTAGCATTGGTTTGGACGGATGGATGGATATTCTCCATGACGTCATTTACGTGTTTTAAATCTGCTTTGATTGTTTCTGTGTCATTTAAGCATTTTGTTCAAACTTTGACTTTGCAGCCTCACATCCTCGATCCCTAACACCCCCGAACACACGCCGGAACTCTCTGGGCCGACGCTGGAGAGGGTCGGGTTCACAGAGCCGAAATCCAGCATGGATTTTTTCTTTCGTAACGTGAGTGTCAAACACAGTGACGGAAAACATCACGAAGTCGACCACGTGATACCGTATTTCGGATCACGTACTTGGCAGTTACAAAGATTCTGGCATCTCTCCATATGAGTTTATCGACTCCATTGTCGTTGCTCTCCCGTACCACTTTGGCAAAGCTGCGCGGCAATGTAGCTGCAATACCGACAAACGGGATGGACACCTTCAACGCATAGAGGTGGCTTGTGATCCAGCGGTACGTGCGACCAGGCATGACCTTGATGGAGAAAGAGACGCACGCCATGGAAATGCCCCAATTCTGTAAGCCTTCACAAGGTTCCCAGAAGAATACCCACACAGGCGGTGGACAGGTGGCCGAACTCAGCAAGAACATGCTCAGGTTCCCCAGGGAGTTGAAATACAGAACAAAGTCAAGCTGCTGAAGTTCCCATTCCAGGCAAAGTTGAACTACATTGCTTATCATAATAAACAAAGTGGCAGCAAAGCCTGGTATCCACTGAAAAATGCTAAATAGGTAATTAATTACATCCATATTGCTGCTTGCTGGAGTTTAAATAGAATTCAGGTTTATTTGCTCTTGTGCAAACACTGTTATGGGGAAATAAGTCATTCAGGAAATATTTGAGTGTAACAGTAGTAACAGTGACCTCCCTCTTGAAGTCAAAAACATTATATGTGAACTTTTGCATTGTTAATCCATTTATCTCATAAACTATCAAAATTTATCTCATATATATATATATATATTATATTATTATAATTATAATATATATTATTATATATTAAAAATAGGATTGCAGTTACCAGAAATCCAGTTTCATTCTGCATTGATACCATTACATTGTAATAGGTTTTTTTATTTGCATATTTTATTATGACGACGATTATAACCTGGCATATTATGGGAAAAGCTTGGACAAGAATTAGAACAAAAGAAACAAGCTTAAATTCAATTCAATCAGAAAAACACAGATCACCTCTCACCAGCCCCAACTGGCACTTAAAATTCAAAGGTAATAAAGACAAAGCTCATGTAGATTTACAGGCTTGACACTTTATGTCAACAGCAGTACACTGGACTTCCTGCAGAGAACGATCATGTCATTGATCAAAGGCTTGCATCCCGCACCCCTGCATAATCATAATTCACAAATCAGGGAAATGCTACACTTAGTTCAAACAGCATCTCTAATGTAGAAGGCAGGAGCAGGTGTGCCAGCATACAGTATGTGTGGATATATGCAGTTAGAGATCTGGACATTCAGATTTATATATCATCCCAAGTAGAACATTTATTCCAATGTATTTTGCGTCCAGCTCTAACACCGGCTTACTATTTAATCCTTGACAACATAAATAGAAGTATTGGAGTGAAGACAGAATAAGATGTGGTAAACATTCAAAAGTCCAACAACAAAAGTGTTATAATGAACTATCTTTACTTGAAAATACAGAAACACTGAATGCCTTGGTTTACAATCACTATCGTCAATGCGGAATGCTCAGGAAATAATCCTGAGTTGTGAATATAGGGACAAGAGAGACTATTGGCAACACGAAATTACTTTAAAGATGGCAGACCGTGGAAAGAGTGATCTGACATTGCAGTGAGGAGCAGCTGCAGGAGATGCAAATGCCCTGCTTCATTTTCATAGTTATTGCAGAGTGAAAACGCATTTAAATAATGCAATATGTCAAGGTTCTATTTAAAATGATCTTCTAGTTGTTGACAGTGATTTACTCAGGCATAACAAGCATTATTGAGTTGAGATTGAATATGGAGGTTTTTTTTTTTCTCACACAGCAACAAGTAATCAAACCATACAGAGTTCTGTCTTAATGTGACAAAGCAATGATCATTTATAAACAAGGCTGCAGAACTGGAACTAAGCGTTGGTCCTGGACTTTGGGGTCTCCCACGGCCCAAAATTTTGCCAACCTGGGGTGTGGTAAAGAATTACTACAGCTAAACAGTACCAGTGAACGTCAAGATCAACTTCTCTATTACAGAAGGAAAAGATAAAACAATTTAAAAATACAATTCTTTACAAAAATACAAACCTGTATTTTTTATTAACTTGTTAGATTCCCTGATGAATCCGTGTGTTTGCTGCAAATCTGGTCAGAGTGAGGCTGAAAAACCCAGGGTGTGTGGGGAGACTGCCAGTCAGTCAGTCAGTCAGTCAGTCAGTCAGTCGAAGCTGAACCACGTCCTCTATCAACCTGGAGATGAATCGATATTTATTAGCTGACAAAGAGTGGCAACGTTGCGTCGTTGTGTCGCTCGGCACAACGTTGAACACGCAGAAGGTGCATATGGTGTCCTTGGGTGATGATGAACTGGACGTGTATCATGATGCCGTATCTGGAAACGACATAGGACAAAAACGCAAGAGCCAGGCACAAGAACATAATGGCGGCCTTTGAGACGCCATCCTGCCTCACCTGACTCATTCTTCCTCATACTAGATCATCAGACACTAATCACACAAGCAAATGACAGCATGCTATTTGAGCAACTCCTACCACTGGCTCCACTGGAGGCTCCACTGGAGTTTCCCTGCCGGAGCAAATCTATGACATTTATAACTGGAGATCACTCACATCCAGTAAAGAGAAGAACTACCACCAGCAAGGAGAAGCAGCTCGTAAACCAAAGCAAGATGCTGTTGTTGTGAGGCAGCACCCTAAAGTAGAAGAAGATGCAGATGAGGGTGATGCCCCACTTTGGAAGCCCTTCACTGAGCTCCCACAAGAGGGTTAGTGCCACCGGGGGGGGGGGGGGCATGTGGCCCAACTCATCAGCTGCACCACAGCCAGGTTAATGATTCCAGTACCCAGGTCCCTCATGGACTTAGCAGTCAGTATCACACCAATAGTTTGGAGGTGCTTTTTGAAGTGAAACTGAATTGCTGGTGATGATGAATAGATTAGCTCAGAATCCTGGTACAGAAAGCACAGCAGCAACTACGGCAATAAAACCACCCATGGCTCCTGTGAAGGATCTTGCTCTGTGGAGCGTAGCTGCACATAAACCTGTCAGGAAAAAAAACAGTGACCTTCAGAATATCTGAAAGCACAAAGTCGTCAGTACATTATTTGCCTTGCACAGCCTGTCTTTAAGAATGTAATTTTTATTTGAATGTTTTAAATTGTACATGTAATTCAAATCCCTTGGTTCCCCTTTCTGTGAATATATTAATGATCATAGAATTTGTTGGATTGTAGAGCGGACCAGGCGAACCTATACTATCAATATCGTGTACACTAGAAATAGTGCAAATATGAGTTTTAACCTCCAGTGTTTACTATTGAGTTTCCCCAAAACCTTATTGGTGAAAGGCCTTACTCACGGACCACAGAGACAAGGCTCAGAGGAACATTAATATAATAGATATACATTTACATAGTTCAGAATTCATATACAGCATTTGGCACTTGCTTTTGTATTGAATAAGCTGACTCCTCCAAATTATATTTATGATTGATATAATCATGCATGGTTACCCACAATTCCTTGGAAAACTTCAGCTTGCCAAAGCAGTAATTCAATTATTGGTAGTAGGGGTAAGATGACCCAAGCACTTTATCATTTATTCAAGGTAAACAGTGGTAACAGTGACCTCCCTCTAAGAGAGAGTTTGTGGCGAGGTGTATCACCTGGGACTTATGAGAATGGCTCTAAGAACTCACAGCTTCTGAATATAGATGAGTTACAGATAATGGAAAATGCTGAACAGTGACTTAGTCCACGTGATGTTTGTAAGGCAGGTGAGACTCTGGAGAGGCATGAGAATTTACTAACAACTCTCTATGTTTATATTTAAGTACCCGAGTGTGCTTTCGATTGAGTGTTATTGCTGCATAAATTGTATAATTAAGGTCCTATACGTCAAATTTATATATCACCCAAGTCATTAGGCAGAGGTGGCAGTGGTTTGTGTGTCACTGTGTATGTGCCTGTCTGTGTGTGTGTATACCCCTAATTATGTGTGTATTCTCTTGTTTGTGAGGGGTCTCGGGGGGGGGGGGGGCCCACTGACA